>JAOYRR010000290.1:0-600000 GCA_038994665.1 Podotricha telesiphe | reverse complement strand
AAGATGAAAAAAGTTACCAAAACAAAATAGATTTCCACTAGTTGGCTGTAATCCGATATTACCAATATTATTTAAATAAACAGTAATTTCTTTAAAAGTACTTATATATATATTATTACTTATATACAATTACAAAATAAGTTCTTGTCTACTTAACCTCTCACATACACTCATGCACACACTCATAACACAATGAGTGTGTGCATGAGTGAGAGGAAATATAAATGTAACCTGTGAGATATGAGTTCACCTCCCACGCTTTTACTTTAGAGAAGTCTATGTAAGCTAAATTAGCGTATATTTATGGTTTAAATACAGAAATGTTACATATCCAAAATTGAATAATTGTCTTAATTCATCATAAAGTCCTATTTATTGTAGATTAAAATAATATAATAAATTTGTTAGTGCAAATGCAGTTTGCCTGATCACACGCCATTTCTGCAGATCGAATCGATAAATTTCTATATGTAGAAGCTTAGCTGTAATAGATTGAGGTTGATGTTAATGGGATTGTAGCAATTAGTCATATATTGCCTGCCTGTAAATTAGACGAAATGTGAAGAAATATTTCTAATCACAATTACTTTTACTAGTATCAGTGGCAGATGTTTTATTGACATATTCAGATGTTTCTTCTTTGCAAGACTCAGTCGGCAGCTTTGATCCAAATGCACAATTTATAAGGCCTGAAATAGAAATATAGTAAAATAAATATTTGTTCCAGAAATAATAAGACTCGGGCTTGTTCCATATCACGCATAAACAAGATTCAAGATGATAAATTTCTAAGAATGTTCGTTTTTGAGGCTTATGTGTAATTTTAGAAATTCTGAATGTTGGCCTGACCTTAGAAGGTTTGAATCTTGGCTGGCCTATCAATATCAGTTCAACACTCGTTTCTAGTATGTCGTGTCTTTAGTCATATTTTACTTTTGCTTGCTGTGTGTATTTCACCTATATTACCTAAATCTATTTTACCTTTTGTTTCTATTAAATTCAGCATAGAAATTGCTGTCTTCTCCTTGATCGTTGATTTGTTTGAAATTGAATTGCTCGCACTTTCCACAAAACATTCATTAGATATCTGATCGGAGCTCTGCTAATGATAATATTTATATAAAAGAAGAACAAGTCATCCTTTCATATATTTCTTAAATAAAATATATTCCGACCACGTTCCGAAGTTTGTTCCAGAGGCCATCGTGGTGCAGTGCTTGACTGCATATGTAATGGTTTTTGGTTCGTCACCCATGCGGGGGGATTATTAAGTATAAGTATATTTAAATTATTTATTTGTCTCCGCTCTGGGGACAAGACAGAGCACGGCGAGTTCCGTCGTCACAATATCTCGACAATAGGTGCTAATTTAATTAATTAACTAAATAGAAGTTTTACTGTAGCGGAATTTGAAACGGGTCGCTGCATTGCACTTGCTTAGAGATAGAAAGTTCATAAGTTCATAAAAATCAACATAATTCTATTACAATTATCAATATTTTCTAACCACATGGGAAAACAAATCTGATTGACTGTTAACAAAGTCCCAAAACTCACAGCACTTTGATTGAACCTCTTCATCATCAATATCTAAATATAAGAAAATATTAGATTTAAATAAGAATATATTTGTTAACGGTCTTTGAATTATATTTGATTTTTTGTTTTATCTAAAGCGTTTTAATAAATAGTACGTAAATTTATATGTGATTTAAATCCATGAATTCAGATTTATTCCCAGTAGGCTTACTGTGTAGTCTTAGTAATAGTAATAATGAGAATTTGCTTTACTTACTGATAGTAAAACTTTGCGGGTGTTATTTTTTTTATATTTTTTCAGGGCATTTCAATAAAATTATTAAGTCTACATGTTTGTGTTGTTTTGTTTCACTAGTAAGTCTGTTGGGATGGAAATGCCTCTAAGAATATTTATATATTGATTGAGTGCATGAAGAGTGATATGACACTTATATACTTTCTACATTTGATGGCTTAGTTAAAAATATTTAACACCTGATTTTGGCAGAAATAAATATACAAACGCTTTTGTAAGGTTTCAATTAACAGCTATCATGTGCATTATATATTTCTTTGCAGCTTCACGTTTCCCCCGCAGGGAAGTTGCAGATATTGTGTGTAAAGTGGCAGAGCTCAACACTGCGTTTGGTCCTGTCAGTGCGGAGAAATGAAAATAAATTAAACCAACCGCTCCTGCGACTAGGGATCGAACCCACAACTAATACCGGCTAAAGAGCTGACCCATTGCTATACGCTACGCTGTTCATTACGAAATATAATTTAAAATATGAGCAAGTTTACTTTCGTCATACGTAAAGTCTAGCGATAAACGTTGTCCCACAAAAGCCTCGCCATAATCACTGTACCCATCTTTTTCATCGACGGTCATCAAATTTACTTCACTTTTATAAGATATTTCTTCAGCCATGTATAGCTCTTCCTCGCTGTTCATTACAGGTAATAATAATTAGATTTTTTCTATTATTTCTGATTTTACTTGTGTATATATATACAATTGACATGTATCTATGTTTATTATTTTAACAATTAGAATTACATTCAAGGAGGTGTTAATTAAATAGTACTGATCACTGGATACTAATACAATTTATGTATACATATAATATAAATGTTACTGATCGCTGTATGTATATGGAAGATATATGGGAAAAATATTATTATAATATTATAAAACCAACAATAATTTTCAATTTTCTTTTCAGTTTGTTTGTCTGTGCGTTTGTGCACGCTAATCTCAGAAACTGCTATTTAAATTCTGTTTTGATTATTGTATTGTGATAAGCTTTCCTTAACATTTAGTGTTTATGTCATTTAAATAGGTTCAAACGAACGCTCGTTTATTGTTTATCGTTTAAAAGAGTCGTAATCAAAGAAGTTATAACCATTTAAATTAAAGCAGAGTTTGTGATTTAAGCGAGAACGGTGGCGAAAAAACGATACAGTTGAGTCGTGTACACAGGTGAACCCATATGTCTAAAATTGGAGACATATAAAAAAAATTGGAGTGTCTGTTTTTAATATGAAAATAACGCATATGTATTTATACACGGTGCATATATCAAAATAATATTTATGACCATTTTTGTCTGTCTGTCTGTTTGTGCCAGCTAATCTAAGCTAAGTAACTTAGGTTCCTTTTATTTTATAATTCCACACGGACCAAGTAATTAGCGCAAATGTTTTTTAAAAATACAGATCACGGTGATAGTGTATTCATCTTATTATGATTTTTTTTTATATGGAAGTTAGTTAGAAATTGGAGAACGAAATGATATGCCCAGTTTATTAACCTTTGTAGTAGGCGCTAAGATTATATTTCTCTGCCATTTCATCTCACATTTCCCAAATAAAATCATTCCACTAAGCCACAACGGTTATTACTAGCGTTTATGTTTATAGTATGGTTTATTATAATTCAGAAGCTAAAATCTTCTTAAATACCAAGATGACGCTAAGATAATTTTATTTTAGTGTTGTTCCATTTACAAGGTTTGTTTCGCCTAATAAGAGCTTTTAACGAGAATCTGGCTTGAGAACATTGTGGCTATCGCAATGTGACAGTGTCTCAGTGTAAACAAGATGTGTTGTGGGTTCGATTCCCACCCGAAGGCATGATTATATTTCAATTGTTTTTATTTCTCCGCTCTGGTACCCAAGACAAATACGAAGCATTCCGCCATTCAACAAACAGTGAAAGAAAGTGGAAAACGGAGTGTCTTGACATTAGGTTCGCTCTGACTGAAAAAAGTGAGAAGTTGCAAAAAAAAATGTACATGAGATTACATTAGGTGTTAAGCTTCCCGCTTTTGATATCTAAATTTATAAATTCAATTCATAGCGCATTTGAGGTTATGCTATTATATTAATACGTGAAGGAATAAATTTGCTTGCTATTTTTACAAAGCTTCTGCGGACAAAGGAGTACTACATTTGTCATACTCAAAAATTATATGGAAAAAAGTGCAAAAAGCCGTGAAATTACGTTGAGACGAATTTTAGGTGGCAAGGGCTAACCTTCTAAGGGCTTCTAAGGGTTTCAAAAACTACGATTTTCCGCTCTGTTTAGAGGAAATGCGGATTTGAGGTCCATCGCCTAAAACCCTGAAATAGGTGAAATGACTTTTCACACTAGGTTCGCAGTGTCTTTCGCGAAGACGTCTATCTAAACAATAATAATTGAAATCATTGAAAACAAGTAAATAAAATTTAAATTCGAAATTTTGTTTGTAATGTTAAAATAACTGCTTTTTACTATATACATATGTATGTATGTATACACGGTACATATACACAAATATATATTTTTTTAATTTTTTGTCTGTCTGTTTGCTCCGGCTAATCTCTGGAACCGCAGATTTTTGCTGGCAGTTAACTGAAGGGAATAACCGAATAAGTTTTATTTTTGAATTCCACGCGGACGAAGCAGCGGACCCAGCTAGTTTACATATAAAAAAAATGTTTTTGGTATCAGTCAAGTCAGTTCAAGTGCTCTGACCGCTAAGCCATGCATGCGTTCTACATCCAGTTGCGCCGAAATTCTTATACGTTTATTACAACTTATATTTGTTGTTAGCATCTCTGTAGAGAGATTTTTACAAATTTCTGCTACCCAAAGATTATTCTACAAACAATCGTTTGGCAAGAGAGAATGCTATTTATTATTATATAATATATATTTTATAACATTTTTTAAAGTGTTATTCCCACACTAAGGAAATTAAAAAGACATATTTAGAAAACGTATAAAAATTTATAGAAATTTATAAAAAAAATTATACGTTTTCTAAATATGTCTTTTTAATTTCCTTAGTGGGCGAATAACACTTTAAAAAAAAATGTTAAAAGATATATATTTGTTTACGTTACTGTAAAAGTCCGAGCTAGAGTAAATCATCTAAATCAAACAAACTTGGTAAGTCTTAAAATTAACTGAAAGAGAAATATATATATACTCGTATGATATATACTCTTATATCCCACATGACAAGTTTGGTTGGCAGAGAATGCTTCTTAGCGTTAAGCCCGCCTTGTGCGTTTTTGAATTTTGTTGTAAATTGTACAATAAACGATATATAAATAAAATAAATATACATTTGAATTATTTTTTTTTCTTTCATTTTTTGCAATTAATTAAAAAAAAGGAATTTTAAAATATAAAAAAGTATGGGGTAAATAACTTTAAATTGAAACACAATAAATTGACACTGTGGGGCTGTGTCCCGTTATCAATGTAGCTGTAAGAATATAGTAGCTATGAAAAAAGCTATAATATTATAAAAAACTGTTTTTTAGGTTTATATCATAGAAAAAAGAAATGTGCCACTTCTGAGTTTTGTTGAAAGTATTCTAATCTTAGGAACTACTTAGAACGAGGCGACTAAATGGCTGTTGAAATATGCAACGGCCTATCTCACCTCGTATGATACCTTGTGAATGGCTCAAATTTGTCATTATATAGGAGTTAATTTTTTTTTACAGTGTTCTGTTCAAATTAGAGACATTGTGTTTTGAATTGCGGAACCTAACACAGTGCATTATCTATATAAAGCAGAAAATCTTATTATAAAATTAAATAATCTTGTAAGTACAATTTAAATATAGAAGTCTTTAGTCAAAATGCGACGATAAGTTCCGTCAACCAGCACTTAAGCTCTCTAATGTATAGTTTTTTTTCTAATTTTTCATATATTTGTATAAAGTTAACCATGAAACACTGAGAGAATTGTATCAACCAATTTTAGCGTATACAACCATAATATATGAAAAAATGTATTTGACGATTTATTTATGCCTTTAATTGCAGTTTCACGCGCTATCTCACGTAGTCAGGGAGAACCTAGTGTCAAAACTCTCCATTGTCCAGTTTCTGTCCGAAGTATAGACATTCCTTCAATCGTCGATCTCACAGCCAATCGTGTTTGCAGTCAATATGACCTCTAATGATTTATCATAATAAGATTAGCTGTGTCTGCGACTTCGTCCGCGTAGAATTCTAAAACAAAAGTAAGCCTGAGTTACTCCTTATTACATCGGCTATCTGACAGAGAAAATCCCGTCAAGATCAGTCCAGCCGTTGCAGGTATTAGTCGTAACAAGCAGACAGACAGGCCGATAGAAAGACAGACAAAAATTGTAAAAAATGTATTTAATGTATATGTACCGTGTGTACATACATATGCATTTAGATAATAGCTACTTCAATTTTACTTATTTTTTATGTCTATTTATGTCAACACAATTTGCAAGAAAGTAACTGTATTTTTATTCACATAGATGTTATTCTAATATCACGAAATTCAGTACATGAATTTAAATGAACAAAGCGGACGGACACCTGCGACGTGCTAGTTCTCTTATATCCGGGATAATCGTCGGACTTTAAGCTAAGAAACGTTTCTGTTATATTACCGTTTTTCACGAAAATATATTTTGTGCAGCTTCACGCTTTTCCCGCATAGCATGGTAGTTAGTGTCAAGACACTCCGTTCTCCACTTTCCGCCAGAAATCGAAACATTGCGTGTCGAGTGGCGGAACTGATCTTTCTCACTCACTTTGTCTTATATACCATAACGGAGTAATTGAAAGGAAATAAATCATTTGTCTAAATGGGAATCGAACCCACAACAAATCATATTTACAGTCAATTGCTGTCCCACTGCGATACAATCGCCTAAAATTGTATATAGTTCTATTAGAAATAAAAAGCGTTGCTAAGTTTTATTTGTACTGTTTCTTCGGGGGTCTGAGGCAATTTTCTAGATATTATTGATTTAGAATTTTTAAATAATTAAGTGTTTCTAAGTGTTTGTACTTGATTTCGTAGGTAACTATAGTAAACTAAGATGTCTGGATCTAATGAATTTTGGTTAGAATATATATCGGAACCAGTGACTCTTTAGAAAAAATGGTATAAAGATAATTTATATAGATAATTGCACAGACTCACTCTTTTTTCCTCGTAGCACCCTGCTAGTCACAGAGAATCCCGTGTAGTGTAAATCCCGTTCTCCAGTTTTCGAGTGGCGGAACTCAACTTTTCCCATGTGAAAATCGTACCCCGAACCAATCGCGTTCACAGTCAGACGCTGTCCCACTGCCACTAAGCTATTTATATGATTAAACCAACTGTTTGTCTGAAAAACGCGAATAACTCATTTTTGCGAACTTTAACTTTGAATACATTTTTTCCCGGTATGGGATCGTTGAGGGATTTTGACAATTAATTTGTAATGATGTTCCGAATGTAGCTCTATGTAAATTTTTATACTTTAATGTCTATTTTGACGTTTAGAAAATTAAGCGTCTAAATGCAATGATATAATTTTATACAATAGTGACGAATCATTTCCTAAGCGGAACAGCTAATGCTGGGATAGCTGTTCAGGATACCAAGTTAGGTATTGTGTGGTGAAACAGAACGCCACACCTTGTTGTACTAGACTAGGGAAATGAAAATAAATGAAAAATGATCATTCCCCCAAGTGGGCAGCGAACCCGCAACCAATAATCTTACACTGCGCTACAATGGCTTATTTTCTCTTTGACGTGATAGTTAGTTCAACCTAATTCAGCATGAAATACAATTTTAATTTGAAAGCCATTTTTCGATGCATTAGGCACAGTGTTATCATTCGGTAAGCGTGTGGCGTCATTGTGGAAAGTTACGAGGCAGTTTACAATTCGATTACAGTAGCAATTATTACCAAAGTACAGTCGATGCAGCTGAAATTAAATTTTGTTTGCTTGCTAAAATTCTGTCTTTGTATTTATATGTACAATGTACATATACCTGTATGTGTATATAGATATATGGGCTTAAGCGTACCAAAGGCCTTGGTGACGCGTTATATACGGGTTAACGTGTAAGCCACTTTATACAAAATGGTAGTTCTGTAATATTTATTTAATTATTTAAATACATTTCTTAAACATTATTATAACAAATATTGTCATTTCGCATTTATTGTAGGAAGAACCCTATGAGAGCTTAAATTCAACTATGTCAAATTACACACACGTCGCTCCAAAGAAGTTTTGTTCCTCTTTCTGGGACGCTCTCATTCCATACATCTGCGCGATGAAAAAAGATATCCTTAAAAAATACTTTACACACTTTATGGTAACTCATCACAATTACAGGCTTGATTATGGAACGACTTACCATTAAATACCAGGCAGAAAAATCGTTATCTATTTGCAAACATAATCTTACACTATATTTTCATTCTCTATGATTTATCCGTAAAGGGCCTATGCTGCTATGCACATTTTTGCTTACACCCAACCCATTTTGTTCTCTTCAATTCCAATGTCTTGAGGTTGTCTGGAAGAGATCATCTTTAAACGTGAACTAGCCTTCTTCTTCTTTCTTCTTCTATAGTTTAATTAATTTGTGTATTTTTTGAGTAATGTGTCTGGGTATACAGTAATGAATATTATTAATATTCTTTATGATAATTTCCTAAATTCTTTATTTATTTCTCTCAAAAAAAAAAAAAAAAAAAAAAAAAAAAAAAAAAAAAAAAAAAAAAAAAAAAAAAAAAAAAAAAAAAAAAAAAAAAAAAAAAAAAAAAAAAAAAAAAAAAAAAAAAAAAAAAAAAAAAAAAAAAAAAAAAAAAAAAAAAAAAAAAAAAAAAAAAAAAAAAAAAAAAAAAAAAAAAAAAAAAAAAAAAAAAAAAAAAAAAAAAAAAAAAAAAAAAAAAAAAAAAAAAAAAAAAAAAAAAAAAAAAAAAAAAAAAAAAAAAAAAAAAAAAAAAAAAAAAAAAAAAAAAAAAAAAAAAAAAAAAAAAAAAAAAAAAAAAAAAAAAAAAAAAAAAAAAAAAAAAAAAAAAAAAAAAAAAAAAAAAAAAAAAAAAAAAAAAAAAAAAAAAAAAAAAAAAAAAAAAATATATATATATATATAGTTTAGTTTCTTATATATATACACAAAGATCCTCATGTCCCTGAGAGGACACGCTAAATGCTATATATATGGTAACAAACTGTACGAATGGCCATGGCGATGTCCAGTATATAAATACACAAGACCCCCAGCACAATATGATAACGTTTAATACATTTCATCATCCCGTTTAATACACCATTCGTGCTGTATATACGGCAGAGTATAATACTCTTATAATTAAAGAGCACCTAGTATCAAGACACTCTGTTCTCCACTTTCTAGCGGATATTAAGCCCGCTCTTTGTCTTCCAGAGCGGAAAGATGCAAACAATTTAAGTATTATTTTAAATAAATTCCTCCGAGTGGGGATCGTACCCACAACCAATCGAGCTTACAGTCGGACACTGTTACTTCGCAACGAAGGTATCCGAATGAATATATATTTGTAATTATAATAATATGTAACATAACAGGATTTTAGGTTTTTGTCATTGCCGCACGATTGTCCTTCTTAAGTTAGAAATTTATGAATTAAAATTGTATTGAAAAGACACTTCAAATGCTCCAATTAGGAATTCGTACAGATTTGTATAATGAGAATTAAAACCCTTTTCAATTTCTATTGAATATGGTTCACAATTTATAAGTAATTTGAAATGTCTACGGAGATATACCTTTGAAGGCCACCATGGCAGTGTGGCGTCGTGGCAGCGTGTGGGTTTGATTCCCACTCGAGGGAATGATTATATTTATTCTATTTATTTACATTTGTTCAATTTATAAAACAAAGCTTGGCGTAGTTTTTGAAATAGTAATATTTTCCTTTTCCTTTATTAAATTACATATAATTAACCTAGAAAGCCCAACTACTAGAAAGCTGCAATTTGAAATATAAATTCCTGAAGTGAAGGGAGCACTAAGAGTGAATTTCTCGAAATTTATATATGGGAACAAGAAAATACAGGAATGTATGGTTTTTAGTCGAAATTACGGCAAATAATAATGGAAATGGTATGGCTTGCCCCCATACCAATCGAACCCTAGACCATCTCATTTGCAGTCAAACGCTGTCACACTACGCCACGACCACCTCTTACTTATATTATTTTTCTGCAGCTTCACGTTTTTTTGCATATCAGTATAATCAGAGAGAACTTAGTGTCAAGACTTTCCGTTCTTCAGTTTCCTTCTGAAATCGACACATTGCGTGTTGATTGGCGGACCTGAATGCAGCGCTTTGTCTTGTCACCTGGGCGGAGAAATGACAAAAATTAAAAAAAATATTCCCCCTAATGCGATGCGATAATCGAACCTTACAACTATCCCGTTTAAAATCAGACGCTGTCATACTGCGCCACCATAGCCTCTTTGTTTACACGTTAATACTCGCTCGAATCACAATGAAAAGATGAAATGATATAAATTATTTATAAAAAGTATTTTTGAATTAATAATATTAATAGCCGAGAGGAAAAATTCATTCATCAAATGTCAAATACATTTGAAATTTACCCGGCGTTTTGAAAGGGATTCAATTTAGTGTAGCGTGGAGGTGCCACAATTATTTAAGCCCAAAAAGTACAGCGATTTTTTACACGACATAAAAACAATGGAGTTTCAGTTGATTATTAAATTTGAAAATGGCTGTATGTGTTCAAATTTTGTTTTGAATTTGGCTCGACTGATTTTCACTTTTCACTTAATTTACATACATTGTTTCAACAGTGGCCCTAACGCCATGTTTTACCTAATTAGAACAGACAGATGATTACATCTTATTATTCATTAATTAAGAGAAAGAAAGCCTTGTGTCAAGGCACTCCGTTCTTCAAAACATTGTGAATTCAACGTCATAGTTTGTAACCAAAGTGTAGAAATTAATTAGTTTAAATATACTTAATCATTTTCCAGAATGGGAATCGACCCCACAACCATCAAGTGTGCAGTTAGAAGCTGTCAGACTGCGCAACGATGGCCTCAAGATTATATATTATTAAATATAAACATAAAAACAACAATCTCCATTTGTTCCTTTGATGGTTCAAGGCGTATTAAGTATCTAATTAGTAATAAGCATGGATATACAAACTGTAGTCAGATTTCCTATAACATTTTACGAGAGTGTAATGTGATATTTAAAATATGAAAACAATATTTACTCGACTTTCACCATGTTAGAGTACTTATGTGTAGAGTGGCTTCACCCTTTATTCCTATAGTAGTGTAGAAAGGAGAGAACCTAGTGTCAAGACACTCCGTTCTGCACTTTCCAACAGAATTCTAAAATCAATCCAACGCCGCGCGTAGTCTCACCGTGAAAATAATTTAAATATAATCATTCCACCGAGTTGGGATTGAATCCACAATCGTCAGACACTTTCCCACTGCACCGCAATGGTCTAATTTTATATACTAATAGGTAAATGCGAAAGTTTGTGACGTCATCACGGTTTAGGAACTGTTCCATCCGATGAACCGATTGCGTTGACATTTTATATAGACATTTAGCTGAACATACACTTATTTCTCCCATTTTTTGATAATTTTCCATAAATTTCATTGTTTTACGAAAAGGCCGCTGACAATACGAAACAGCTACAGTTCACACGAGCGAAGCTATGAGCGCTAGTATATATATATATTAATGGTATTTACACTCCTAACCATTGCTTTAGTAAGGCACGCTACCACTGCACCACATTGGCGAAACTCTACGTCACTTTAGTCATTAGTTAAAAATTCACATTATCCTAATTAGTCGTAACGAATCATACCGCCACGCATAAATATTTAGCTCGCGAATTAAGATATAATATAGATTTATAAATTAGTATTTCTTCTATATTTCATTATGGAGCGTGTTTTGTTCTCGCTATATATTATTATATTCTCAAATGTTGGTAAGTGATGACGAGTTACACCCGTTTATTTAGAATCCACATATATTTATTTGTCGTATCCATCGCCATCGTCTCGCAGTGAAACATCCTGGTTCTTCTATGTAAGCGCGATTGGTTGTGGACTCGATTGCGACTCGGTGCAATGATCATTTTAAAATAATTTTTTTTTAATTCTCCGTTGTGATTGAAGATGTCTAAATACACAGTATTTGAATTCGGTCAGAATCTTCATTTGTTGGAAAGTTCAAAAGGAACTAAATTAGTTCCTAGTAACATAAAGTGCATGTAAAATTACATTCTTAAGCTCTTAAGTTATAAGGCTAATTTGAAAAAATGAAACACAAATAAATATACAGCTTCACGCTTTTTCTCCGGACACCAAGGTTTGTTTCTTTTAAATTTTCTAAGAATATGTCCTCTTAAGAAAAACTCATATTTAGAAAACGTATAAAAAATTGAACGCAGCGGGATTTGATCCCGCGCTTCTTGAAAACCGTTCAGGCGCTCTGACCGCTAAGCCATGCGTTCTACATCTAGCTACGTTGAAATTCTTATACGCGTATTACAACTTATATTTGTTGTTAGCGTATGTATGTAGAGAGATTTTTACAAATTTCTGCTACCCAAAGATTCTACGAACAATCGTTTGGCAAGAGAGAATGCTATTTATTAAATATATATTTTTTAACATTTTTTAAAAAAAATATATGTCCTCTTAAGTTTTAGTTTTGGGTCAAAAATTTCGTTGTGATTATGAATATAATGAGGAAGTAGAGGGTTGGCTGAAGTTTCACAACATTCCTGCAACTTGGTATGACGCCCGACTGCGATGTCATTTGGAAGGTACATAGTTTACTTTGAAACCTCGTGTTTCTTTACAATCGTCCATACCAATATTATAAATGCTACAAAAGTCAATCCTGTTTGACTGTTTGTGATGTTATCACGGCCAAATCACTGAACCGATTGTGATGAAATTTTATATAGAGATATACTTGAGGGTTTTGGGATGAAACCGAAATACCGAAAATACGAAACAGTTGTAATTCACGCGGGCGAAGCTGCGAGCGGGTCGCTAGTATTATACATGCCAAACTTTGATAGTATTAATGAAAGGTTGCATTTTACTATTTCACGCAAATACTACTGAACAGATTTGGACAAAATTTTACATTAATATAACTTATATAAAGGATAGCCTATATTATATATAGATTTTGTGTATTTTTTTTGTTATGGCGTAACTGTAAGTATCTAGTATTGATATAAATTAATAATTTTAATGATAAAATAAATGTTGAAAAAGGCGACGCCCCGTTCCTATACTCCGTGTAATTTGAAGACGATGTAGGTACAAAATGAATGAAAGTTGATTTCATTACATTTTATATTTAATTCTACTATCTGTAGTTTTTTTGTATTATATTAAATTTAATATAATTTCAATAACTTTTGGTAATAACACAACACACACACTAACACGCACACATAAACACATACACACACGAAAAGCTTATAATTTTTTAGACTACTGTAGCATAAAAAAAATGTATAAATGTTATTTCTTAGAATTCACTAAATCCATTAATAAAAAGTCGTTGTACATTTGTAAGTTAAATATTAATTTCCAGGGGCAGTTTTAGCTTCACCTTTAAGTAATGAATTGAAACACGCGATCGAAAATATAACGTTTCGCGTCGGTAATAAGAGAGACATATTTATTGGTATCCACGATACTTTTTCCAAAGGAGACTATTTTTCCATTGAAGGTATGCTTTATAATTATAATAATAATACATTATTGTTATAAAATTCTTTATTACATAAAAAAAAAGAATCCCAATTTTACACAGAACTTTGTGCAAAGGAGATTATCACTGGAAGTGATCTTTTATTAGCAAGCTTCTATTGAAATTAAAAGTATTAAAAGATAACGTTCTACACATATAGATAGCTATTTTCTATTTTTTTTATACCATAGTGGATCAATTATTGGCTGTTAGTCAATACCATTAGGTTATGGGTTTGAAATTCGCCTCGAGGATATTTATATTCTTAGATCCGTAGGCTTATTCAATTTGTTGTCACAAAAATATTAAGTGGTATAAGTGCCGCACTTTATTTTACTAGAGCGGATAAATGCAAATAATTTGATAGTGAGGGCATCGTAGCTCAATGAGCCAGCGTTTCACTGTAAACGCGATGGTCGTGGGTTCGATTTCCACCTAAGAGAGTGATTATACTTACATTATTTTCATTTCACTGCTCTGGTAAGTGTGGTTTTGAGCTTTTCCACTTAACTTACAATGTCTCAGATTCAGGTGGAATGCGAAGAGCGAAGAATTTTGACACTAAAATGTTACGGCTTCACTTAGCAGAGTATGCCATGTAAAGAATATTTAAATAAAAATTTAATGGTTATCGAACCCCCAGGTCTCCATCAAACCTGATCTCCATCAAACCCAGAACCACTGCGTTAACCGTCAAAGGCTGTGCTGCTACATCAGGGTGACCTTACATTATAATTTTTTTTTTTCGGTAACAGGAGTACCTCTTTCACAAATTCCGATTAGCTGGGATATACATGAGCCAACTAATTATATGAATAAAGAGAGTTGCTTGTATATGACGATCCAAGGCACTGTTGGTGATATGAGCTGCATAGAAACGAGGCCGTATGTTTGTTACAAAAAGAATGAAGACGAAGAAATGATGGACGAATGTGGAACACTCGATGATGGTAAGATATGGGTCCAAATTATATGTAAATACTGAGACCATAATGGCGCAGTGGCAAGGCTAAACGTATACTGGTAGTTTAAGGTTTAATCGCAGTATTGGGATATAAGATTCAACATTCAATGTAATTATGGATGGAAAGCGGAGAACGGAGTGTCTTAGCATTAAATTCTCTATGCTTATGTTATTGTATATAGGAGAATTGTAAAGCAAAAAAAAAGAAATATCGAGGCCATTGGATTGTGGGTTGGATTTCCACTCAGAGGAGTGATCATTTAATTATTTTCATTCTTCCGCTTTGGTGAACAAGACAAAGCACGGTGTTGAGCTCCAGTGACTAGTGTGTTTACGAGGAAAAAATAGTGAAATCGGAAAAAGTATCATGTCATTAGAGTGACTAAGAATGGTGTTAATAAATGATGTATGGTAATAATATCTTAATATATAAAAATGTTAAAAGATATATTAAAATTTAGTATAAAATTTTGCACTTAGGATTTTAACTCACGACTCTTAGACACTTAACATGCACTTAGACAATTCAGTTTAACACACATCTGATATGACGAAGTTCTTATAAGGTTCTTACTAAATTCTTAAACATCTCAATAAAGCACGGTTAGTTACAAAAAGTAGTGTCTTGGTCAGAAAATATATTGTTTCAATTGAAAATATATTTTCACACCTACGACTGTGAAAAAAACTGTGTTTGAAGGTTCACCAAGAAATTCACAATAACGTACTGCTTTATCTATTATAGATGTATGGTTTTTTAGTTGTAAAGAATAAAGAGCTACCTTTAAAGCTTTAAATTTGGATATTCGCATTTTTGAACACGAAATTAGTAACACCTTGCTGCAGATTTTGAGTTAGGCTATATGCCTAATGTTTATCTAATAATTAACGGTTGGTAGCTGAATTGCATTTTAAATTATCAAAGAAAAGAGAACTACTACTAGATTACTTGAAAAAAAATCATCGAAAATTGCTTCTTTCAGAATACATATTGTCCAATAGAACTGGCAGTTGTTACAAGTTCCACACAGTACCCCGTATTTACTCTCGCGCAGTTATGGCCTGTTCTGCTGAAGGAGGGTATCTCTCCATCATCAATAGCAAGATAGAAGCTCTCATCCTAAAGTCTATTTTCTCACTCATCCCTCCGACCACAATAATTGGACCGTATCCGGTGGACGAGGCGTATTTAGGATTTAGTGACTGGAACGAACACGGGGAATGGCTGACTTCTCATGGTAAGCTTTATGTAGAGATAGTTGTCGCAAAACCTATTTTTTTAGTTTCCGTAGAAATTTCGAAAAGTCCTCTTTTAGCGCTTTCATACCTTCTGAGTTATAAATATTTTATAACAAATATCTCATTCATTTTTAACAGGTCTGCTACGATTAGGGAAATAACACCGTATCCCGTTTATTTTCATTATCAGTTGACACAGTTATAAACCAGGATGACGTAGTCAGCTCTCCCACAGAATTTATGAATTCAGTAGGTTTCATGGACTTCAACTCATAATTTACAATTTAAAATAGGGTCAGTTATTATTATGCTGCGTAGCATTAATCAACTTTGATTGTGTAATTGAACAAGGCCAACTGTGAAAAGCTAATGTCATCGATGCAACGATTATCAGAGTAAAATAAAAAGGAGAGGATGTTTCAATCTCGCCCGCGTATACCGATTATTTCGATGGACTATGATTTCGGGAAGCGTCTACAATTTTCCCTACATTTGTATTGATGATGAACAAATCACGTGGCCAATCATTGTATGTTTGTGCAATCCGGAATATGTAGAAGTTTCCCTGTCCTGTCCTAACCAATCAACCATTCGAAGAAAATGACCTTGTGTATTTTATACTTTGGTTTTTTTAATGTTTATAGAATTTTAATACATTTTTTAATTCTGACGGCGGAACAAAGTTTGCCGGGAGCTAGTATATAACTAGAAATGGCAAATATAAATATGAATTCTATTTTAATTACTTATAAATAACTTTTCTCCGCATTTAGCAAGATAGGCCAAAAGTGCCAGGACAACAGTCACGAGTAATCGAGACACACGAGGTTTAGAGAACCTGTCTGCCTAATAATAAATTCTATTTATTTGTTTTGCGCATAAATTTAGCTTTAGACGTTTTAGGCTAAGACATTCTGAAAATAAAAAAAAAATAAGAAGAGTTGAACGAAAATGAGCACATTTTCTTAAATTCCTAGAATTTTTTTAGAGAAAACCTAGTGTTATGAGTGGTGGAAACCAAAACCTTATTTTGTCAGAGCGTGGCAATAAAAAAATAATCTAAATATTTTCCCTTGCTCCGGAATCGAACTCTAATCAATCATGGTTACGGTCAGTCTGTTTCATGTGTAGGCATGATCTTTTATTTATTTATATTAATATTTCTTTTAGGGGAGTCTCTTGAAGCAGCTGGCTACGCGGAGTGGTCTCTGGATGAACCTAACAACGAAAATGAAGACGAGTACTGTGGGGGAGTGGATCCGTCTGGATTACTTATGGATTTGAACTGTGGTACTCCGCATACATTTTTTTGCGAGAAAAATCCCATAAGCCTGACATTATGTTATAATAAAAAATAAATACCTTCTTTACTGTTTTTTTACATATTCCCTGTAAAAATGTAAAGCACTATGTGGCAGCTCCCTGCGGGAGACAAACCTACAAAGTTTACAGTCAGATTCCTACTGCGTCACGATGGTCTCAATGTTTTATTGTATTTTTTAAAACGAAATAGAGCATTTGCTGTAACAAAATGTTCATCTACTCAAAGGGCATGTGGAAACCAAAATATACATAAAGCTTTTAATTTTATTTTATGAAATATGTCATTTGAAAGCGGAATATTCTGATACAGATTTCATCCAATTGCGTATACTAGAGAAATTTAAAATAACTGCTAAAACAATGTTAATAAGTAAAGCTTATTACTCTATCTTAGAATATTTAAATGATAAAAATTTGTGGAATTATGAAATTTTCATTTTGCATATGTTAGTTTTCATTGTATTCAAATTTTAGAAAGAACTTACTTTAAAATTTGAAAAGAGCAACTGTTTGAGTTTTTCTGTGGCTATTCTCAGCAGAACTGCCTTTTGAGCCGGTGGTTGCCTTATGTTGCCCTTACCCTTGCAAAAGTCTATTCGAATAAAGAATATTTTCAATTTTAATTTCAATATAAATATACCTTTTTTAAAACAAACAGGAGATGATTGTGTTAGGTCCTTTTTAATCTAAACTCTTAGAGTAGTATCGGTGACACAATTTTTTAAAGGAACAAAAGTTACAAAAATGTTGAATTAGGTAACATTTGTTCTAAGGTATTATATTATCAATAACGTTGTAGATAGGCATTGTCGAGAATAACTAGCTATTTTATAAAATAAACAGGATCTCAGTGCTGTTCCTGGAACTTGCGACCCAAGTGTAGGCTTAATCGACCCCTATAAAAGGTCCTAACTCCTTTCTCTACGTAGCCAACTTTAAAAATATTCTGTTAATGACGCCTTCGAACTGATAACGATAAATATCTAGATCAATATATCTACAACAACTCACTATTGGACAAAGTCCCATATATCACTTTTTAAAATATTAAATTTTGTACCTGAAAAGTTTCCGGACGTAAGATTCCAGATAGACGCCCTTAATCTTATATAATAACTCAGCGGGGATAAATATCATCCAAGTTTATTACGTATCACAATAATAATTTTTAAAACAGTTTCATGTTTTTCCCCGTATAGCAGGGTAGTCAGAGAGAACCTAGTGTCAAAATTTTCCGTTCTCTATCTGCTATTGCATTTTGAGCGGAGAAACACTGAACCCTGCGCTCTGTCTTACCAGAGGGGAGAAATAAAAGTAATTTAACTATTATCATTCCTTCGAGGGGGATCAAATCCACAGCTGATTGCATTTAAAGTCGGATAATGTCCTCCTGCTCCACAATGGAATTTTGATATTGATAATTTTATTACAAAGCCTTTCGATTAAGAAAAATATTTTTTATCAAATAGTCCTAAGCATCAGCAGTATTTAGCTAGTTTAATAAATATTTTCATTCACAAACTAATATTTTACGAGTTTTTAAAACAAGTTTTTTATCTGAAATTTAAATATTTGCTGAACTGACATTTATTTGTACAGAACTGCAATTCTAACTTGTTCTAGGTATATTAAAAAGCTCGGAATAGTTTGAAAACTTTTGACGGAATGTTTTTAAAAATTGTATCTAAATTACGCTTAGTTTTTATTATATTTCAATTTAATTCACTCGTATACTTTTTTTTATATTTCATTAATTAGTATTAGTTGATTGATATAGATTGATAGTTGTGTATAAGAAACGAAATATTGGGCAATTTGCTTTACTAGCGATGGCTCTGGGTTCCAATTCCCCAGTATTAGATCCAGTGCAGTGCAAGCAATCAAGTTTTAATTTAAAATTCTGTAAAAATTTTTGATCACTATTTTTTACACACTATAGAAAAATCTGGTTGGTTTCAACATTTTGGGGCCATTGTGGCCGGTCAACACGATTGGTTGTGGGTTTGATTCTCACTCGGTGGAAGGTTATAAATAAATAATTTTCATTTCTCTACTAATTCTAGTTAACCAAAGTGCAGCGTGGCGTTCCTTAACTGTTACAATACGCAACGTTTCGATTTATAGCCAAAAATGGAGAACGAAGTGTCTACACACTGGCTTCTCTCTGACTACTCTGCTATATGGGTGAAAGCGAGGAGCTGTTAAATATGTTTTTTATATATTTGTTTTACCTGAAACTAGGCTTATATGACTCATAGAGAATTCCCCTACTTCTATTTTTGTTACTAGTTGGTAAAACTTAAAATTTCTACATTCACAATTTGTCATTATGCCAAAGTATCAAAATATTACCGGTTATAGTTTTTACCGGTTACAATATGGCCGGTACATAGTTTTGTATGTTATAAAAAGGAAATCCCAATTTTATAACATTAGCTAGACAGACTACAGTATTAAGACGCTTCCACTCTCTACTTTCCGCAAACTTTAGGAACACAAGAAAGCGCAAATTAACATGTAGCTAAGTGGGGGTTGAACCCATGATCATTGTGCAGAATTAAAACTATTCCACTGCGCCCGATGGCCTCTTTAATATCATGGTTTCTAAAATGGCCAGTTAAGAGGGTCACGTAAATGAAACGTTGCCAAAGGAAAAGGCAAAGATTGATGACAGGCAAGGACAACTGCGACTCGGGATTATTTTTCAGTTTGAATACTCCATCTGATTTTTGTACAAATATATAGCTTTGTATATACATGTATGTGTCCATTGTATAGATAACTCAACAAAAAATATAATTTGAAATAAGGCGTATAAGAATTTCGACGTAGCTGGATGTAGAACGCATGGCTTAGCGGTTGGAGTGCTTGAACGGTTTTCAACAGGGGTTGATTCAAATCCCGGTGCGTTCGAATTTTTATTCGTTTACTAAATATGTATTTTTTAGATAACTCAAATTAAGTACATAGTTTTCTTACATAATTAAGTAAAAACCCGTTTGAAGCGTATAATTCAAATTTGTAAACATTGTGTTTTACACTTTCTGACACCGGAAGTAGTGCAGCTAGATGAACAGATGTACAGCATTTATAAATATAGAAAATGCTAGAATATCACCATTATAAATATACTGAGACCATCGTGGCTCAGTGGGACACCGTCTGATTGACCCGATTGGCTATGAGCTCGATTTCCATTCGAGGAAATGATTATGTTTAAAATATTTGCATTCCTCCCGCTTCACTTTGGTACAATTTCATTCACATTGAAAGTAATATAAAACAAAAAGAAATTGATAAATTAATTAGTAATATATATAATGTTCATACCTGAAAGAAATCGAACAATAAATAAAATAAAAACAAAAACAAAAATCATATTAAAAGAACTCAAATCTCTAGACATTTAACCATGCATGTTTTTAAATATGAGAAAAATTCGAAATGTTATTACATACATTTTGTATGTGAATTCACGAGCGTAAGCGCTCAAAATTAGTTTTATATGGAAGAAGCTTTTTATCGTTGAAGCTCACCAGATGTTTATATGAAGTTAAGCTTTTAGACGTGCTTAAAGAAAGGCTCAAGCTCGGAACGGCCACGTTCATATTTTTATGCCAAGTAATAGTTGAAAATAGAAAATTCGTAAGCAATCTTATTAGATTTCTTATGAATATCGTATACGGAATACGGTATTCCGGAGAAAAAGATAATATTTTACAAGACAATCTGTTATTCATTTTAGTAAAGAACGGAGTGTCTTGTCACTAGGTTCTATTTGTCTATCCTGATATATGACTGAGATGTAGAGAGCTGCACAAAACAGTCAATCGATTTTCTGCTTTTTATTTTAACACCTCATATATTATTTATAATATATATCAATTATTTATTGTTGAATAATCTTTTTTTTCGTCACTCATCACTCGAATTCAACGCCGCCTTATTAGTCATATTTGTGTTATTCACCAAAACGAAGAAGGAAACAAACCTTTTGGTAACTTAAACTTTGTAATAATCTTTTAATACAAGTATAAATATTACCAAAACCTATGAAATTAATAGAGATTTGATAAATAATTTGTAGTAATCCTAGCGAATTGATTTTAAAATGCTCGTCAAGAAAAGTCGTGGCCATGTATTTGTCATTTTAAATATTTTTTTTTATATATTTGGGTCCCTAACTGCTGTATGCTGTATACACTAAAATGAATTAAAAAAAACCATATCTACTTGTATACCTAAAAATAATAAAAATGTAACTGCTTTCTGCCTTTACATAAAAAGGTCTTATTATTTATTATTGGGGTTATTTATCAATGAAATAGAACCTAAGACAATGATTTTTATTTTTGCTGTTTGTCTGTCCGTTTATGCACAATTATTTCAGAAACGGCTTAACTGATTTAAATGCAGTTTTGACTATTGTTCTTTTGTAAAGTTCCCATAACATTCAGTAGTTATTTTATTTCAATCAGTTCATAAATAAAAAAAAAATATCGTGTAGTTTACGCAGGCGAAGCGGAGAGCAGCAAGCTAGTTTAATGATTAAATTACAAAAAAATACAAAAATACAACTCTACGGACAATACATACAAGCAGCTAAAAAATAATGTATAATAAAAATAATATTTTTTGGCAAATATTTTTTTCTAAAACTGGCCCCAAATCCATCTCGTTCAATGAAACATGTCAACATAATAACGCTGAAAAACTTTCCCCTGACATATAATTCAACGATTGTATAGACTATATAGCTATTTGTACTGTCAACTTCTAAGGGATTTGAGTGAATAGCTAAGTAACGGCTTAAAGCAAACTAATTTATCAAATTATGCCTTGCCTATATATTAGAAATTCATATTATGTAACACCATCGAGGCACAGTGGAACAGTGTCTGACGTACAAGTGGTGGTAGTGTGTTCAATTTAAACTATAGTGTTGTGTAGAATGTGCCTATAAAAAACAGATAAAAACAAGTATAATTGAATATTTTAATATTTTTAAAGTGTTATTTATTCACGCACTTAACTCTTTGAAAATGTTTAAATATTTAATAAGTAGCGTTCTCTCTTGAGACACGAATTTTCGTAGAAAAATCGTTGGGTAGCAGAAATTTGTAAAAATCTCTCTACAGAGATGCTAACAACAAAAATAAGTTGTAATGAGCGTATAAGAATTTTGATGAAGCCGGATGTAGAACACATGGCTAAGCGGCCAGAGAGCTTCGACGGTTTCCAAGAGTCGCGAGTTTGAATGCTGATGATGGGTTAAAATTTAAATACGTTAACGTTTTCAAAAGGCGCGGATTCAAATCCCGCTGCGTTCAAATTTTTATACGTTTTCTAAATATGTCTTGTTCTACAGACCCAGTAGTCATCTTCTTCAATTTAAATATAGCTCTAAGCCAAATAGAGAACATTTTACTAAGTTTGAGCTACAAATCAATTCCCATTTCGATTCGACAGATAAAGTTGTGGCTTAAGATATAAATCTTCGTTTCCAAAGATATTTATTAAGTGGCTTCGAATTACCTTAATCGTTCGACTCCATATTAATTTTGTCTGTCCGGCTACGCAACTAAACACCTAATGTCTCGAATTCGAGCTGAAAATGGCAATCAGAGTGTCTTCAATATATACTCTCTGACGAACCTCATATCCGGGAAAGCTAAAACCTTCCATACTTAGTCTGAAATTCAAAAATATATCGCATTTCAAGTATACGATTTTCTCAGATACTCTTTACATATATTATGTATATAGATTGGTCTATTCTAATGGAAGTCCCAAAGCTTTCAGCGTTTGAAATTTTTGTTGAATTTTTCATAACATATTTTAAAATATTCTATAAATAATATATAAATATTTAGTAATGGATGAAAACAGATTTTGATTTAAAAAGAATTTGAATTAGGAATTAAATAGGAATCCTCTACGGATATTATTATTATTTGCATGATTGAATTGAAGTTTATAAATTTAGTGATGCGACACTATCTTTGTCTTTAGTCACATCACTAATTGGGTGGAGCAACCAGAAAAACATTTATATCGTAGATAAAAAGATTTGCCAAATGGAAGGAAGCATGAAATAAAAAAAGATCCTGAAGTTTTTTAAGAGACCATAAAAAGACAACCTGTAAGATCAAGTTTGCGTGGACTTTGAATATTTTTCAATTCTACTATTTCCTTATTGTCTATACCGTCGGTACTTCCGACGTCAGCAAGTCCTTTCTTATATCCAATTAGAAGCCCAGACACACCCTAATTAGAAGGCCAGTTTCAGCTTTGCCCGCTTAATAGTTTCAGCTGTGCATTGTCTGTCAGATATACAGGACGTAGCAGAAGAGTCTTAAGGTATGTTCATGTTTATTCAGGGAATATTTAAGTTTCAAACATTTTATTTTCCGGTACCCAACGAATAAATGCTCACAAATGGGCAATAAATATTGATGTGTCGTAAACGTAAATTAACTTTGCTCGCAAATTGCCCACATTTTAAATACACACGTGTGTATCAATTTCTTTTTATGATTTTTACTAGGACTTCGATAAAGTATTCATTTGTTAATGAATAAATCAAGCAATTACATTTCTGTACAACAACTATTTCTATCACTTTGAACAATGAAAAACTTTGATATAATATAAAATATTGCAAGAAATGAGCTCACGGTTTCTTCAAACTGAATTTTACATTTAAAACACCTTATGTCTCATAAATTAGTTTACGTATATTACGAAAATCTCTTTTAAACAGTGTCTTGATAATATTTAAGGTAAAAACTAGTAAAGTTTTGTTCTTCACTACTAAACTTAAGAATATTCTAATATGAAGTCAAGTTTTAAGTTAGTTTTAGTGCAAAGAGCTGAGTATAACATTTAATATCCTTAGTGTAGTAAAATACTGTCTGTTTGTCTGTTTCTAAACTCTAACCCGAAACCCGCAGTCCAAAATCCGTAGGGGTTGAATGAAAGTGTAGGTGTAAAATAAGGCATAATTTTGAATGCTGGGATATATATGTACAACCATAATTAGACTAACTAAAGTGTCTTAGCGAAAGTGGCTATAATGTTTGCATATGAGTATATAAAAATAGTAGGAACTTAGTCCATGAGCTGGACTCAATTTAGGATGACGACGGATGGTAAACGAAAATGGTATAACAGTGATTTAAAAGTCCACGCAAAGGAAAATGATGAGCGAGAAAGGCGTTTAGGCATTCATTTATTCGATAATACTAAGCGTAAAATTAAATTCGGCTACCCAATAAGCAACATCACAAACCTGCGGGAAATATATATGGCGTGACAAGTCCAAAGGTCTTTTAATGATTCTATTTAAGCCACAATGTGTGACCCATGCTTGAATTATATTCTATATTCTTAATAAAATATTGTAACTAACACTGCATCATAAAACATACTTATATGATACAGTGTACTTCAGGTACGATATAAAAGATAATTATGATGAAACAATGAAACCATTGGAGATTGGAGAAATTGCTACCTATAATGTCCGAATTAAATCTATCTAATCTATCTGGCGTCTGATTTATCCATGTTGTCCGATTTTTATTGCCATTCTAGCAAATCTGGGAACCTCGTGGCGTCGCTATGTATATAAAAATATCATAAAAATCAAAATATCTTATTGAGTCTTCCCATTCAATTTGATATATTATTTTATCATACATTAACGTATGGTTTACGATATGTCGACTTTATCACGTCGTTATATCGGGGCTTAAATACCAATAAAGTGTTATAGCAGTGTTTATATAACGTCAATTTTTATACCCATTTTCGTTTTTCGCTTAAAAATGTATAGTTCACTAGCGTCGCCACGCTGCGCTGCTTGGGTAAAATATAAATGTATTATGTGGTAACGGCTTCAAGTTCTACTCTTTAACTTCTATTCACCAATGGCGACGGGTGAAGTTTCATTAAAGGTAACCCTTCACAAAATAATTTCTTAGCCGGTTTGCCTGAGATATAGATCTCTCTGAGATATAGATATAGATCTAAGACTTTAGAGTTGCAATGGAAAAATGACATTCGAATATTTTGTGTGTGCATTGCTTCTTATTATTATCCACTTATTTTAGTATTAATTAATTATTTATTTTATTTGTGGTAAATTAAAATTAATGGTGAACAAATAAAATTTTGTAAATGTAACCCGATGGGTTAGAGTGTATAAAAGGTTTTTCGGTCCAAAATTGAAGTCATTAATATCGGATTTGTTTCAAAAAACATGTTAGAAAAAATCTTTTCCAATTCGGTCACTAGTTAAAATACAAAAAAAAAAATTTTATACCTTGTTCTATTATCATTAAATAAATAATAGTGATTATATTTATCTTCTTATTTGTCCTTCTGTCACAAAAGACAAGCGACATCAAGTGCTATTGTAAAATTGTCATAATTTAATTATGAAACGTACCGTTCTACAAAAGCCTTTGAAACATGCAATTTTCTGAGATAGCCTCTAGAAAAACATTACAGTTATAATATTTCTATAGACAAGGATTATTAAATACTAATAATGCTTGGACTCAGTTCTCATTTTCAGAGAATTTTTACGTTTTTATCTTTTCGTATTATCTGCATTGTTGATTGGTAAAAGAAAAATCCCTGTGTTTGTCACTTTTCGCTTATTTTAATATTAATACATATTTTGTGTTGTTTTTGTTACTGCCAATATTTAATATCCGAAACTTGCTTTCTAGCATTTATTTGTAATTAACATTGACATATGCAGAAGCGAGGTATTCGTGCGTCTACAACTTGTGCCCTAAAGATTCCTTAAGGCAAAAATTTAAGGAAATAAACGTTTTTAAATGATTTGATTATTGTGTGTAAATAATACATTAAAATATATTAAAATTAATCTTATCCTACCTACCAAGGTTGATCGGCAACATTTTTTTTCAGGTTCACGCTTTTACCCGTATAGCAGGATAGTCAGAGAGAACCTAGTATCAAGACACTCCGTTCTCCACATTTCGCCCGAAACTGAGATCTTGAGTGGCAGAACTCAATGCCGCGCTTTGTCTTAAATACCAAAGCTGAGAAATTAAAATAAATTCCCTGAGTGGGAATCGAACCCACAACCATCTCACAGTCAGAAGTATACAGTCAGAAGCTGCCCCACTACGCCACGATGGCCTAATCATGACTGACAATAATGTTAAATAATTTATAAAATAAAAAGCAGTCGAGCGTTTAAATTAAAAATAAAAGAAAATTTGTGATCTCAAAAATGAAATAAAAGAACCTAAGAACAATATCAGTTATATCCCAAGTTTCAGAGTACAATTTACTTCGAAAGTAAATAATCATTCCTTTCATTTCTTCAAATTATACGAGGGTTTCCAAATTATATGAAAATATTGGATTGTATTTTCAGTAATATTTCTTCAATTCAGCTAGTTCATATCGCACTTGCTCAGACGCGGTAAAGGTATGTAAATATACATTTTCAAGTGGAAAATATCGACGCTATTGCAAAACAATTAGGACAACAAGTCTGGTTGTAAGCGATAATTGTAGGTGTTATTACTACTTTAATGGATATTTTTTTAACAATTGTTTTGTCTTTGGCTTGTTACCTCAATTGTGGCATTAAAAAAATGGCATTAAAAGGCGATAAAAATACTTATATTAAAACAAGGATATAACCATACAAAATATTTGTCTCCGTCCCGATAAGGACCGTCCAGATAAGGACGTTCATGCAATGAAAATATTATATTTACATCGGATCCGGACACGTGTAAATTTTTTTAATAAATCTAACGGCAAATGATAATGATAGACTGACAGAATGACAGGTATGAATGACAGGGGGACATCAAAATATAATCGGTATAAAAACAGATTTTATGTTTTTTTGGCTTTACGCTTTTCCCCGCATATCAGGTTAGTCAAAAAGAACCTAGTGTAAACTACACACTTCGTTCGATGCGTGTAGAGTGGTGAAACTCAACGCAGCGCTTTGTCATACTAACGAAAATAATTTTAATATAATCATACCTCCAAGTAAGGATCGAACCCACGACCAATCACATTCGCAGACGCTGTTCACTGCGCCATGATGGCCTAAGAATAAGAAACTAATTATTATTATGAAATCTGTTCTGTATCCATCAATCAATCAACAGAAAAGCTGTGAACAATTTTCATTTTCATCGTTTTTCCTTGTAATATATAAAATTTGGCATATCTAATTATAATTATCTCAGGGTGTTCGATCAAAAACACGAGAACGACGAACGAGCCAGTCGAGGTGTTTAATCCAATTTGAGGCTAACCAACTTACCGCAACATAACAATTTTGATCGCGGAAAATCGATCAATCTTACATACTGTGACTTTTTTTTTAAAGTGTTATTCGCACACTAAGGATATTGAAAAATACATATTTAGAAAACGTATAAAAATTTGAACGCAGCTGGATTTGAACCCGCGCCTCTTGAAAACCGTTCCAGCGCTGTGACCGGTAAGCCATGCGTTCTACATCCAGCTACGTCGAAATTCTTATACGCTTTATTACAACTTCAACATCAAATCTGATTTTAATATGTGTGTGTTAAATATTTAAAGAAATTTAATACGTTTTCTAAATATATCTTTTTTTATATACTGTGACTTATTATATTATATTTTTTACTTTGACACTTTATAGTGTTAATGGACTTAGATTTGGATTAACGAGATTTAAATATATTTTAAGAGTTATTGTTGTTTGTTGCTCGATGGGAACATATAGCTAGCTAATTAGCTAGAAAACTTTAATTTCTTATAAGTAAAAATTTTTTCTCTTTGGATTAAAGGGCGGCTAGTTTTTAATTAATCTGATTTGAATATGTGAGTGTAAGACAATTGTATACCTGCCCCAAAAATACTTATAGATATATAAACCGCTCCCTTATCCGTTTTCTGGTCACATTACATCCTGAGGCAGAATCCGTCACTGTGCTTAATCTAACCAGGCCGGAGAAAAGAAACTATTAAATCAATTCAAATGTACAGCGTCTGATTGATGAGTGAACACGATAATTGTTGGTTCGTTTCCCGTTTGGGATAATGACTGTCTAAATTTTTTTTTTTTTTCTCTCTGATAAGACAAAACGCGGCGATAAGTTGCGCCACTAAAGACACAATGTCTTGATTTATTAATTCTCTCAGACTCTCGTACTATGCGGGAAAATTTATAAAAATGAAAAAAAAAATCTGCCTAATGACTTTGAACCCACAACAATCGTGATCAGTATACTTCACCTGAGCTTTTATAGTGACAAGTTACAAAGAAGGAAATTTACGATGAGTTTTATACCCGTTACACTAGTACCTGAGACAGCTTTTATCTTTGTACTTAAATCAACCGTTGAAACAATGTAGGGAATGATGACTTCAGTGGGAGTTGTAGTAAAATATTTAAAACGTATATCTTTCAATGCTATACATATATATTGTTCCTACTTTGACTAGATTAAATTTAGTAGCTGACATTGTTTGTAATTGTTTATTTTACTTTACTCTATATTGACCTCTTATTTAGTTATGTTTGACTTTTATAACTATATAGACAGCTTTTAAAAGATCCTTAGAGACTCTAGCATTTTATATGCAAACTTAATTATAATTAAATGTTCCGTTGAAGCGTAAACAACGCGTTGCCTTAGCAACGTGAATGTCACTTTATATAAACGTGTGTGTCGAACACATGGCTGATGGGTAATATTTATTTTATTAATATATATATATATATATATATATATATATATATATATATATATACTAAAAACTACAAATAATAGCTTCAGCTGCAACTTCATACTCTTCCGGCTTCACAATTTTGTTAAAAAGGGGTCAAACATTTTTATTCTCATATTAATATAATAATAACATATATGAATTAAAATTTTGTTTATAATTTAAATTCTAGTACGAATAATACTTTATTAAAAAAAGATTCGTGCAACTATTTTTGAATCGTCGAACGAACATTAAGCTACCACCGGCTTGAAAGACAGTTCTGTTAAAAAGAGCCGGCGAGAAACTCAACACAATTTCTTGGTTTTAAGATTTTTTTAAGGACTAATCTAACAAATCAAGAAGTTATCAACTAAAGTGAAATGACATAACAACGATAGCAATTTGTTTTATTCGGTTTTCTGTTCTCTATATATTTTTGTTCAATTATTAGATATAATAAGGTATACGATTTTTTTAAATGGTTTCATTAACGATAAGAAAGACGCGTCTATCTTCACCTCAAAGGCCGCCAAATCATCTTTTGTTCCTTTAGTGTTACAAGAGGTCATACATGGCGGTGTTCACCTACCATCAGGTAACCCGAGCGCTAATTTGCCTTATAAAGGTTATAAATTAAATTCCAATATAAGTGATTTTTTTAAATGGTTCAGACATTAAGGATAAGAAACACTTTTACCTTAAAACACCTTGCATATACTTTTAAAAAAATCAAAATACAATATGGATAATATGCTAGGTTCTCATAATTTCGTAACCAAAGTTATATGTCATTACTCAACTCTGTATGTCTATCGAAAGATAGAAATTATCCAAAAATGGACGTAGTCTTTTAATATCCGTCAAGTATTTAGAGCTACATAAGTAGTTATAATTTGCGTCGCAATCTACTCATGTAGGACAAAACTCCACTCGACTCAATGAAGCAAACATGCCCTAAAAACGTTATGAATGCAGGTCGCGACAAGATGTTTTCCTTTTTTTTAAAATACGGTGAATGAATAATTTTGTTGTCAAAACTTTGAATGTAATGTATTCTGGCTTAGTATTAATTGCAGTGGTGTTGGGTTCTATATGAATACTTGTATAGTACCACTTCAAGTAATATAATTTTTTTTGAATTTTCTTCAAACTCAACTTCAGAATCCACTTTCTGATTGAATTCGAAACTTGTGGAATGGCAGAACTGAATGCAGCGCTTCATCTGTCATATAACCATTACCCAGTGGAGATTGAAGATGTAACGATCTCGTATGCAGCCAGACGTTATACCACTGCGCCATGACGATACCCTTTGTTGATTGATGAATACATTTTATTTTAGATTATTATTAGTTTCTATAGACGCCATAGTAACGAAATGAACGTACCAAGCTGAACATTATGTTTGTTCTTGGATTCTAAACTCAGAGGTATAACTTATATTTGTTGTTAGCATCTCTGTAGAGAGATTTTTACAAATTTCTGCTATTAAAAATTTATTCTACGAGCAATCGTTTGGCAAGAGAGAATGCTATTTATAAAATATATATTTTTTAACATTTTATATTAATACATAGAAAATTTAAATTTTTTTATACGTTTTCTAAATATGTATTTATCATATAAATCATATTAAACCAATTATCTTAATTAAGTGGGACTCTACGATTCATTAATAACCTGACTGGCTCCGGTTACTTTTGCCCAACCATCCGATATTACCGAATATTAAGACCTCTGCTTAACTCAGATTCAGTTAGTAGATCTTGACCTAGATTTTGAGTTAGGTATCAAATGTTTTGTATCAAAATCAATCATCATTTAGTTAGGTGGCAAAATAAATTCAATATATTAATATTGAATTCAATTAAAAAAAATAAAAAATCAGCTCACAGCAAAGAGTCACACTAGATCGGTCATCAAAACTCAAGTATATAAATTCGGGTTCTATATTATACTTTGTCATTTACCTGATACGCTATTCGCGTCCAGTTTAGACCAATTTAGGTAAATATTTCCAATTGAATTCAAACTATAATACTTCAAAGATAAGTTTTATTTTTCAACAGTGCTCAACATTTCTATGGGACCGGCGTAGGGTGTAATAGGAATTCGCTACGCCTGACAACGTTTCGGAATGAAGGGAATGCAAGCAATGTAGTGGACTGAATGCTCTATAGGTATCCGAGGTTTAATACATACTTTGAATTGTCTATATATGTAGGTCAATAAGTATATATAGACCTCTACAGTTTCACTATATATATATATTTTATATATTATTTAATTATATTTTGTTAGCGCCACTCGAAACGCATTGTCTCTATTTCATGTGGAAAATGGAGAACGAGACTCCTAAGAAAAATCGTGAAGCTGTATTATTTTGTGAGGTAGGCAAAATACCTTGGTGACAAATTACTTTGTGTTCTATTTTTAAATGGTTGTATTTTCTAGTGAAAATTGAAATTCTATCCATTTCCTGTTGAGTTATTTACTTGATATTTGGTGCCTAGCTTTTGTTCTGGTGACAATGAAATTATATGTATTTAGGAAACTTTCTAAAGGCTATTCCTTCAATTGTTACTTAATAAAAAAATATTAATATATATTTCTGTAAGAACGAAAATGAAATACGAGATTAACACTAGATTGCTTGAAGCAATAAGGCCTTGGCGTACATTTTGTATATAAATGCTTTTTTCTTATTTTTTGTGTGCTATGTATATTATTCTATTCTTAGTTCTTTCTTTAGATAGTCCTTATCTTAAGAGGAAGAGATACGTTTAAATAAAAAAATATATACAAGTCCACAATGCAGATAAAAACGAGTGTAAATCTAGAACATGTTCAGCCAAAAGTCAAAGCCTAAATGATAATTAGTATAATGGTTTGTTACGATTTGTGATCAAACAAAATGGATGAGTTCATGCGGACGTTACCGAAGTTTTCTTAAATTTTCCTAATGTTTATACTGGTTATCCTGGTTTTTTTTGAGGTTCACGCCTTTTTCCGCATAACTGGATAGTCAGGGGGAAACTTATTACACTTTCAAACCAAAATCGAGATATTTTGTGTTGGATGGCGGATCTCAGTGCTAAAGTCACAAGATAAAATAAAGGGTAGTCAAAACCAATTTAGTGTCAAGACACTTCAATCGCCAGTCTCTACCTGAAAACGAGATATTACGTGTGGAGCCATGGAACAATGGTGTAAGAATATGTACCTAATATTGGTTGGAAATGATGATTGGAATTGATAATGAACCTCTATAATAGATTCAAATAAATCTGGACAAGTGGAAATATAAAATAAAATCGCTCATAAGCACTTTTAAGTATAGAATGAGCAATTTATAAGTAATGTTATGACATTTTTAAAAATATATCCATAATTTTAACGACATATTTAGAAAACGTATAGAAATTTGAACGCTGCGGGATTTAAACCCGCGCCTCTTGATAACCGTTCAACTTTTATCAATTTGTTTTTCTTGTTGGTTATCTTTTTCAATTTACTTAGTGTGCGAATAACACTTTAAAAAATGTTTAAATAAAAAAACGAAAGCACTACCACAGTAGAATAGCTTCTAAACATAAAAACTACATTTTCTCTTCAAATTTTACTCTAAAACCGTTTAGTTTCAATTCAAATCCCAAAAGACAGTATAAAATTATTCAATTGCTCGTAAGTATTCGTCCAGTTACCGTAAATAAGAGAATTGATGGCTTTACGTAGATGGTACTACATTTCTTGTATCGTATCTTTAAAATGAAAGCCTTTTGGAAACCGTGCAAACGCAGTGACCGCTTAGCCATACGTTCTACGTCCGGCTTTGTCGAAATTCTTATGCGCTTATTCCAATCTCTTTTTGTTGTTTTGTATGCACTTTATTTTATTACTATATATATATATTTAGTATTAAATATTATCGTTTAATCGAAAGTTCTAGTTAGAAAAAGTATAGTTTCGTCACTAAGTTCGAAATCAAAAGTAAAGAAGACAAAAAACTAAACCTATAGACCCTTCGGAGGCCATCATTGTGCAGTGGGACAGACTGACTATAAATACGTTAGTTCTCTATTCATTCCCAACTCGGGGGAGTGATTATATTTAAATTATCTTACAATATGAGAAAAAGTGCAACATTGGATTCCGCTACTTAATGTGTATTAAGTCTCGATTTTAGACGGAACGAGGAGAACGGAGTGTCTTGACACCAGGTTTTCTCTGCCTACACTGCTACGCTGCTATGCAATGAATCAATAAATATTATAATAAAATTAATAAAACGAAAACGTCTTCCGCTTCCGATAGGAAGTTATTTTTAATTAACTTAAAAGCTTCAAAAGGTTTCCTATTGTAGATAATTATACCCATTATTTAACATGAAAGTGTTCTCGTCTCGCGTAGATACGTCTTTTGAGACACATCAGTGGAAATGAAATCGACAACGAAGTTAGATTTGTTGGTGAAATTTCCTTTAACTTTAAACATTTGGAACGTAGAATTCTCGCACATAATTTCAGACCTGCCACTTGAACAATTCAAAGTCAAAAAAAGCCAAAAGTTTACACTATAAAAAAGACATATTCTTTAAAAATAGAAATAGAATTTAGTGATGAATTATGTTGCTCTCCAATTTTCACCGTTGTAAGAACGTGTAAGTACTGCCGTCCTATTCATGCCATTGAGCCTCGTAAAGCCGTACTTTCTAGCAGCTTCTTGCCTTGCCCCATATAACCATGTTATCAGAGAGAAACTGGCGGTCAATTTTTCCTATGAAATTAAGAACTTTTGAACTGACCAGGAATATGTTAATACTCTATTTATTACCAAAAGGAAGTACAGTGTATTGTCTCTATAATATACTGAAAGATATCGACCTGATTAGAACTATCGTCAGTATATTTCTAGCAAGTATTGCGTATTCGGAATTAGTAGAATGTTTTCTGATTTGGTTAGGTAGAGAAAGCAGTTAATATTACTCGTATTACCCATTAATTAAGCCATGGCTTAAATACCTATTTACGTTTGACATTGCACTCTTTTAATTTATCATAATAATACATTAAATTAATGAAATAAAAATTACACACACTATAACATGTGTTTGATATACAAATATGTATAAAGTGACATACACATTGCTAAGGTAATGTGTATTTGTGTGTACACAGTATTATAGCATCATAGTTTTTTTTAATGCAAAATTTTGTTAGGTATAATGTGGGTAGCGTAGATTTTCGTCTCTAAAATAAATCTTGATCCTCGACTCGGTAAGTCCACTAGCCACTAGACCAAAAGGCACATGGCTTTATAATTGCGTTATTCATTATTCACTGTAACGTTGCAATACGTTGCAATTCTGAATGAAAAAGTCAGCCAGCTCCAACAGGCGTGATTTACGTTGTAATAAGAGAATGTAAAATTTTAGACGCTTTTGCTGTTTTCAAGGATTGGGATTTAAGTTTAATATATAGGACGTGATCAATTGTCCTTTAGAATAATTTTAGTTTTTTTTTATGTATTACATGGCGTAACTCAACGCCGCATTGCGTATAGCCAGAGTGCAGTAATTAAAATATTTTTAAAATATCTAAGTTATTATCTAATTCACAATCATTGTTTACATCCAAACACTGTCCAACTGCGCCTTTATGGCGTCGGGAATATTTTTTAGACATCTAAGTTTTAGATGAGAATTTTACAGAAATAATTATATGAAAGTATATAAAAAAATTATTGGTAATAGTCAATATAAAGATTTAGATGCAGCAGAATTATTGTGCTATATATACATTTATAGCAAAAAAAATTTTTTTACAAAACGTATAAAAATTTGAGCACAGGAGGATTCTAACCGGCGTCACTTGGAAACTGTCCAAGCGCTCTGCAGCTAAGCCATGCGTTCTACAGCCGGCTACGTCGAAATTCTTATACGTTTATTACAACTTATTTATGTTGTTAGCATCTCAGTAAGGAGATTTTTTCAAATTTCAAAGACTGAATGCTATTTATTATTAAATATTAATAACATTTCAAAGTCACTTTAAAGAGGCGCGGGTTTGAATCCTGCTGCGTTCAAATTTTTCTAAAAATGTTTTTCAATTTCCTAAGTGTGTAAATAATACTATAAAATGTTCAATATATATATATATATATCCATTAATTAAACAAGCCACAAGTTCATTCATATGACCCACGTCAAAATATCTAAATTTTTTGTTACTTCTGTTGTATAAAGAAAATGGTGTATAAGAAATTACTTCAAAGAAACGTTCAAAACGAAATCGTTTGACAAGAGAGAATGCTATTTATTAAATATATATTTTTATAAATTTTTTAAGTATTATTCGCACACTAAGAGACGCGTCTTTAGTATCAGTTTAATTAAAATTTGGCTAAATAGTTTTTCTTATATAGCATACATAAGCATGGAATACAAAATAAATAATTCTTTTTGCTTTCCGTTCTCGTTAGAATTTCGAGTCCTCTCTTAGTGCCTTACTCTCCCCAAGAAGCCTACAAAACATATTTCAACTTTCACCGCGCAGCAGTTACTTTTGGCTGTGCGTGACTGACAGATAAATGATTCAATAACGCAACAGTTTTATATTTATAAGTATAGATACATTCATGAGACCTTCGAACACCATCTAACTGTAAATTAAAAAAAAATTCGATGTCGGGCGGAAAGGTGTAAACGGAGTGTCTTGACCCTCGATTCTTTCTCCTGAAAAAAAAGATAGATTGATTATGAGATATAGTTGAAGCTAATAAAAGTAAATTAATATGAGATTTTTTATTCTCATACCCTTCCCGTAATATGAAAAAATATAAGACAATTTGTCACGAAAAAAAACCAAAGCAAATTGTTAGTAACTTCTAAATTACGTAGTTCAGCGTAGCTTGTGGCATTTGTTCTATTTCAGTCTTCTATTTGCTTATGTTTTGTTTAAATTTTATATTGCTTAGTTATTTAAGTTAAATAAACAACTTGGTAAAGGTTTGCCCGAGTAGTGTCGTCGAGTTTGTAAGAAGTCTCAAAGTTTCTGGATAGCTAACAATTTCATTAGGGAAACTTAGTGCCTAAATTTTCACACAACTACCGGATAGCGATGAGAGTCTACTGATGAATTACTTAGATCTTCTCTCGTTGTTTTAATTTGTCAAACAAAACGAAAAAGCATCTATATCATAAATATAGGCATTCGACTAAATAGTTAGCGACCGTTATGGAGCTGTAAGGCTGTCTGATCGTAAAACCGATGGGTTTGGGGTCGATTCCTATTCGAGGGAATTATTTCGCCGTTATGGTAAAATGGTCCCGTTAATTAGTACGTAATGTCTCGAAATAAGGCGGTCACTACTAGTATTCGCGAAAGATGTGTGAATCTAAATGTGATTCAAAACTACTACGATTTTAATTTATTACGTTTCAAACGCATCAGTTTGGTAAACCTATGCCTTATTACTTGACCGAATGTTACCTTACTTGATTGGTGACCGGATACTGCCGGGGTTTCAAAGAGAGGGTTTTTATTTGAACAGTTTTAGATATGTATGAATTTTAGAAACGTGGCTTCAAGCTTTTTCTCGCATAGTAGGCTGGGTAGGCGGAGAGAATCTAGTGTTAGGACACTCCGTTCTCCAATTTCCACCAGATTTCATTCGCACACTTAGGAAATTGACAAATGTTATTTGAAAACGTAGCCATGCGTTGCTTATCGGTTAGAGTGTTTGGACTGTTTCCGAGAGGCGCGGGTTCGAGTCCCGCTGCGTTCAAATATATACGTTTTATAATAATGTTTTTCAACTTGATCTTATAGTGTAAGTAAGAAGTAAGTGTAGTGACATCATAGGAGTGTTTTTTGTTAGGTTCTGTATTTTATTAAAATATTTTATTGTATTCTATCGTAAAGATCATTTTAATAAGCAAAAGTAGCCATATTTTAATGTTTTTGTAAAACATTTCCAAAAACATCAAAATATGGCACCGAGGATAAGAAAATTCTTTTATATTGGTGTAAAAATTTTTACGTAGCAGGACTCGAACCCGCGCCTCTTAGAAACTACCTGAACGTACTCTTACCACTTAGCCATGCGTTTTATTCATTTGCATTGAAAATCTTATACGCCCGTTACAACTTATTTTCGTTGAATATCTAAAAAAAATAGCTATATTCCAATTTTTCATTTAAGCGAACAAAACGAGGTCACACAAGAGTACAGCTTTAAAATAAGCAAAGCTCATTTATTAAGTGTAATATTCAAGTATCTTAATTGCAAGACGGAAACGTAAATTAATTTAAATATATGATAAGTTGTCGTATCAAAATTTCATTTGTTTTTACATCGGAAATTACCTAACGCAGATGTAATACAGCTTCACGCCTTTTTCCGCATAGTGTGAAAGAACTAAGTGTCAATTTACTCCCGTTCTTCATTTTCACATTATTACAACAATTTTTTTTTGTATTGTGTGTCGCCTCAGTTCCACATTATTACGACATTGTGTGGCGTAACTTATCGCCGTACTTTGTCTAAAATTTTTTTAAGTCCTAAAAGACCCCAGTATTGTGTGGATTTTTTAATTTTTTTGTAACTTCCTGTGCTTGAAGAAAGTGTCAATATACTCCATTCTCCCCTTTCTGCTCAATTTTTAGGCACTGTATGCTTTTTAATTTTTTTGTAACTTCCTGTGCTTGCGGGAAGTGTCATTATCCACTTTCTGGTCAATTTTTAGACACAGTGTTGAATGGAGAAGCGAGAAAACGAAATCAAATAAAACATAACCGTTTTCTCGAATGTGGATCGAGAAAACGGGTCCTCTGTGCCAGACACTGTCTCAGTATATAAGGAAACAAAACGCTATACTCAGCTTAGACTATTTCAAAAAGATAAAATCGTTGCTTTTCTATTCAAATCGAAACAAACGTTCTCTGAGGAGAACTTTGCTATCTACAAGGAACGTAATGGCTGGAACATGTGATATTGAGAGTTTGCATGAAGTTACAAATAATATGCTATTATATAGTGGTTGAGCGAAATTACTATGAACTGGAATAGTTTTATTCAAAACTAGCGTACCACTCGCGGCTTCGCCTGCATTAATTAATTGAACTATTTAGTTTTTTCACCCGCTGCGTTTTCCACTTAAATCACAAATTTAGACTTTAATTTTATTTAAACATTTTGATTTATAATTTAAATGATTGGAACTTTTTTTTTATGAGCTGATTGAAATAAACACTTAATATTTTTTACATTTTTTAAAGTGTTATTTGCACACTTAGGAAATAGAAAAATACATTTAGAAAACGTATAAAAAATTGTGCTCAGCGGGATTTGAACCCGCGCCTCTTGAAAACCGTTGAACCGCTCTGACCGCGCTCAGAGCGCTTGAACGGTTTTCAAGAGGCGCGGGTTCAAATCCCGCTGCGTTAAAATTTTTATACTTTTTCTAAATATGTAATATTCAATACACACTAAATGTTAAGGAAAGTTTACTACAATACTATAGTCAATTGTGTTTACATCAGTTTAGCTGTTTCTGAGATTAGCGTGCTCAAACAAACAGACAAACAGACAAAAAATTAAAATATATTTTTTAGGTTCTATTACCAATGTAATAGAACCTAAAAAATATATTTTAATAATAAAAAAAAATGTATTATTAGCATTTATCAATATAAATGCTAATAATACATTTTTTTTTATATATCTTCCATGTACAGACAGCGATCAGTTACATTTTTATTATATTATATTATATTTTCATAAAAGTCAAACTTTTACCAGTTTCACTACAATTGTGTCAATCAGTGGTCAATTTATTGACAGTTGCAAGAAAGTCAATGTGTTTTTTAAAGTGTATTTCAACTTATATTACAAAGATTTCTTAATTACTAATAAGTTTTCATTGAATTTGAAATCATTGAATTCTTTTGATATCGTGGTTAACACCCATAACGTCTAACCAGGTCACGCGGTGAGGCAGTAAGCTGTGAACACAACAGTGGTGGGTTCGATTCTCATTAGAGTAAATGGACCTATATTATTTAAAACTATTATTGTTTTCTTAGTCAGTTGTAAATGGAAAACAAATATTCATGTAAAATTTAAAAAAAGTTTTGTCAACTTGTTAAAGTAATATCTCTAGCCTATCATTATATTTTTGTTTTATAATGTTTTTTTGTTTTCTGTACCATTATATCATTAGAGCAAGGATATGTGACACTATACAGTGTCAGTATAGGTCAGTCAGGTTAAGACCTTAGACCTTTTGGTAGGTCAGTCTTAAGACCTAAGACCTTTAGGTAGGTCAGTCTTAAAACCTAAGACCTTTAGGTAGGTCAGTCTTAAAACCTAAGACCTTTAGGTAGGTCAGTCTTAAGACCTAAGACCTTTGTCATTTATAGATTTTCGTATATTATATTTTATCCCGCATAAAAATAGTAGACTTCGTTCGAGATTCCGCTCTCCGCTTATTGCTTGTTGAATGGCTAAACTCAAAATTGAGCTTTATCATACTATAATAAGGAAATGGAAATAATAGAAATATAATCAACCCTGACTGATTGAGTATATTCTAACGAAATGAAACTATTTTTAACCGGATTAATCGCGTATAATATTGGTATTCGAAAATACATTTTAGAACCTGACGTTTCGAACACTTTGCAGTAGTCCGTGGTCACAGGTCTACTTGTGTCACAAGTCTACCTGTGACCACGGACTACTGTAAAGTGTTCGTAACGTCGATAATCGATAATACTGTTTTTTTCCATCAAACGTCCAACCTGGCCTCTTACTTATAATTTGAACCGTTTCTTTACGGAAATGTTACTTTTCTAGCACTTAGCTTTGAGAAACACTTGGTTATATTTCAGTGAGTTGATATAAAAACAAAAATCATGGAAATACTTTACTTATTTATAGCAAATGTTTTAAAAAAAATAAGGTATAAATATTTATTTTAATGTATATACTGTATATAAGCGACAAGATTCAAATAAAAAATAGCTTTTTAACTTTACATATTACTTTTGGCAAGTTCTATTACGCTCACACTATACATCTATCGCTGCTTTTGCAGTAATCTTCTTCATATCTGACCCTTCCTTTAGCTTTGTACGTGATCATCCAACATGGAAGGTCAATAGTAGTGTCCACTTTGTCTAGTCATCCTTGCGAAGTCCTCGTTTATCTATTTCGACCTTTTTTCAGTATGTTGCTCTAACCTACAGCTAAATTAAGAAATAGCTGTAGTTAAATGATGGGCTATTTTGGTGTAGTTTCCATGTAAATTTTAGTGATATGCCCTTCATAGCTTCACGCTTTTTCCCGCATAGCAGAGTAGCCAGAGAGAACCTAGTGTCGAAACACTCTGTTCTCCACTTTCGGCCCAAAATCGAGACATTGTGTGCCGAGGGACAGAAGACGTTTGTCTTTACTAGAGTGGAGGAATAAAAATAATTAAAAATATATAATTCCTCCATCAACACTAACCCTTTGTCTTAGAAATTATTTCCCCAAATGAGAATTGAACCCAGAACTTATTGCATGTACAGTTAGACGCTACTCCACTACACCATGATGGCCTTGTCCATTTAGTGGCATGAATTCTTTCCATTACAGGGAATTAAGCATTTCCAGAGGTACGAACTGAGTCCGATCTTCAGGTTTAGGTTTCAAGCCTTAAAGTAGTATTATGGAATTAACCAAGGGATGCGCATTTACTCCAATGATTTTAATAATCCAATATGGGTTGCGACAAATATGCCCAACCCATTGCCACTTCATCTTGCTGACAATTAATACTTTTACTCATCTTACTATTAATACTTAATGCATTTGGCTGTCAATGATTATTGATTATCTATCGAACACACACGTTTTAAAACCGATCTTTAAGAAATCCTCCTAGTAATACTAGGAGGAATAGGAATACAACCCTATCCATAGCACTCTGACCTTAAACTGAATTCAAGTCTTAATTGGAGAACATTTTAAAAAACAAAATGCAGCGTTGGATTCCACGGAAAAACAGAACAGGCTCGGCGCAACAGGACATTATCAACTTTAAAAACTCATTAATATTCTTTAGTAAGAAAGTTTAATATCACTAAGTAAAGTCACAATAAACCTGTAGTTATATATACACGTGTGTACGAACCCTTAACGATACAAAATTGGACACGCCTACTCAACATTTGCATAACCCTCGTGTCAGGCGCACAATGAGTCTATTTTCAACCTTGAGACATTTTTAGCAATGGTGTTCTATATATAAGAACATATATATTCTTTATATGATTTATATTGCGGAAACAAAAGAGAATATATTCACAAAACACTCTCCTTATAGCAGAAAAATAGCAATTAGTGTTTCCATCTTCTATATCAATTACAAGCATGTACTACATTGTCATTATCATAGAACAAGCTAGATCCACTACTTCCACCCTATTTCGAGATTTTGCATGATGAGTGGCGTTACTTAATGCCTGCGCTTGTTATAGATTCGTGCACATAAATAAAGCAATTAGATAGTTTTATTCGAAAGTTCATTTTTCATTTTCTTTATTGTACGTCAAATAATTTACCACTGGTCGGTCATTAAAGTTAATGTCTCGTAGCTATAAAAAGTAGCAAATTAAATATATAACTAAATATAATAATTTCCACCAATGAGACTATAGATGGTGTTTACGGTCAAACGGTACCACTGCGCCACGAATACTTCAAATTATATATTATAACCAATCGAATCATTTCCAAATGCCATACAAAGCAACAATTCTTCCAAACAAAATTTTCATCCTTAAAAACATATAAAACAAAACACACAGGTAATATTTTTTTCTATTTCGTTTTAATAAAAATAACTCCCAAGTATTCTGATGCTTGAAATATTTTGATGCCTTTAGGCGATTTCATCTTTTCTAAGGTCTTGTCTTCTGTAAAATCAGTTGCTTCGCAATATTATTCACCGGTTTTTCCTGAAGACTTTCCACTTGCGTGCTTTGCTTCTGAACGTTGTTCAGAATACTAATATTGAATGAAAATGAAAAACAAAAAAGGTTTAGTGGCATCTGACTGCATACACGATGGTTGTGGTTTCGATTCTCAGTTGGGGGGAATGATTATATATGTTTTTTTATTTGTCCGCTTTGGTGACAAGACAGAGTACGGCGTTATATTCCACCACTCAATATGCAATGTCTTGATGATAATTCGGGCAAAAAGTGAAGAAGAAAATGTCTTGACATTATAGGTTGTCTTTGCCTACTCTGCTATGCGGAAAGAGCATGAAGCCGAAAAAAAATAAAAACAAAAGTTTAGTTCAGAAAAATGTGTCCACAGGTCCAAAAAAAAGGAAACTGTACATTTAAGATATGGATTTTCTAGTTTGACAATGTAGGATAATAGGTTTCGCCAATTAGCTCACAAAGTCTCTAAAATGGTAAATAGTGGAGACCAGACTGTCGCTAACTTAAGGTTCTTTGTGCCTATCCGGTAATGAGCTAAATATATTTTTCTAGTATAGACAAGGCAAAATAGCGTTCGGATTGCACAGGTCCAAAAAAAGAAACTTTGTACATTTAAGGTATGGATTTTCTGTTTTGACAATGTAAGATAATAGATTTTATCATTTAGCTCACAATGTCTCTAAAATGGTAAATAGTGGAGACCAGACTGTCGCTAACTTAAGGTTCTTTGTGTCTATCCGGTAATGCCCTAAATATGAAAAAATTTTTTTGGTAAAACTTGTAAGTAATACCAAATATGACTTAATGTATAAAGATGAAAGAACCGTTATTTTCACATGGAACGTGAAAGAGATTTGTTTCAGACTCCAGTGGCACTTATGGCGACGTATTGACACACGGTATATTAATATTTCATATCGTATTACGTTTTCTGAACAAGACTTTTTTCGCAAACTTACTGATATAAACTTAAGTTATTTTTTATGTACCTGATTTAAAATATGTGAAAAAAAAATGTATTTCAATGATACCATCGTGGCTTAGTGGGATAGGGTCTGACTGTAAACGTATTCAGTTGTGGGTTCGATTTCCATTTGGAGGAATGATAAAAATATTTTTTTTTCCATTCCATTTTTTTTTAAATATTCCATTTTTTTAAATATTTTTGTTTCCTTCATCTGGTAAGATGAGGTGTGGCGATGAGTTCCGCTACGTAACACGCATAGTCTTGGATTCGGATGCAAAGTGGAGAACCGAGTGTTTCAACACTAAGTTCTCTCTGATTACTCTATTTTAGCCAAAAATACGTAAATCTGTTATATTATATATATATTCCAAGTAAAATTTGATCCCTATTCAGAAGAATAATTATATTCAAATTAAATTCATTTACATTTGCCGGTAAGACAAAACGAAGCGTTAAGTCGCGTTACCCAATACAATAACGATTATGGACGAATAGTGGAAAACGGAGTGTTTTGACACTAGGCTCCTACCCTGCTACTGAAATTACTCTACTTAATTTTTTTAACATGTTTTCGCACACTTAGGAAATTGAAAGAGACATATTTAGAAAACGTATATAAAAATTTGAACGCAGCGGGATTTGCACCAAAATTATACGCGATTAATCCGGTTAAAAATAGTTTCATTTCAAAATGTGTAGTAATCGCGAAAATCGAAGAGCTTATTACTCTGCTTAGTATGCGACAACACTAACCAATTAAGCTATACGCTCTCATTGGCGCCATGTTGAAATATGTTTTGTTGATACCATCTATTTAAAAAGACTTTTACTATGCTACTTTTTCTTTGAAATTTTGTAAAATATGCATAATATACAAATATATTTAGAATATGCATAATATACAAATTGTAGCTAAAATGTTTACAAAAAAAACTTTGCAATTTAAAAACACAAAGGTTTCAAGCCTCGAGCTAAAATGGAGACCATATACGATTATGTCAAATGCAGCACAGCGTTATGAAGAAAACATTTTTAAATATATTTGCATAAAAATCCTATTATTTTAGTGAATTTGAATGATATTTTAATGATATTAAAATTTCAGATAGACAGCCCTCATTTTCTATGGACACTACTGCACACACATGTAGATTTAATTCTCACTTATAAATTGTAACAAGTGTCTAAGAATTTTCACGTAGTCATAAGTTAGAATAGCTTACTTACTTTGGTTCTTTCTGTAGTCAGAAATAGTGTAGAGACTAGTGCCTCTTATGCCGAAAATAGCGTGCTGTTGAAAGAATTAAATCTAAATTAACTGGAACATTTTATGGTTCTAAATATTTTTCTTATGATTATGATATGATATGATGAATATAGAAATAAATTATTCCGTTTTATGTCTATATAGTCTATATGTTGAGTTGAGACTGACTAACTGAATAAAAGGAAATAAAAAGCAAGTGCTTTTACCATAAATATTCGAACTTAATATATATACTTTGAACTATAAAAAATATATAAGTAAATATTTGATGCCACTATGGTGCAGTGGGACAGTGTGTGACTGTTAGCGCGATGGTTGCAGGTTCAATTTCCTTTCCTCCGTTTTCGTCAGATAAATAGTGGCGTTGAGTTTGTCATTCATTATGCCTATCTAGAATTTGGGCACGATGGAAAACGGAGTGCCTAATTTAATATGAAATATTCCCAAAATCGGGGGAAAAAATATATAAAAATATTATGTAGACTTCTATCTGTTTACTCCATTGAATACGAAAGCTACATACTTACATTATAAGTTCTTCAGAACCTTATGGCCAAGATTCGTAATGGCATAATTAGCGTGATTTATTTTTCTTTCCGTTACATTAATATAAGTTTTTGCCTCTCTACTGTAATATAAAGGTATTAATTTAATACAGTCGTCCACAGCTTCACGCTTTTTCACCCATAGCACGGTAGGCAGAGAGAGCACAGTGTCAAGACACTTAGTCTTAATTAGCTCATCGCAATGGCTAATAGAAGTTTGTGAAATGAAGTTTCCCTGTCCTGTCCAGACACTATGAAAATGGTATGTTTATAAATTTTTTCGCATAGAATATCTGTTATATTTTATTGAATTAAGACCTATTATTTAATTCTGAAGCGTTACGAAGTTCAGCAGATTCGAAAGATTCATTCTGGGAAGTCTTTTTCTTCGTTTAGGTATAACAAAGCGCCACATATCGTTCTTCGTTTCGCCTTGTACACAACCTTCAAGAAAGTGGAAAGCGGAGAAAAATGACCTGTGACAAAATTTCCATGCGTGCCTTATATAAGGTATGGGTTGTCACACAACAGTACTAAGGACAGAGTAAAATAATAATTTCTTGGAACTGTTAAGCAGTATTTTTATCTTCACGCTTTTGAGAAAACCTGGTGTCAATAACGAAAGGAAATCGTTGAAGAAGTTTTTCTTGCCATCAAGGGAAATTAAAAATATTTTTGTGCATTTATTCCCCCAGTGGGAATCGAACCCACAACCAATCGTGTTCACAGTCAGACGCTGTCCCACTGCGCCACGATGGCTGCTTAAAATACATAATATATGTATTATAAAGAAAATGTAATTTAAAAGAAAACCAGTCGGTTATTCGGAAAGCATTGTGTTATTTGAAATTCAAACTCAAGGTATTCAGAGCAGGATTGAGGCACTTGGCACGGAAATGAAGGACCGACCGGCTACATCCGGTCGCCATGCTGCTCTGCTGCACCAATCAAATGTAATTTTGCATACAAACTTAGTATTCTATGGGCGACTGATGCAATTCTATATAAATTAGGAATGAAGGTGCAGTGATTTGAGATGGGTGGAGAGTGGAGTTGTGTCAAATAGTTAACTGTAGTCACTAGACCAGATATTAAGAGAATGACGCCTTCGTGGTTCAGTAGGACAGTGTCTGTACATATGGAGGTCATGGGTTTAATTTCCACGAGTGGCAGTGATATATTTTTTGTCCTTGTTACTGTCTACTTATAATTAAATAAATATAAGCATTCCCTCTAATGAAGTTTAAACCCATAATAATAGCGTTCCACAACCGTGTTATTTCAAACTTTGTTTTAAATCACAAGTTTCTTCTATCTTCTTATCTAAATAGGTGTAATTATTTCAGGTCTCAACCAGTTGCAACTTTTTCAAATCTCTAGATTCCTGTTCTAGACAATAAGCCATAAATTGTCACGGGGCAGTAAAGAGTGCGACAACTATAACAAAAATGGCCAGCGAAAATTGTGTGAATGTTGTTTCTAAATATTTTTATGGTTTATATTTCGTTTATTTTATTATAGCTTATTATTGCAGAGTAGTTAGAGAGAAGCTTGTGTTAAGATACTGCTTTCTCCACTTTGCTGACTCCAAATCGAGACTTGCCGTGTTGAATGAGCTTCAGAACACAAACGCCGAGCTTTGTATAAAGTAAAAGAGTGGAGTAATTAATATATGTTAAATATAATCATTGCCCCCGGGTGGAAATAGAAACCCACAACCAATCGTGCTTACAGGCAAATGCTGTACCACTGCACCACGATGGCCTGAAATTATTTATATATAAATAACCCATCGTATTTCAAAAGGCAGAGAGATCTGTTTTCCACATACATACAAGTAAAAATGTGATATGTTGTTGCGCATTTTTTTTAGTTTCCCGCCTTTTCCCGTATAGCAGGGTCATAAAGAGAGAGAGTGCCTTGACACTAGAATGTCAAGGCACTCCGTTCTCCATTTTTCGCCCGTCTTGGTTCAAGACGTTGCGTGTTGAGTGGCATTTTGTCTTGTTACTTACGGCTTGTTCGATTCCTAGTGGAAGACCATTAGAAATCGAATCTACTATCATCGTTTACCTCGTCACTAGTCACGCCCCAACTACGCCAAATAACACAACTCAGTGGCGAGCTTTTTCAAAATATTAATCTTGATATATAAAAGAAATTTTATATATCAAGATTAATATTTTGAAAAATACGTGGGTACAACCGTAAACGGACAAGATGAAGGATGCCACGTTCTTCAAATTCTAACTAGAATATGGGTTGAGCTAGATTTGTATAGACGAGTAAATATCTTCACATTTGTCAAGCGATTTTTGTCGGGGCGTAAGGTCGGGGCCGAATTATAATAAAATAATAAAAGCTAGTTGTGGCCCGCGACGTTGTCTAAGTAGGATTGGAGACCTCCTTGGTAAATTTTAAGCTTGTTTGTTTGCTATAACATTATGGATTTCCTAACATACTAGCGAGAGTCTTTAGCCCGTCCTTATTTCGGCCCTGTCCAAAAATCCCTTCAGGGAAGCAACTTGCGATATATGGAATACCTTTCAGTTTGATCCATACCTCCATATGTAATATTATAAGCTGTATGTCTCTGACGTCACGACCAAACCGCTGAACCTGCCTTGATAAAATTTTATATAGAGATACATGATGCTGGGATGAACATAGGGTATGTTTTTCTCCGATTGTCTGCAATTCTTCCAGGACTTTAATTGTTTTACGAAAATGCCGCCGTACTCCTGAAAAACTGACTTCTTTTTTAAGAGCACTAAGTTTTGCCAAATCGATGAATACATTCTTGAAATATGTATTGTCAGAATTTAAGTAAACATTTAAAATATTTATTGGTTTTTAACGACCGGATTGTAATTTTCTTGGCTCTTGCATTTTTAATTATCAAAACCCTTTCTCCACTTCCTATTTAATGAGTACATGGGTAGCGAAACTGAACGCCGCTCTCTAAACAATACAGAGAAATAAAAATATTTTTAAAAGTATATTTCAAGATATTATCCTGAATGAAAATGGTACTCGATAAATGTGGTACCAATTCTGGCTTAGAGAAACCTTTATAAAGTGTTCAAGTCCGAATTCAAGACATTGTGTCTTGAGTTTTGAGAAGAGGAAATTAACGCCGCTCATTGTTTTACCAACGTTTGACGATTTCTTTTTTTGCAGATCAAACCCACAACTGCTTTTACATTCAAACACTGTTCCACTGCGCCACGAGCCTTCATACAATGCCATAATGATTTAATACATATGACAAGGTTATATAGTAATTTGTGTTCTTAAAACGCTTTTCGTGTAACTTTGTATACGTACGACGTAACATGTCTCCAGGGCGACATAATTCTTCACATATAATAAAAATGTTAATATTTTTCTGTACGTTTAATTTTTTTTGGTGGAAATTGAAAATCTTTTACGTATACAGTAGCTAGTATTGGACAGGTCCTTTAGTTTGGTGGTAAACATTTAATTTCTAAGTGAAGATCGTAGGTTTAATCTTAATTTAGGACAAAAATCTAAATCAAACCAAAATATTCTTTATTCAAATAGGCGTTTGCAAGCACTTGCGAATTGTCAATTAACATAAAATGTCAGTATTGTCAGTCCTAGTAGCAGCTATCACCGGCTCAAAAGGCAGTTCTGCTGAGAAGAGCTGGCGAGAACATAAAAAAAAATAGATTTATATTAGAATTTGATGTAGCTATAGAAATCGTACGGTTTAGTGGTCAGAGCACTTAGATATTGGGGATAGTTTCCAAAAAAGGCAGGTTCGAATTTCGCTACGTTAAAATTTTACACGTTTTCTAAACATGTTTTTGAAATATATTTTTTACAGCTTTCAGCTATAGTAAAAATTTAGTACCAAGACATTCCAGACAGAGAAAATGAAAATAATTTAAGTATATTCATCCGAGCGGGAATCGCACCTACAACCATCGCATTACATTTAGATGCTTTCTTACTTGACAATGACGTCAATTCAATCTCAAAAAAAACAAAATAGATACATAACTTTTTTAATTGTAACTTCATATCACTACAGTTAAGTTTATAATGCAAAACCTAATAACACACAATATACACTGCAATTTCAAAGCCAATGAATGTTGACTTCTAGTTATTAGATGTCCGGACAAGCGAATAACATCCCTCTGAGAGGTGCCTGGAATAATGTGGTAATAATAAATATTATAATAACTATTCTGTTATACGTTTTCCCGCATAACAGGTTAGAGAGAATCTAGTGCCAAGACTCTGCGTTATCTATTTTCCGTACAAAATAAATACATTGCGTGTTAGGAACTCTATCCAGAGCCTAGAACTTTAATATGATATTTTTTCTTGAGTAGAGATAGAACCTGCAAGTAATCGTCTTTGCAGTCGGACTACCCACTCCACCACTATGGCTCCAAATCTTTAATGAGGTGAAAAAGGTTTAATGACGTCATTGAGGCACAATGGGACATTGTCTGACTTTAACTGCTATGGTTGTGGGTTCAATCATCAATGGGGTAACTAATATATGGTTAATGAATTTAATTTCCCTGTCTAAGCAGGACATAACATAGTGACTAAGTATTAATAAGTAAATGAAGTGAAGTGTGTGAAAGTAATTTAATTTAAGTTAAGCACAGGTTAGCTACTATTGTATTAAATAATAAAATTGTAACTTTTGTTAAAAGAGCAATTATTGAGTTTCTCGCCGGCTCTTGTCAGCGGAACTGCCTTCCGAGTGCAGTGGTAGCTTTATATTCGCTCGACGAATTAAAAGTGCTTGCAAAAGTCTATTTGAATAAACGATATTTTGAATTTTTAAATTGTGCTGTGTTTTAAACTCCGCCATTGAACATATAATGTTTAAAGTTTTGAATAACAATGGGGCCGTCCCTTTAAATAACTTGCGTCCAACTTAATCAGTGGCTATATTCTTTTCTTAAATTGCAAATACAAAACGCTTTGATCCTATTACTTCTGTTTTATCTCCCAAAGAAAATATAAAAGGTATATAGATCCTATTATTCCACACAATGTTTATCTCATTTGATTGGTTGCGACGTAACTGATATTACGTGATACGAGAGGCAATAACGTATTTATATTTTTTATATACACTCCATTCACGACTTTTAGATATATTATAAAAATATATTGTATTTTTGTGAAGTTCGTTATTGCTAGACTGAGACCGCCGTTGGGGACCGCCATCATGCCATATCCAATTGCTAGAAGCGGACAAACAGGGACGTTTGGCCCTTCGTTCTCTTGGACTACCCTGCTAGAGGTCAAACGTGAAGCTTTGCTATTTTCTATTTCCCGCCCAACTTCAAAACCTACAAACCTGCTCAAGTATGCGAAGTATTCTGAGAATCTAGTGTAAAAATGACCCTTTGTCTGGGACGTTTAAATAATTTTAATATAATGTTTATAGTATATTGTATACACTAATTTTATTTTAGCTGTCCATATATCATCCAAATGCAGTTCAATTTCAGCAGCCATCAAAGGTAACGTAGTTTGAGAAGAGTATTAAATATTAAATGTTTATTATTTAATATAATCCCATTTTATAATAAGTCCCAGTTCCAAAAGTGAATAATAAAAATATTTATATTGTTTTAGTAGGAATTAATAGTGCTGCTTCAATTTCGATTTTCTAAACAAATTGTATACAGTAGTTGTAAAAAACACAAAATCTACCTACCTACTATAGAACTAGTTTGAGGTCAAAAATTGCAAGCGTAGATCGAAAAGGGAGGCTACATTTTCAAATTTTCACACAGGTTTTCTCCAAAAAAATCACAACTTGCCTTTCAGGTTTAGCTGATCCCGCTTCAGCGGTTTACCGCTGAATATTTCAGAAAGTACATTGGAAGCAGATGTAAGGAGTATTTATATTCAAGTTCATTATAGAAAGCGCATAGCTTTCCAATAACTGACTGTAAATGCAATGGTTGTATGTTCGAAAGCCTCCAGCTTGGAGATGATTATATTTAAACTATTTTTATTTTCTCTCTTATAAAAGGGGATCTCCCCCCCCCCGGACTCCTAAGCTACTGTCACGGCCGCTGATCGCCTAGCTGGGCCTCCCTCGAGGAATCGTTGGTCTCACCCGGCTGGGTTGATCGCCCGGACAGCAACAGCTTATCCCCCCCAGCTCCCCATACTTCCCTATCCGCTAACCCTGGACTGACGCCCCCCCAGGCCACTCATGGCCATAATCCCCAATGACCTGTTGATACAGGAGAAGATTTTCTTGGTCATAGGGCTCTGCCCTGGCACCAACTCCTCCACTCCTCCCAGAGGAGTGTGAAGACATCACGACCTCTGGTAAAACAAAACGTAACGTCGAGTTTAACCACTCAACACATAATGTCACGAGTTCAGAGGAAAAAGGAGGACGGAATGATTTTACACTTAGTTCTCTGTGCCAGAACCCAAGAGTTTGAGCCCACACTCATCTCTCTCATACTCACTTATAAATCGGACTAAGCTATAGACGCGTCGATAATATATTTAGTTTAAATAGAAAATTAATTATGTATCGTTTATTTAAACCGATCCCAACGGATAAAAGGTTAAAACATGCTTTAAAATTTTATGTTATCTCTGTATAATTAAAAATAATAGGATTGCATTGTAAAAGTAAATTGTTTTGAGAAGCTTTTGTGTATGTAGCAATAGATAATTTAGAGTTTATTTATATATTAACGCATCTCCCAACATGCTCTTTAGACATAATCAGACGCGGAGACGTCAGCCTCAAAAAGTTGGTGATCGTTGGAAATACAGAAGGAAAAAGACCTAGGGGTCGCCTAACAGATGGTCTGGGCAACTGAAAAGTCCATACACATAACTTCAACAATGTCGCTAGCATTGCAACTGACAGAAGCTGTTGGAGACATTTCCTATCTCACCATTACCAGGATGTTGAAACAGAAAGAACTGACTACAGAAAGAGAGAGAGAGAGATAGATCTTACGCATTTAGTAGGGTAGACTCAGAGAACCTAGACCGTTCGTCGACCACTCCGTTCTCCACTTTCTGCACGAATCGTGAACGAAATAAAACATTTCGTGTTGAGTGGCAGGACTCCACGCTTCAATTAAATCAATTGTTATAAATGATTATACCGAAATTATTTTCATTTCTTTTCTTTGAAATGCGGCGTTCCGGTTCGCCACTCAACACTCAAAAGTACCTCTAATTCGGATGCAAAGTGGAAAACGGAGTGTTATTGTGAAATAAAAAAATAATTAAATCGTAGAGTGAAATCCGTCTTTAGCTGTTCAATTCAGCGCTTGTGAACGTATATACATTTTTACGCAGAATTTGATGCTCTGACACTTTGCTATAAAAATATAGCATTTCATTTGAAAAAACAAAGTAGACCTTCCAATCTTGTGAAATTTGTGGAAATTTCAAAAACCTGTAAGAAATTTATCAAAAAACAGTTTAATGATTTTCAATTTACAAAATAATGTAAAAGCTCTCCTATGAGTAAATAAATAAAAATATAGCATTTCATTTGAAAAAACAAAGTAGACCTTCAAATCTTGTGGAATTTGTGGAAATTTCAAAAACCTGTAAGAAATTTATCAAAAAAGGTTTAATGATTTTCAATTTCCAAAATAAAGTAAAAGCACACCTACGAGTAAATAACAAAGAAACAAAAATTAAAAACACCTTTAATAAAATTTCAGATTTATCAGTGTTTCTTCCTCTTTTAGTCTTGCCTTGAGTAATGTTCAGAACAAAGCTGAAATTTTAATAAAGGCAGGGCGTGCGATGAATATCTTACGTGAAATGGTCAGTTGGAAAATTAAATTGTCTTCAGCAGGACACTCCTGTCTTTTTCAAGGCCTTAAAAAGATGCCATTGACGTAATGACAGGTTCAAATTTATTTAGGCAATTTTTTATGTTAACTTGATATTATAAATAAAAAAACACATAGATAGTCATTAAAGCTAAGTTTATATAATAAACTTTCATATTCCATGCGACTGAAGTAAATTTAAAAACTGCCATCCAATTTGCAGGTGACAGACAATAAATTCAATATATTTCTCTATTATGAGGCAAAATAACAAGCGCTGTTCAAATTGACACCTTTCTGATAATGTTATTGTAATGCTTCTATATTAAAAATTTTGTCCAGACTATCGACGTTATGTGATAGGTACTAGTTAGAATGTATACACAAAGCGTGGCGAAGTGCCCTATCAATTTGGCCAAAAAATAATGATAGACAACAAAATGATGCCCTAAAATAGAAAACATAAAAAACAGCTTCACGTTTTTGTGAGCACCATGGCAGTCAGAGAGAAAGTAGTGTCACGACACTGCCTTCTTCACGTACCGCCCAAAATAGCAAAAAGGGAGGGGGGAATAAATAATTGAAATATAATCATGTTTTCGAGTGGGGGGGTCGAGAACCCACAATAATAGCATTTAGAGGATGTCCACCGCTAAGCTATGCATTCAGCGTTACACATGGCTTAGCAGTCAGTGAAATTGGACGGTTTCTAAGAGGCATGGGTTGGAATCCCGCTACGTTCAAATTTTGTTGTTCTATTATTATAAATATTAAGACTATCACTTTCTAATTAAATTTTAGTACAATAACACAACCACACACCTTTTACATTTTAAAGTCACATTCTTGGATTAATTTCCTGTACTCAAAAGTACTTATGCAAGAAATGTTCTTTTTTTATTTGGATTGGAAATCGAACCCAAACACCTTGGTTATAATCCGCTAGATCAACAAATAACAACATATATTTTTAATACATTATAAGTCTATACTAAAATAAGAACTATTTAAATAAGTTACAATATTCTTTATTTAATAAAAATGAATTGTATAAAATTATTGACAATAGTGAATTACAACACACAACTCCTGTAAAATGCTCAATTTTTTTTAAAATTCCTTTGGATTCATTCCTTATTTCAGTAGAAAGCACTTAGTGACTCCCTGAAGCTCTATTTTGGGTTCGCATAATTCTTATAATATAAAAGAAATATGCGAACCTATTAACTCAGTCCTTTATCTTAGTATGGAAGTATTTGCAACATTTAGATTAATTTATTTTTCTCTCCAAGAAAATTCATGGGTCTTAAATTTGCAGGTTAAACATCATACTTAATCAATTGCATGAAATTAAATTTCTTTTCTATTTCTATATTCCGTAATTGTAATATGAAACATCACACTTTTTTTATTTCTGTAGGTATTTTTGATCACCTTTCATAAGCTCCTTGTGAAATTACATACATATTTCAGCTTTCTGCGCTCAATAGCATCTTTCTTCAATCTTTGCATATATATATAAGAAAAGAAAATTTTGGCCACTTATCTTATCTTATCTTTAAAACAAAATATATTCTCAATAATCAATCTCAAAGCGATATTTGAATATTTTCTTTCACATTTAAAAAGAGTTCGCAGCTTTTGACCATGAATCCGTCATCCATGAATGACTTTAAAAATCTTAAAAATAATAAGCAAATACATTCTTAACCTGAATTCAAACTCAAGTCTTCTCCATAAATGACTATATATCATAATTTTTCCAATACTTTTTAATAGGAACCCGTAGCTCTTATATGGATGGTTGGTCGATATACCGGTTGATAGGTGTTTCTTCTGGGGGATCGCAAGTTAAACCCTCCTTTCGATGGTACCACAACAATACTAATACACACATATTAGGCAAATTATGATGAAAAAGATCAGCATGAAGAGGAAGTAGAGCTGAAAGAAATATAATAAAATTATTCTCCAGTCTGTTTGCATGTACTAAGAATCTGACACGAAACTGCTCCCTGTTTACCCAAATTCGAAACGCGGCGTATTAAGTGACTGAACTTAACGACCCGCTTGGTTTTAAAAGAGCTTTTCGCCTCTCAATACATAATGTCCGCCTTGCAACATGCAATTCAGGTGAATTAAGGAATGAATTCAGGTGGAAATTGGAATACAAAGTGTCTTGACACTAGGTTTTCTCTGTCTACCCCATGAAATGTAGGAAAAACGTGGAAATAGAACAAAGAGAGAAAATATAAGTATAACTTAGTTATCTGCTCGGGCAAGGCTTTGCTCATAAACTACATGAAATAGCTATTTCGTTTTTCACCCGCATTCGTTTTTATTTTAAGCATAAACTTTGCTTATATTTATAACTTATATGGCTGTAACTTTTTTATTTATAAACTGATTGAAATGAAATAAACACTTAATATTAAGAGACGCTTACCACAAGACAATAGTCAAAAGCATTTATATAGGTGAAGCTGTTTCTGAGATAAGCGTGTACAAAGAAACAGTCAAACAGAAAAGTAAATAAAAAAACAGTTCTTTGTGTACTATTACATTGATAAATGACCCTAATAATATTTTTTTTCATATACCTTCCATGTACAGACAGCGATCAGTTACATTTTTATTATATGTATAGATAATAATTAATTAAACTAAAACTTGGAATACCTACAAGGTAATACTTGTCTGGTATTTTCTAACAAACAGCAGACGACCTTTTGTAGGTAAATTAACTCAATATCTCAATTGGTTGAGATCACCATAGAAAAAACAGTGGAGTGCGCATGCGTAGAATTAATGGCACTTAGTCTAGTTAAAACGTCACTATGGGAGAATGAGAAAGCTCTTTGCGAATGTGAACGGAGGTGTATGAAATTTTGTATTGTTAAAGTTCCTATGTGTTTTTATAACAATAAATTTGACAGGAATTAATTTATTATAACAATAAAAACCATGCGCACTACCATCTCTTTGAACTTTGCTTTTTAATGTAATACATATTTTAAGAAAAAGGTTTCTGTTTAGAAAAAGAATGAAGATTAACCATCACAAAACACATGTAAATAAAGAACAAAAGGAGGAAAAATTGTACAAACGATTGGATTTTTTAGATGCAGTGAAAAATTGTACAAACAGACACAGAATGCTCTTAAAGTTATGTATATATTGTAAACATATACACTTGTGGTAACAATGAGAAACAATAAGTAAATTTGTTAATAGATTTTTTTTATTTCAACTTAAATAAAACAATAACTCAAAAAACGCAAACTACACACAATAAAATGAACAATTAAACAATTACTATTTAAATTTAAATCATTAACTTTACTTATTTCTTTTATATTGTTGAAAATATCTAATTCAAAGCACACAACATTATACAAGGAACTTATAAGATGTTATAGTAGATTTTCAGTTTTGCAAACGACTACCCGGATGTGGTATTAAGAAATTGAAACTTCATTGGAGTTCAGGGGAATCGCTGACTCAGCGAATCAGCTTGTAAAGGAACAGTGTATCGAGTATTTTCCTACGTGCAGAAAGAGGCTACATTTTTTAATAGTTTAATGTTACTTCCAGTATATAAAGACACCTTAGCTGCCTTTCGAAGAAGGAAAGACAGTGTAGTGTTCATATTGAAAGTCGAGAAGCATGAAATGCTGAATGAATGTATGAAAATATCAGCATTTAATTGACAATATGAAACAGAAATATGCAAGGGTGATGGTGATGCTGTAATTTCACTATTTAAAGACACTCCGTTCTCCACTCTCCAGTAGAAATGGTAAAGGTAATAAAGTATTTATATTTCACAAAAACCATTTGCTTTACAAAATTATTAAGCCCATATTTACACTTTTTATATAATATGTAGATGAATAGTGAAAACCTTGGAAGAGTGTGTCCTTATTCTAAGTTTTCTTTAATATGAATTAGTGTTATACATTTTTTTTTAAAGAAAAATATATATTTTTAAAGCTTTATTATATAAATATTGTTACTCACACCAAAATAAGCGAAGAGCGTTGCGTAAGCCGACATAGTGTCCATGTTATTTCCAATGGTATACTGAGGATGTTTGGTGAGATTAAGGCAAAGTGCCAACTTTCTATCATTAAACCCCCCAAAACTTTCACTCCTATCTTATATCGTTTATGAAAACCCTTTATTTTCACAGAGATAGATCAGTGAAAAATATAAAAAGTTACACTATGATCTATTGTATGTTAAAAAGAGATCCAGGAATATACATATACACAACACTAAGGGTTAGTAATGAACAATATTCAACTAAGGGGTTAGTTTATAGTTTTGTTATATTTATTATTTATTTACATAACAATTTTCATAAATAAAACACATTTATGGAACTTTAATCGGACGGGGAACGTTTTGAATATGAATGTCATAAATAAGATGAATTAACTTAGGTCAAGAAAAGGATGTGGGAAAGCGAACCTTCGTCTAGACCATATTCGCACATTAAGTAATCTCTGGCCCTGGTATTGACCAGATGCACAGACGTACATGCATAACCAAGGCGCTAGCGACAGATTGTTTTTATAATCCTCCGTTCAGTAAACCGTTTAGGGTCCAACCAAGTGAGAAAGACCAAGGTAGCCTTAGCATAACAGGCTGGATAAATGCATAGTTTACCTTTAGAGATTAAGATAAATTCCAAAAAATATATGAAGAATTATCCATATGTAAAGATGCAAGGGACGATAGAACTTGGGATGAAATAAAAAATATATCTTAAGAGCCACACTGGATGACTAGTTTAGCGCAAAAGTCTGGGAATTCATTCCAATGAATTCAAGAATGACCTGGAATCCACGCCAAAGTATCATCCAAACCCTTTAAATTACATGAGTACAATTCTCAAATCCTTAAAATAGTTGAAGATCTTAATTTACTATGAAATGGATTTCCCTTTAAGGCCATTAAGCAGCTTGATGAGTCTGTACAAATCGGCGGAGAATAGAAAAAAATGAGTCAATACATTCCGATTGCAATACATTGGCAGGGAAAGAGCTAAAATAATCCGTAGGCATTTATATCGTATTCTATTGAGTTTTTCTGTAGCTACCTCATGGAAGGGGGTACAAATAGGCCATAGTCAATGTGACTGCAGATGCATTTAGAATTGTACAGCAATTTTTTAATACAATGTAATGCATATTCTTTTCACTTTTATCTTTATCTAAAATTGTTTTAGAGTCTTCCCAGCTTTTCTCAGCAGAACTGTTTTCCGAACCAGTTTGTTTTATACCAGCTTTATGTTAATTCGAGGTTCAAAGATATAAAAGTATTTTTTATTCTCTGCACTCAAATAATTTAGGTTACTTATTTATTTATTTAGGAAGCCAACGCAATACTATATACTAAGAATACATTTATATAGCATAAATTTACACATTCATTGTTACATAGCATGTCAAACTTTCAGGCTAACTCTACATGTAAATAAAAGTCTTTGTTGTATAAAAAAAAAAAACTTTTTCTTTTTTGAATGTAATGAACATGGTTCAAAAATTTTTAGTTAAAAAAAAGAAAAACAGTTAAATAAAACTGATTTTTATATGAAACGAAAAAAATAAATAACTATAAAAAAACATAAAAAAGGCTTGAAACTAAAAAAATATATATTTAACTAAAAATAATCAACAACTATATAATAAGTTCTTTGATTTTCACGATTATTTGCAAATTGCGATTGCAAAAATAAGGAATTTGATCCATCTATCTATCTATTTAAATTAAAAATATTTCAATTTTAAATTCGAATTATGGGTAGCTTGTATAATAATAAATAAAAAAAGCCCTGTACATAAAACTCCAATGCACACTTCATCAATTTAGAATCGTTTTTGCGTTCGAACATTTATCAGTCTCCAACTCGATAGAGGCGTCTGTCAATTGTTCTTTATTTATAGTCGCTACTACAGAGTGCCTGTCAGAGACCAGATAAGTTCCAGAAAATTGACATAAAAAAACCATTCCAATCAAATGAAATGTATTTGTTTTTTTTTTATTAAGTTTACGAACACATTCACCGTTTTCGAGACATTATTCGTTAAATGGCGGAACTTAACACCGCGCTTAGTTTAAAAAAGAGCAATTTTATTGTACTTATTTCCTGGTCGAATTCCCCCGAGCGGAAATAGAATTCGTAACCAATCCACTACGGCCTCAATTTGTTTTATATTATAAACGTTATGTGCAATCTGTATTATAAAGATGTTGAAAAAAATTAAAAACCTCGGACTCAGTACTGTTCAAATTTCAAATTTGAGATTTCGTTTCAAGCTAAATTTTAATACGAAATTAATACAATATGCTTAGTTTAGTGAAATAGAAACCGTAGCGATAAGTCAATCGGTTCTCCACTTCACTGCCCATATACATTGTAGATTCATGTGAAAAATTTTAGACCTATTTTTGCGAAAATCCCTTTTTTTGGGCGGAATAGTGTGTATTTCGAACACTTAAAGCTTATATAGAGAAGAACTACAGAAATCTATATGATTATAATATATAATAAAAATGTAACTGATTGCTGATGATTCCTGTGCATAGAAGATATGAACACAAAAATTGTATGCTGATGGCTTATCAATATAATAGAATTCAAAACAATTATTATTAAATTTTTTTTCTGTTTATTTGTTTGTCTATTTGTTTGTGCACGCTAATCACAAACGGCTTAGCCGATTTAAAGGCAGATTGTATTTTGGTAAAAACGAGTAACAACAATTTAATTTATAAATTTAAATAGAGTTTATGACTTAAATGAGAACTCGGGCGGGCGAACAAACTAAATAGTTAAAGGGTCGCGGTTTATGCAGGCGAAGCCGGACCAGGTCGCGAAGAAGTCTTATATATTTATATAACAATAAGTCATTAGAACTATATTAAATAAACATTACACACACTACCGTGTGTTTGATATACACTTGTGTAGAGAAATACACACGTTGCTAATGCAACATGAATTTATGTGCGAATCGGGCATTATAACAGTATATAAAAAGAGCTCTGTATTTCCTTTTCAGCTTCGTGATTTTTCTCGACTTTACGAGTCACTCGAGTAAAAATATCAAAGTAATTTTAGGCAAATACCTATATTAAAAATATTATTATTGTCATGGATGGAGTATTATGGAATGTAGAATACATTATAAGAGTTCCTTCATATTATTTATTTAAGTAACCAACAAAGTAAAAAAAATGTCTTCCTAAGAAATATAATGCTTTTTTCGTAAATGGATGACTAATAACAACAATCGCATTTCAAGTCTCGTCTGGTCTGGTACAAGGTAATAGACTTGCTATTAGTTTCTACCAGATCAGACAGTAACAGAATTTTGTTTGCTATAGCTTACTGTATTTCAAGGCCATATACAAATAATCATTTAAATGTCGTCAGCGGTTTAGGTATAGGAATATGTTATCGCCTCACAATTTTTACCTCTCGGCTATACTGTATTGTCGGACGGGGTCAGTATAAAACATCAATGACGTTAATATATAATACTTCTAGAATACTATTAAGCGTTCCCGACCACCCATATTTGATTCACAAAAAAAAAATACACATGTACCACATGTACCATGTACCAATTTCTTTTACACATGTACCAATGTTTTTTTGTAATAAATCTAAACAAAGTTCAATTCGAATCAATATTCGAATAAACTTCAATAAGTTATCTAATAAACTTTAAAATTGTCTGTGCCTGCAACCTAACCCGTGTGGAATTTTAAAATAAAAGTAGCTCGCCCAAATTACTCCTTACAGCATCAGCTATCTATGTCGCTCATAGATAAGTAAAATAGAGTAGGGAAATGACATCTAGGGGCAACGGAATGAACTCGATGTGACGAGTTGACTCGGCAACTCGAGTACACAGAAATTTGAGTATGATGAACGATTAATCGAGTAGGGGATTGACAAATTCAGTTGAGTGACTGGAGTAACAGCACCTAAGTCGCATCACTAGTGTAGTCTAGTTTGTGTATTGTGCGTTTTTTAAGTGACATTAGTTATATTATTCTCTAGAAATTACATACATTTGTCCTTCCGAAAATTGAACCTATGAACTAAGCTTATTACACAGCTACTGTGCTACAATAACACTTATATGATTATTTTTATATAAAATTTCCGTATCGAATTTATATCAAATGCTACACTCATTCAGTGATCCATCGAAGCGTGATGAGATTTGGTCTACTAACCTCAATATATCGAAAAGCTCGAAACTAAACTATTTTTTTCAGTTGTTGGGAATATTTTGAAAAAATATTAATGAAAAAGTCAATTGGAAGAGTTTGTTTGCTGCTATATTTATATTAAAGAATTACTTTAGTATTATCGATGTTTACATATACTCGTAATATACATACACATATATATAATTTTTAGTTGTTTTGAGTTTCTTTTCTATTTTCACGCTTCAAGCATGATGGCGATCGTGGTTTAGCCCTGCTTTTTCCACTTTGGGTCAGATTGGGTGGCGGAACCTAACGCCGTATAAAGGTCTAAGAGGACCTTAATGGGACTTACAACTGTTGTATGTATATAATATATATACACATATATAAGTTATAGATAATATATGGCGTTATTTTCCGCCATCGAACTTAGTCGCAGCACACTATAAAGTTAGTATAAAAAATATTTAAAAAAGTTATATATTTTACACAAATTCATACATAATAGTACTTAAAAATACTCCATCGTGACTCTGTCTCCATAGCGTATCTGTGAACTGTAGACGTGGTTGTGGATTCAATCCTCACTCGGGGAAATTATAATATGTTATTATCATATCCCTGCTGTGGTAAGACCAAGCGTTGAGTTCCATAACTCAATACGTAATACTTGAAATTCGGGCAGAAAATTGAGAACAGAGTGCCTTGATAGTTCAATTCAGATAGTTCAGTTCAGATAGTTCAGTTCAGATAGTTCAGTTCAGTTCAGTTCCTAGAAAAATATGAAAAAAAAATAGGTCAAGACACTTTCGCTATAATAACTTCATAAATTCGTAGCTACTGTATATTAAAGCTCTAGTGCTCATAATCAAGTACAGCACTCTGCTTGTAGCTCTTATGTTCAATTGATGATTTGTAGGGAAATGTGGTTTTATTTTCATTTGTCTTTGTTAATCTATTCATTTTATAATGTATTTTGTTTTAGGTGTGTTTGAATTTTAAGAAACCGAAGTCATTGAGTTACTATGAAGAATTACGAGATCAGATGACTGATCCTGAGTCTCTGTTGACCTTCGAAAACACAGTATCAATGATTCTGAAGGAATTTTACGTAAAAAGCCCAAAAAAAAAAAAAAAAAAAAAAAAAAAAAAAAAAAAAAAAAAAAAAAAAAAAAAAAAAAAAAAAAAAAAAAAAAAAAAAAAAAAAAAAAAAAAAAAAAAAAAAAAAAAAAAAAAAAAAAAAAAAAAAAAAAAAAAAAAAAAAAAAAAAAAAAAAAAAAAAAAAAAAAAAAAAAAAAAAAAAAAAAAAAAAAAAAAAAAAAAAAAAAAAAAAAAAAAAAAAAAAAAAAAAAAAAAAAAAAAAAAAAAAAAAAAAAAAAAAAAAAAAAAAAAAAAAAAAAAAAAAAAAAAAAAAAAAAAAAAAAAAAAAAAAAAAAAAAAAAAAAAAAAAAAAAAAAAAAAAAAAAAAAAAAAAAAAAAAAAAAAAAAAAAAAAAAAAAAAAAAAAAAAAAAAAAAAAAAAAAAAAAAAAAAAAAAAAAAAAAAAAAAAAAAAAAAAAAAAAAAAAAAAAAAAAAAAAAAAAAAAAAAAAAAAAAAAAAAAAAAAAAAAAAAAAAAAAAAAAAAAAAAAAAAAAAAAAAAAAAAAAAAAAAAAAAAAAAAAAAAAAAAAAAAAAAAAAAAAAAAAAAAAAAAAAAAAAAAAAAAAAAAAAAAAAAAAAAAAAAAAAAAAAAAAAAAAAAAAAAAAAAAAAAAAAAAAAAAAAAAAAAAAAAAAAAAAAAAAAAAAAAAAAAAAAAAAAAAAAAAAAAAAAAAAAAAAAAAAAAAAAAAAAAAAAAAAAAAAAAAAAAAAAAAAAAAAAAAAAAAAAAAAAAAAAAAAAAAAAAAAAAAAAAAAAAAAAAAAAAAAAAAAAAAAAAAAAAAAAAAAAAAAAAAAAAAAAAAAAAAAAAAAAAAAAAAAAAAAAAAAAAAAAAAAAAAAAAAAAAAAAAAAAAAAAAAAAAAAAAAAAAAAAAAAAAAAAAAAAAAAAAAAAAAAAAAAAAAAAAAAAAAAAAAAAAAAAAAAAAAAAAAAAAAAAAAAAAAAAAAAAAAAAAAAAAAAAAAAAAAAAAAAAAAAAAAAAAAAAAAAAAAAAAAAAAAAAAAAAAAAAAAAAAAAAAAAAAAAAAAAAAAAAAAAAAAAAAAAAAAAAAAAAAAAAAAAAAAAAAAAAAAAAAAAAAAAAAAAAAAAAAAAAAAAAAAAAAAAAAAAAAAAAAAAAAAAAAAAAAAAAAAAAAAAAAAAAAAAAAAAAAAAAAAAAAAAAAAAAAAAAAAAAAAAAAAAAAAAAAAAAAAAAAAAAAAAAAAAAAAAAAAAAAAAAAAAAAAAAAAAAAAAAAAAAAAAAAAAAAAAAAAAAAAAAAAAAAAAAAAAAAAAAAAAAAAAAAAAAAAAAAAAAAAAAAAAAAAAAAAAAAAAAAAAAAAAAAAAAAAAAAAAAAAAAAAAAAAAAAAAAAAAAAAAAAAAAAAAAAAAAAAAAAAAAAAAAAAAAAAAAAAAAAAAAAAAAAAAAAAAAAAAAAAAAAAAAAAAAAAAAAAAAAAAAAAAAAAAAAAAAAAAAAAAAAAAAAAAAAAAAAAAAAAAAAAAAAAAAAAAAAAAAAAAAAAAAAAAAAAAAAAAAAAAAAAAAAAAAAAAAAAAAAAAAAAAAAAAAAAAAAAAAAAAAAAAAAAAAAAAAAAAAAAAAAAAAAAAAAAAAAAAAAAAAAAAAAAAAAAAAAAAAAAAAAAAAAAAAAAAAAAAAAAAAAAAAAAAAAAAAAAAAAAAAAAAAAAAAAAAAAAAAAAAAAAAAAAAAAAAAAAAAAAAAAAAAAAAAAAAAAAAAAAAAAAAAAAAAAAAAAAAAAAAAAAAAAAAAAAAAAAAAAAAAAAAAAAAAAAAAAAAAAAAAAAAAAAAAAAAAAAAAAAAAAAAAAAAAAAAAAAAAAAAAAAAAAAAAAAAAAAAAAAAAAAAAAAAAAAAAAAAAAAAAAAAAAAAAAAAAAAAAAAAAAAAAAAAAAAAAAAAAAAAAAAAAAAAAAAAAAAAAAAAAAAAAAAAAAAAAAAAAAAAAAAAAAAAAAAAAAAAAAAAAAAAAAAAAAAAAAAAAAAAAAAAAAAAAAAAAAAAAAAAAAAAAAAAAAAAAAAAAAAAAAAAAAAAAAAAAAAAAAAAAAAAAAAAAAAAAAAAAAAAAAAAAAAAAAAAAAAAAAAAAAAAAAAAAAAAAAAAAAAAAAAAAAAAAAAAAAAAAAAAAAAAAAAAAAAAAAAAAAAAAAAAAAAAAAAAAAAAAAAAAAAAAAAAAAAAAAAAAAAAAAAAAAAAAAAAAAAAAAAAAAAAAAAAAAAAAAAAAAAAAAAAAAAAAAAAAAAAAAAAAAAAAAAAAAAAAAAAAAAAAAAAAAAAAAAAAAAAAAAAAAAAAAAAAAAAAAAAAAAAAAAAAAAAAAAAAAAAAAAAAAAAAAAAAAAAAAAAAAAAAAAAAAAAAAAAAAAAAAAAAAAAAAAAAAAAAAAAAAAAAAAAAAAAAAAAAAAAAAAAAAAAAAAAAAAAAAAAAAAAAAAAAAAAAAAAAAAAAAAAAAAAAAAAAAAAAAAAAAAAAAAAAAAAAAAAAAAAAAAAAAAAAAAAAAAAAAAAAAAAAAAAAAAAAAAAAAAAAAAAAAAAAAAAAAAAAAAAAAAAAAAAAAAAAAAAAAAAAAAAAAAAAAAAAAAAAAAAAAAAAAAAAAAAAAAAAAAAAAAAAAAAAAAAAAAAAAAAAAAAAAAAAAAAAAAAAAAAAAAAAAAAAAAAAAAAAAAAAAAAAAAAAAAAAAAAAAAAAAAAAAAAAAAAAAAAAAAAAAAAAAAAAAAAAAAAAAAAAAAAAAAAAAAAAAAAAAAAAAAAAAAAAAAAAAAAAAAAAAAAAAAAAAAAAAAAAAAAAAAAAAAAAAAAAAAAAAAAAAAAAAAAAAAAAAAAAAAAAAAAAAAAAAAAAAAAAAAAAAAAAAAAAAAAAAAAAAAAAAAAAAAAAAAAAAAAAAAAAAAAAAAAAAAAAAAAAAAAAAAAAAAAAAAAAAAAAAAAAAAAAAAAAAAAAAAAAAAAAAAAAAAAAAAAAAAAAAAAAAAAAAAAAAAAAAAAAAAAAAAAAAAAAAAAATCCGCCATTAAACACACAATGTCTCGATTTTAGTCGGAGAATAGAGTGTCTTGACACTAGGTTCTCTCTGACTATGCGAGCGTGAAGCTGAAGGTTAGGTTTTATTCTTTTTTAATATTTACGTGTCCTGAGAAAACACAGTCCTAGTGATTTATCACTATTACTGTCACTACGCATATACTCTCCACTTTCCGTTTATTTCAAAAGCACTGAGTCCTGGATGACGAAACACAATTTCAAAGACAGATTCAAGAAACATCTACGCGCCAAATACAGATTCCTTGTTTTTTTGTTTATAACTAATTGTCTGTCTGTCTGTGTCTGTCCGCCGCTTAAACGGTTTTCAATAGGCGCGGGTTCAAATCGCGCTGCGTTCAAATTTTTATACATTTTCTAAATATGTCTTTTTCAAGTATTTTTAACAATTTATTAATCTACATATCCCTATGTCAATCATATTGTCGAGACATCGAGTGCGTTTGACACCAACGTTAATGTAACAGTCGGCAAGTCTTTCACCACGAATAGAATTGATCGATTGAGCTTTCTGCGGTAAGGGTGTAGTATGAAAACCCTTGATTTATGTTATTTTATAGGTTTTGTGATGTAGAAAATATAATTGTAGGCTATAATTTTTACGAATCGAAACTAATCGTGACTGTATAAAATATCGTATGATGTATCTTATTATATGATATAATATGAAGGATAGTAGAAGTTTTATAAGTATAAGGGGTGCTGCCCTACCTCTGATACTGATTTATGATCATATATCAAACGGAACGTCAGAAATCTTGGAGGAAACGCTTAAAGAGAGATCGGGACACGGTCGCGGATACTAATGATCAGACACGGCTGGTATTACCAAGATGTAAAATGCGACCTATGAATTGTTTAGCAGGCTATAAGTGTAAGAGAATTGGATATAACTCCTTAACATAATGAAAAGCTAGATAAGGCTTTGAGAAAAAAGGCTGCGGCTGTGTAAAATAGTGACCAAAAAACCAGTAGTGATTAGAAGGAATTAGTACAAAAAAAAACTCAACTCAAAATTATTGAAATATTATAACTCTATATGTATATTAATTAATGTGTGTATATATTTTAATATTTAGTTTTAATTAATTTTAGTATTTTGCTAAAAGGACAAGGCTATCGTGGCGCAATGGGACAGGGTCTGACTGTAAACGCGATTAGTTGTGGGTTCTATTCGCGCTCGGGGGACTGCATATTTAAAATATTTTCATTTCTCCACTTTGGGGCCTAAAACAAAGCGTGGCGTTGAGTTCCGCTACTCAAACGCACTGGCTAGATTTTGAACGGGTGACGTTAAGCATAATAACTTCAAAACAATTTGAATCGGCTACCCTTATACTAAAAATACTGTAAACAATACTCGGCTGCACTTACAGGTAAGTAAATCAAATCTCTTACGAAAATAATATATGATAAACATATGTTCATACAAAGCCACGTTCCACGCAAATTAGAAATATCACTGAATAAATAATAAGCTACTTCTTTAAAGCTTTGCTTAGTTCACTCTCATAATTTATTATCAATTTAACGAAACGAAAGATTAATTTTAAATATTTTAAAAGGAGCTTTCCTAAATACATGCATACATCTTATGACTGACGGTATAAAACCTTTAACGTGATAACTCAAAGAGTAGAAAATAAAATTATATATAAATTATTTTCATTTTTCCGCTCTGATGATAAGACCATCAGACCTCAAGTTCAGGATGGCGGAGTGTGACAACGTCTTACTGTATAGGCAATGGTTGTGGGTTCGATTCCCTCGAAGTAATGATTATTATGAAATTTTTATTTCTAAGCTTCGGTAACTAGATAAAGTGGGGTGTTGAGTTCCACCACTCAACCACTCCACACTTTTCTTAATTTTCCGCGTGTATTAGAGATATTGTGTGTAGAAAAGTGGAGCTCAACGTCAGTTTTAGTCTTCCCGGAGTGGAAAGTGGTTTTTTTTAAATGTATTTACCTCCCTCACTTATCGCTATCACAATCACTGCGTATACAGTGAATGAAATCCGAACTGCACAGTTAGCAAATATATGATAAATTTTTAAATATGTCAAATAAATCTAAATAAAATCACACAATATTAAAATTTATATAAGCTGAATTCAAAACGAACAGAATTGTTTTTATATGGGATTAGTAGTATGGGTTAATTTGTCTAGAGACTACGTTTTTCAGAAACAGCAGGTCAAATTGAACTTTGAATAAAATATTAGGAAACTAAAAAGTATTCTACAAGGTGGGCCAAAAGAAATCACCCTATTGGAAGACGCTCTTATTTTTGCAAATGGCGGCCAATGTCAAATCTAGTTTGACATTTGTGAACTACCAATGTCAAATCTGTTTTGACATATGTGACAGATGTAGAATACAAGTGAACAAGCCATGGAGCGATACACTCCCCAAGAACGCGGAATAATCGTGTTTAATTTTTTGTGTAACAACTCATCTGTGGTGTTGGCGCAGCGCGAATTCCGTCACCGATTCCCGGGTCATCCGGTACCGACTGCGCAAACACTGGGCCGCTTGGCCACGTACCTTGAAGAGTATGGGACCACATGAGTCGCTGCCAAGAGTGGACGGCCCCGGAGCGCCCATTCTTGCGAGAATATTGCCGCTGTTGCCGAGGATATCGAACCAGAAACATCAACCAGACACCGTGCCTCGCAATTAGCCATCAGCCGGCCGTTCCTAGGGCGAATTTTGGTCAAAGACCTGCGCTTGTCGGCCGCCAAATGCGTGTAACCTGTGCCCAAGCCATCATCAGATGACTTCTTTTGGCCAATCATGTATATACAAAAAATACGTTCTAATTGGAGGAATTTTTAAATTGCTTAAATTTTGAATAAATGAATCGAAAGTGCTTTTAAGATATATGTACTGACGCAATAAATGTAGGCTAGAACTCCATTGGGATAATAGTTACTATTACTCATATTTTAAGAAAACGTATTCAAACGTAGCGGGATTCGAACCCGCACCTCTTGAAAATTGTCCAAGCGGGATGACCACCACACATCGCATATTTAAATCTTATCACCAACGTGATGACGTCACAGACATACAGACAGACCGAGTTACTATCGCATTCATGACATTAGTATGTTTATAATATTAGTAGGTATTAAGTTAAATATTCATTATTTCATACAAAATTACCTTTTGACCTCGAACCCAAGCTTTCATAAACAAAGCGCGTTCAATGTATAATCAAAGTAAATCTAGTCTAAATTAAGCTTTTGATTGATTATATATACTCGTATACTAAATCTTACTTGATATGATAAGTCTTCAGTTAATTAATTACCCAACGGATAACAACTGAGACAGATTTGGCCCAATTTATCCCTATTTTTGGGAGGATATTGAGTATTATGTTACAAGGAAATAATCTTTCTGCGTTCCGTAGTTACAGTAGTTGTTAGTGAGATTGTACTGTAAAGCTTCCTTTTCTATGATCAAACAGGCCGTCATGGCGCAGTGGGACAACATCTGAATGTAGACGCAATGAATGAAGAAGACGCAATGGATGAAGAAAAAGAACTCGGAAGAAGATTACATATATATTTTATTTCGTAGTTTCCCGCTCTGTTAATATAAAGCACATTGTTGGTACCACCACTTAAAAATGGAGAACAGAATATCTTGACACTATTATTTTTTTTACTCTCCGCCGCGGGTTCACAGTAGAAAGGAGTACCAGTGTCCACGGCCAATGACGGTCTAAGACCTTGAGATTTTAGTGGGTCAGCTGGTATGGAGTCCCATATAAGCCCTCTGAGCCTCCAATTTGATGGATACCTGTAAATGGGTTTCCTCATGTTAAAAAACACTGCTCTGTGGAAAAAAGCGTAATGCTGCTACTTTAAATTTGATTATTATTAGGTAATCATTTGAAATATCTTTCGATTTGCGAGATACTGCTGATACTATCTATCATCTTGTGGACAAGCATTCCATTACCCATATTTCGCTGAAATCAAACAAAATATAATGTAATGTCTTCATTATATTTTTCTTAGCGGAAAAGTGAACTGAGCTGAGTGAGTTTGGCCAGTGTCTGACTGTAAACGTGATGGGTTGTGGGTTCGATGCCCACTGGGAGGAATTATATATTTAAATTGTTTTCATTTCGTCGCTCTAGTACAAGATAAAGCGCAGTGTTAAAAACCGGCAAAAAGTGAAACGTAGTGTATTGGGACACTAGAGTTTCCCTAGATTTGCACTTACGAACACTTCTACATCCACTTTTTCACACAATTTGCCACAAAGACTACACTTTACAACATAAAATCAACAACTAAAATTAAATATTTATTTTATATCAAAAGTTGATATATAATACGAGTATATGCCATAATAATACATACCTTACAACTATACCCAAAACTTGTTAACTCTAGATTATCTATGTACACTTTGGCAGCGCAGTATTGAATTCCTTAGCTTAACACGCAATGTCTTGATTTCGCACAGAAAGTGGAGAACGGAGTGTCTTGACACTAGTTTCTCTCTGATTAGCCTGCCATGCCGCCATGTCCGAAAAAACGTAAGGCTGCTTTTTATCTACACTTTGGTTGTAGGTACTTCAAGTTAATGAGTAACTAGAATGCTATTACAGTACTGCTTAATGTAGAATAAGTAAAAAATATCTAAATAAAGTAGTACTAGACATTTTTGAAATCCTTATAACTAGAAAATCGATATGAAATTGCGAATTTTTACAGCCCATTTGACGCTCTGAGCATCGGAACTTGGCCAACGCCCATGAAAGGAAATTAATTTAAACGCCAAAAGGTTTGTTAATACGTATCAGCTAGTATCTATATTAAGTTAGCGACAGTAAGACCTATATTGTAAATTCCTTGGTTTTCGCTATTATTTCATACGAGACTTGATGAATTAAATATTTGAATTATTTAATTTCACCGCTTTGGTAAAACAAAGCGCGGTGTTGAGTTCCGGGACTTAACTAGTGACGTCTTGAATTCAGACGCAAATTGGTCTAAGTGTCTTGACACTAATAGGTTCACTCTGCACATGTAAAAAGAATGGAGCTGTAATATTGAAGTAGAGTTTTTCTTAATAGCTGTGTGAGAAGTGTCTGAAGATAAGTTTAATTGCAAGAAAGAGATAATTTACTGCCTCTAAGTTATTGCAAAAACTAGATAATAAAACGTTTCTTTAAGTACTTTTATTTTTTGAACCATCTGTATAAAGTAAGATAGTAAATAAGAAATTTAATTCAGGGTTAATTTAATTCGAATTCAATTAAATACATATATACATATATTTGCTGCGATCGCGGTGAAGTGGTACAGCGTCTTACACTAAGACGCTTACACGAAGTTTTGTGGGTTCTCCACATAACACGCTAAGTCTCGATTTCAGGCGGAAGTGGGAATGGAGTATTTAGACACTAGGTTCTCTCTGCTTTGGAGGAAAAAACGTGGAGCTAAAAAAATTGGTAACTAGAAGAAATAAGATACAAAAGCTCTTTGAAGATTTAAAATAAAGCTCGTTTCTTAGCAGTCACGTAGTTTCCACCTACTCGTACTTCTAGGTTCAATAATTTCCCGACTGATTCTTTTCATTTAACGTCGAACACGTTTACTCCCACGCGGTACTTTAAGTATTTTGTAGAATTCATAATATCATCGATAATATACATTAAAATTAGATATTGTCATTTTTGATTCTAAAATTAAAAAGCTTTTGCTTTTTATAAAAAAAAAAATACAGACACTCTTATAAAATGTTGTAGTGGAGACAGTGTTTTGACAAGCTATACGTCCGATGTCAATTTCCATCATCCAAAAGCCATTGTGGAGCAGTGGGACAGCGTCTAACTGTAAATGCGATTGGTTATGGGTTCGATTCCCACTCGGAGAAATGATTATGTTTAAAATATTTTAATTTTTCGCTCTTTCACCTAAGAAGAAAAGAAAGCGCGGTGTTGAGCTCCACAGCTCAACTCGCAGTGTCTCGATCTAAGGAGAACGGAGAACTTGGAGAACGCCTTAAGGTGCTAAACAAAAACTGATATATATAGGTAGGAACCTAGGAGGACCTAGGAGACCTCAGCGCCTAACTTTGTGATACAAAATTCACGGAACGGCAAATTTAAATTTTCTTTCAAGATCTGTAAATCGAATTAACAACTATCTCATATAATGAGCCGTTTCACAGTTGCGCAACTGTGTTGTTATTAATAGTATGGGAAGGCTAGAGAACATGTAAACGTCTATAATAAAACTATTAATAAACCAAAAAAATACTTGAAAATTATTTAATAAAAATAATCTGGTATCTAATTTATAAATACCAGTCTAGTTTTAACTTAGACAGACCATCGTGGCGCAGAGGCACAACCTCTTAAAGCAAACGCGATGGTTGTGGGTTCGATTTCCACTTGGGGGAATGATTTTATTTAAACTATTTTCATTTCCCTGCTGTGGTTAAAGAAAAGCCTCGATATCTGTCACTCAACTCACAAAATTCAAGATCTCTTTGTCTTACTCTCTCTGCAGAATTAAGCGTGTAGTGGAAAAAAAGAGAATTCAGATATTTCAAAAAAACTCGTTAATAATCAAACCCGTAGTGGTGTAGCACATTTGTGCTAGGTATTGTGACTGAGTCAAAATATATTGTCTCGTTTAATTTTTCTGACGTTGTTTTTTATATATATATAACTTCTATATGCGCGTATGTAAGTCTTTTATATGCGTTTAGCAATTTTTGGATGAATAAAAATCATGAAACTCGCGTTATCGTCAGCGAACGCCTAATGTCGGATGTAATGTTTTCAATAGATGTAACAACTAGGCTGATGTCGATAATTATAAGTTAATCATATTTTAATACTAAAATTATAAGTTATCAGTTTTAGCTTCCATAGACAGTCCCATAGGGTTTTGTTGTTTTGTACATTGACGTCCCTATTTTTTTTGTTAGACCACTCATGGCTTTAACATTTTAAAGTGTTCACACACTTAGGAAATAGAAAAACATATTTTTAGAAATAGACATATTTAGAAAACGATTAAAAATTTGAACGCAGCAGGATTTGAACTATTGCAAACGCTTTTCAAGGGGCGCGGGTTCAAATCCTGCTGAGTTCAAATTTTTATATGTTTTCTAAATATGTATTTTTCAATTTTCTTAGTGTGCGAATAACACTTTAAAAAATGTTAAAAAAATATATATTTTTAGAAATTTCAACAGTAAAAATCAAATTTATGTACTTATTCTAAAAATATGTTTTTTTTTCAATTTCCTAAGTGTGTGAATAACACTTTAAAATGTTAGAAATATTTAATAGCACTCTCTCTTGCCAAACGATTGTCCGTAGAATAATTTTTGTGTAGTATAAGATTTTTAAAATCTATCTATAAAGATGGTTACAACAAAAATAAATTGTAAATGTGTATGAGAATTTCGACGTAGCGAGATGTATGGCTTAGCGGTCAGAACGCTTGGACGGTTTCCAAGAGGCGTGAGTTCAACTCCCGCTGCGTTCAATTGTTTGTACATTTTCTAAAGTCACTTATAACCATTTACAGAGTTAATCAATTTTGATAATTTTCTCTCTTGAATACCTACCCCATTAATCCAAACATGGTCCAATAAAAATTAAAAACAAAATTTCTAACCCTAAGTGTGAAAAATAGTTGATTGCGCTTCACTTACTGATTTCCTCACAAAAGTTATATTATTAATACGCTATTTTCTACAAAATTACATATGCTACAGTAATTTTAAACGCATAAATTCCTTTTTATCACTCTTCAATTCATTACAGATGAAATTATTTCTCTTAAAACTGAAGTAAAGTAAAGTCCTAGAAAATTAAAAAAAACAAATAACATGTTCTAACACGTTCTAATATTTTAGAAATATTTATATTTTCTCAATATATTTATATATATATATAATATATTAAATATTGCCCTCATAACAAAGATCCAGGCGTCATCTCACCTCTCAGTTCTCTTTCGGCGTCGACGGGATACAGACGGCTATTGTGTCTGTAACTAAACTTGTATACGTAAATTGTATTAATAGTTTATATATTTTAGTGCTTTACATTTATTAGTATTTATGAAATATATATTATATTACTTTAGTGATTTTGGTGGATTTTTATTAGTGGATTTTTAGTTAGAAAGTGGACTTAAAAGTTTTTTCAGTTCATTTCGACTACATTTCATGTAAGTATTATTAGTATATAATTTTTGTAGTATTGATTTTAACTTTTTTTAATCATTTTTTTTTAATTAATAATTAGATGTTTTGTTGTTTTGTACATAATTTATTTTAGAAAGCGCACATTTATTGAGTTTAAAAAGAGCATTTTGAGGTATAATTAAAAAAAATATATATTACCTATTTTCGTACAAAAAAAACCTCATTTACTGTGAGAATACGTAAATGTCTTAATTATAGTTATTAAATTATTAATAAAGCATGAATTATATAATATACAATATTATATATATATATTATATTATTTTGATTTTATACTTATCACGAAAAAAGACCAGCCACGCCATGGTTGCAGGTTCAAATTTCATTCAGAAAAATAGAGTATTTTTTCTCATTTGATTAGAGAAAACACAATATTGTCTTCTGGTAATTAGTATTTAGTGTCAATAACGGAGCGAAACGAGGAATGGAGTGACTTATTACTACGTGTGGTAGGAGACGTAAAAAAATAAATGGACAACTTCTTAGAATCTGAATTCCTGAACCATGAATTCTATTTATCTGTCTATCGATCTTAGATGTACACCTCAACTTGAACAAATAGACAGCTTAAAGCTTCCGGTCTTGATAGAGGATATATTGATAACGAATTATCTCTATAGATTGTTCGCTGTTTCGTATAAAAATATGACATATTTACAAAATGGTTTTTAATTAAAAAAAAAAGCTTCATGCTTTTTTTTTCGCATTACAAATAGCCAGAGAAAACCTAGAGTTTGTATAGAAAGATCGTTATTCACTTTTCGCCCAAATTAAGATATTACAAATTGATCTAAATCAAAATATGCTTTATGTATATAAGGCTATTATAAGTACTTTTAAAACGTCAATATCGTATTAACATAAAATGTCAGTATTGTCAGTCCTAGAAGAAACTACACTTTACACTTAGAAACGGCACTTTTTCCCGACTGACCGTCAACAGCATTTAATTCCTCACATTCACATCAGAATAATATTCTTGGCCAGAATAATAAACTTTCCTCCATAATATGTTTTTATCTTGATTTTAAATTGGTCAAGTGGCAATTTCGAAATTATTTGTGGAATTTTGTTATACATACCTTGTTACATAAAAGATTTATTCACCGTTTGAAGGCGGAAAACAAGGAGTAATCAACTTATTTTCAATTCGTGTATTTATACCGGGTCTATTACTGTTTTTTTAAATAATCGCGCATATTTTTGCGGACAGACAGAATATTATTGCAGATATATTGTGACGCAACTGTAAGGATATCCGTTTTATTATAAACTTTTCGTCTTGAATCCCGAGCTCCTTTGTCGTAAATAGCCCGCACTGCTCTTTTTTTGAATCATGGAATATCTTCCATACGCCGTGCTTTGTCTTACTAGAGTAAAGAAATCAAATTAATATAATTACAACGATTCCCCTTACTGAATTGAACTCACAATCAATCGCGTTTACAGTCGGACACTGATCTACTGCGCCAAGGTGGCGTCTTAATAAAATTAATTCACTTTAAACATAGAATTATAATTATTAACCATGGTTATCACTTCAAATTCAACGGTTCATATAAACTTACATAGGTTATGTAGGTATGTTATGTAAATTATCTTTTTGGAAGGACAGTGTTGGATGAATTTGAAATCAAAAGAATGGATTTGTTTAAAAATTATATGTACTCGTACAGTTAGTTATAAGTTTTATTCCGTACTACACTTTGTTCAAAACAATTAGTTTTCGATGTAAATTAAAGAGGCAATGTGCGGCGTTGAGTTACACCATTCTTAAATGACCGGAAAGTGTACGGTGAATATCTTGGTGTGTGCGTTTTAGCCAACTAAAAAACTAAAATAACTTAATTTTATCTAAAAATATTACTTTGGACAATATAAAATAAAATGCAATTTTATAGAGCAATAAATATGTCACTTGGATACGAGTGTCTCATGGGATTTACTGTGTTGTAGAGTACGAATGGATAGAGTTCTTTTCAAACTTTATTATTACTTATGACTTTTTGTTTATAAGTTATTGTTGATTTTTATAAATTTTAACTCTAACATGTGAGAGACTGTGGTGTACATTTTTATTAACTTTCGAAAAAGAGCAGCTTCATGCTTTTTTCTCGCATAACAGAGGACCTAGAGTCAAGACACTCCATTCACCTTTCCGCCCGAAATCGAGACGTTGCGTATCGAGAGACACAAGACGTTTGTCTTTACTAAAGCGGAGGAATGAAAATAACTAAAATATACATACATAGTCTCACTATTAATTTAATGAGATATTTTTAACATTTTTTTAAAGTGTTAATCACAAACTTAGGAAATTGAGAAACATATTCTTAGAAAACGTATAAGACACGTTTAATGAGATTTTTTTTTCTTTCAAGTTTTTATAACAAATCCAGATAGCCTGATATAGGATGTTCAGACAGTAGCATTATATATTATATTCTCCATTTTTCACTTTAGACATACTGTCGTTTGGTTGGCAAAACTTAACGCTGCGTTTGATCAAACATAAGGAGTGATTAGTTTCCAAAAATGAAATACAATGGAATGGAAAAAGGAGTGTCTCTCCCATATCAATATATCCCGCATAATGATAGAAGTGCTGAAAATGTAATAAAAATATTAATTCAGCATCTAAAATGATAAATATATGATGGTTTCTGTAATTCGGAATTCTTAATCTTATAAGGAAACTGATATTTCATGCTAAGAGCCTCTTAATATACAATAATGAAAATTCGTTTCCCCAACAACAATTTATCGCCTTAAATGTTTAATAATTTTCATTTAAACTTTTAATTTGTCCGCATTGTTGAAAGTAAAAATGACGTCTTAGTACAGTTATTGCTTATTTGACTGAACGTGATGAGTGTTGGTTCGAAATTCGTCTTGTTAGACAAAATGGATCGGGAGACAAATAATTTTGCAACTTAATTTGGCAACTGGTAGTTAAATAGAAAGATTTATAAGTAGGGGATACAAAAAAATAAAAAAAAAATTCCCTGATCTTACAGAAAATGGGGCGTTACATGAATTATTTAACTTTAGAACTAATCTAGTATTAGTTCTAAAGTTAAATAATTCATGATATATTTAATTATTTTACAGGACTCCGTTATGTATTTATTATGCAAATTAATTTTTTTTTGGAAATTCAATTACATTTTCTACATTAATCTGTCGTGACGGTAAATTCTATTTAATATATATAACAACATCATGCCGGAGAGAAAAAATTAAAAGAATTTGAATATTGTCTTATACCTCCAAGTGGGAATCGAATCCACAACCAATCATTCCGACAGATGCTGTGCCTCCGCCATGATGCTTATAAAACATAAGAATCTTCTTAGATTTGTATCAAAATTAACGGTATTAGGTTGCACAATTTAAGATAGTATTATATCAGTAAAAATGATGAAAAAACGAGAACAGAGTGAGGGAGTACTATAAAAAAAATATCGATAAGACAATAACTCAGGTGTAGTTTTTGAAAGCTTTTTCCAGACATAATGGCATATTTTTAAAGAAACATTGTACTGAGAGTAAGTTGAAAGGTTTTTTAAATGTAGATACTATTTGTTCTTGAGAGCACTCCCGATAAATTAAATCAGGGTTTGAAAAATTCGATTTTTCGTAAAACAAAGTCATCAGATGCAATATTTAGTGTAATATTTGAGATATTATACATTTTACACTTTTACATCATGGTAAGTTGAGAGAAGCTACTCTCCGCATTTCTTTAGTCACATATAAAGTCACAGAATATTTAAGTATTTGTAAAAGGAAGATGTAGCGGTGCAGTGGACCAATGTCTGACTGTAATCGCGATTGGTTGTGGGTTCGATTCTTACTTAAAGGAATGATCATAATTCAATTATTTTCATTTCTTCGCTCTGATAAACCAGACAAAGCACGGTGATGACTTTTATTCCATTCAACCATTCAACACGAAATGTCTAGAATTCCCGCAAAAAGTGGAGAACGGATTGTTTTTGATACTAGGTTTACTCTGATTTAGATACATAGTTTGGTGACCACCAAATTTTCATTATATTATATTTCCCAGGTACAAGCCATTTTTTAGCTTTAGGCTACTTTCTCATTTGATAGTGTAGACAGAGAGACCAAAGTGTTGAGACACTCCGTTCTCTATTCATATAAAAAATTAGTGTGGCAGGACCTAACGCCGTGCTTCGCTTATCAAACTGCCAAAATTAATATAATTAATTCAGGCTTCTAAAATTCTACCGTTATTCACTGTAAATGACAGGCAAGGCACAGCCGAAACTAGTGAGCTTAGAAAGCTCTAATTTAGTTAATAGGTTCCCTTTGAAGCGCAGTGGTGTACTTAGTAATTTTTTTCTATATTTCGTCAGGAACGAGAAGATTAAAATTTTGTCGTCATAAATTTCACTCCATCAAAGTAACGAGCGACAATTCGGTTTAAATATTAATGTTTCCCCGTACAATGCTCTAATTCGCAACCATTATCCGTAAAGTGAGACTGATCCATTAAGACACGATATCGTAAATTCTATTTCTAATGCTTAAATGAACTCGGAAGTACACTTAAGCTCTAATTAATAATTTCACTAGACGCGTGGTTAGTTATATTAAAAATTCACAACCGAGCTTCTACTGTAACTGAAACACTACATTATTCTATTTGAGACTGTGCAAAACTAAGCTTAAGAATAAGATTAGGATTATATTATATGGAAAGCCATCGTGCTGCAGTGGGACAGCGTCTGGCCACGATGTTTGTGAGTTCGATCCCTAGGAGAGGAAATCATTATATTTAAATCACTAGCTGTGAACGCGACTTCACGATGAATACATAAATAAAAGTAGCCTTGTTTACTCTTCGTCAAAATTGGTTCAGCCGTTCCCGAGATTAGCCGGAACAAAACAGACAAAAGACAGACAGACAAAAATTGTAAAAAAAAATATATTTTGCTATATGTTTTTATATTTATTAAGCATTTAGTAAAAAACAATTATTTTAAACAGAAACTGCAATTTTATTTACTTGTATAGGTATTTTTCCACGTGAGCTCCGGAACCACGACCATTGAACCAGTGAACCACAGACATTCGTGTACTCGTAACCATACTTGGCAGTCAGATGCCATCCTTGAACTACGATGGAGATTAGATTACTGGTTAGGTATAAAAAAAATACTTCTATTTATTATGAAGAAACAATTTGCGTTCATATGTTATAAAACCAAATTTTTAGGTTCTTAAGAGATGAGACACGTATTTAATTAATTCCAAGGTTGTCCCCTAACTCGCGTTTACAAACTAAACTTAAAACAACTTAGTTATCTCCGATAACTTAAACTTAAACTTGGAAGTAACTTAATGCGTAAGTGCTTAGTAAGCGTAAATGTTTGTATCGTGTGTATGTGTTCCACATGTGTACAATTGTACATATTATGTGTGTATGATGAATTTACACATAGATTAGTTAACCATCATTTCGTAGAGTGAGAGAGTAGATTGATGATTATTCAATATTTTTTAACTTTATTTTTTTATTCTTACACTCTTTTGATATTATTTACTTGAATCTATGAATGTAAGAAAATTTTATTGTGAGCCACTACTTGTTGTCTGATATGTTCGAAATTTGGCACAAGTGACTGGATCCGACGAAAATACAATATTTTCATTAAAATTATATTTCATAGATAACCATGATGACAAGACTGAAATGTTTTTCTTTAATTACGAAGAGCAATAGTCGTTACTCGCCATAGAAACCTGAAATTTAATATGATTAGGTAAAATACTATATGGTATAAAGAAGAGAAAATAAAAGGGAATTTTCCACAATTTTAACACAAATAATATTGCTATCTACAATTCCAGATAATTAAAAAAATATATACTTACATATACTTAAAAATACAAGCAACGCCGCATTTACAAATGAGTCCAGCTAATAATAAAATGAGTAACTCAAAAGGAAATTACGTATCCGTAAACCTTTTGGAAATGGTAAAATAACGTTTTACTAATTCATTAGTTTGTGCTTCAATCGTAGCTGATTGTTTTATAATGACTTTCTTATCGCAAGAGAAACACCTTGCAATGATTGAAAGGGTTGGTCATGAAATGCTGAAAGCAAAAGAAATATAATTTTGAAAATTACTATAATTCATGGCAATTCTACGAAAAAGGTTGTTAGTAACGTAAATTATTTACTGTACTAAAATTGGTATAAATAATTGTTTAAATTAAATATTATCGAGTTTCTTGCGCCAGTTCTTCTCCGGTCTGAAGCATTCAACTTAGATAGATATGGTTGATAGATTTCTAATCTGAATGATAATCCCATGATATACCAGCTAAATTATAAGAAATAGATTAATGTCACATAAGTAAAAGTTGTTTAGCATAGTGGCCAGTTTTCGTTAACAAATAAAAACTATTGAAGTTTGGGGCTATTGTTGCACAGCGGGATAACATCTGAGTAGGTGTAACGATGATCGTGGGTTCGATTCCAACTTGAGGGAATGGTTTTATTTTCACTTTTTTTCTCCGGTATGACATAGATTTGTGTTAAGCTTTGATATTAAATAAAGCGGAAACAGGTGTATAACTAAGTCCTCTTATCTAACAAGAGAGCAAAACGTTAAGTATAAAAAAATTACATTCGTCGGAAACATCTGATGTAGAAGAGTCTCTGTGTGTTTGTTTATCTTAGTAACAACCACAAAAAATTAGCACATTAAAGGAAGTTTTTACCATTAAGGGGCCTCTTTTCAATGTCAATACATATTGACTACTATACATATAGTATGTCAAAAACGTGGTTGCTTAATGAATATAAAAAACTACTAGTTTTGAATATAAAAATTGACTCGACTTAAGTTATGAAATAAATCTGTACTGTTTGCGTATTACGAACGACTTGTTTCATTGTAAGTTTTCAACAACAAACTTTGTATTCAAAAAAGTTGTCTTTGTTCTATAATTCAAACGTATTGCTTAAATACGTAGAATAAAGAATTAGAGGAATTATCTGTATGGTACAGTATTTCGATCCCACTCAGGGAAATGATAATATTCCATTTATTAAAATTTCTCCGCCTTGGTAAGATAAAGGGCGGCGTTGGTTACCGCCACACGTTGGTGTCTACCAAGACATAGTGTCTTGAATTTGGGCGGAAAGTGGAGTGTCTTAACTGTAGCTATGCGGGAAAAACAGTAAAACTGAAGAAACATTCAAATGTATGTAAGCAAATAGTTACCATACTCATTTGTATTTGACATACGTACATTATTTATATTTATACTTATATAACTTTTTAAAGACATTGCGGACTAAGAACCACAATTTGTCTTAATGTTTATGGAAATATACAGTTATAAATACGAGTAATTCTGCCGTACACATGTGTGTCACGTCATCACGGCTAAACCGCTGAATTGATTATGATGAAATTTTATTAAGAGATACTGGAATGAACATAGATTATATTTCTCTTAGTTAGTTAGTTTTTCCAGGAATTTCTTTGTTTTACGAAAATGCCGCCAAAAATGCGACAGTGCTATAGTTCACGCGGGCGAAGCCACGACCGGGTCGCCAGTGGAAATATAAGTTAATAAAAAAAGAATTTCAACCCACACCACTCTCTATAACAACACAAGCTGTGTATTTACTACTGTACCATAATCGTTTAAGCCTTATCTTACTATGATTATTTTATTTTCCCATTACGACTTCTACTGTCAAAGCTAGTTCATCCAAATGCCTATCTATGAGATTAATGGGATAGAGCAATCGATATCGAAACTTGACATAACTTGCTATTCGAAGTATGACCGTATTCTATTATTACGCTATAGAATAGTACTATTGTAATTCTTCCTTTTACCGTTACGTATAGCAGATTAGACAGAGAACCTAGTGTTAAAACACTCCGTACTCTACTTTTCGTACGAAAATGACACAATGAGTGGTCTAATGGGAAATGAAAATAATCCATACTAATATAAACTAATTATAAATGTGAAAGCAACTCTGTCTGTCTGTGACGTCATCACGACCAAACCGCTGAAATTGTGATGATTTGTTTATATAAAGACACTTGCGCGTCTTGAAATTAACATGAGCTACATTTATCTGCCATTTTTTTTATTTCTTTAGGCATTTCATTGTTTTACGAAAAGTCCACCGAAAATACGAAACAGCTTTAGTTAACGCGGGCGAAGTCGCGAGCGGGTCGCTAGTTGAGATATAAATTTCACCCAAGTAGGAATCGAACCCACACCCATCATGTTTATAGTTAGACGTTAGTCCACAGCACAACGATGTATTTTTACTTCGTTTCGAATACAAAGGAAATAGAGAAGAAACTAAAGAAATACACATATAAGTGATCAATCACTTTATAATCCAATTTACATTAATATATTTAACACACATATTGTATGAATAAATACGTCGCCAAAACATATGTCCTTAAACATTAAATACCGTAACAAAAAAAACAGCGTCACACTTTCTCCCGTAAAGAGAACTCAGTGACAAGACACTCCATTCTCAACTTTCCGCCCAATGACTGGCGGGACTTACCGCCGCGTGTTATTCGTAGAATATCTTTGGGTAGCAGAAATTTGTAAAAATCTCTCTACAGAGATGCTAACAACAAATATAAGTTTTAATAAAGCGTATAAGAATTTCGACGTAGCTGGATGTAGAACGCCTGGTTCAGGGGTCAGAGCGCTTGAACGGTTCAAGACGAGCGGGTTCAAATCCCGCTGCGTTCAAATTTTTATACGTTTTCTAAATATGACCTTCAGGGTTATTTTTCCAAATGGAATTAGAACACATAGCTATCGCATATAGTAACATAATAATACTTTTAACATTTTTAAGTATTATTCAGACATTTAGGAAATTGCAAAACATTTTCAGAAAACGTATAAAAATTTTAACGCAACGCGGATTCAAATCCGCGCCTCGTGGAAGCCAGTCAAGCGCTCTGACCGATGAGCCATGAGTTCTTCTCGGATTCGAATCCCGTTGTGTTCATATTTTTATACGTTTTCTAAAAATGGTGTTTACAATATAATAATCTGATAACTTAGGCACTCGCCTTTTTTAATTTTGTTTTTTCTTTACGAATTTCCCGGATACAAGAGGGCCGCCAGGGAATAATAAAAAAGTCAAAGCCTTTCACTAGTTGGGTAATTTAAAAAAAAATGTATGTTATAAGTACCAGTGGCGTAAATCAACACCATGGCTTTAGCTACAAGAATCGACAAATTAAAAAAAATTAAAGTAACATCTAGTGATTATCGAATCGACGGCCTCCACATTTTTAACCAGGCACTGTTCCACTGTACCAAGACGGTCTCTAACTCAACGGATAAAAAGCTATTATTAGAAACGGTACTATGATTGAATTTGTATCTGAGTTCTTTCAACATGCCCGATGATAGGTTGAACGGAATGATTGAAATCAAAAGCAAACTGCCACGGTTTGATGACTAACACACACGTTTTGATGTATTTTATTTATTCTTTTGTCGATTGTGCCATATTAATTTCCAGTTTAAAGGAGACTTAGTGTCAAATTTCTTTGCTCTTTTTCTAAGATCTAGTATGATACAGTAATTGCGTAACGAGGAGCGGGTCTCAACCTTACTACAGAGAAAAGAAAAAATATATTAATATTATCATACCATATTTTTAGAAAACGTACAAAAAATTGACAGCCCTTTGACAGCTAAGCCATGCGTTCCTGGTACATGGTTCCAATTCAACTGCATTCAAATTTTTGTACGTTTTCTAAAAATATGTTTTTCAATTGCCTAAGTGTGTGTGAATAACACTTTTAAAAATAATAAAAATATATACATTCCGCCGAGTGGGAATCGAACCCACAACCATCGCGTTTTCAGTCTCACCCTGTCACATTCACATCACACATGATGGACTCTTTCAATATATTATGTTAGTAAATAAATAGTCATAAGTTGTTTGTATGTCATTTTTCATAGAATATTTTGACTTAAACTATTAATATTCGTAAAAGCTATGCGTGTTACTGACATTTTTGTTCGTACTGCGGAAGCAAATTTTTTTGGTAAATATACGTAAAATAGGGAAACTCGACAGGAGGAAATCAGTTCTTAAAAAATGGAAACGTAATGGTTTGGCTTACTTCGATAAAATAAGCTAGCTCAAATTATTATTTTATTTTGTTAGAGAAGTAGTGGAGAACTGATTGTCTTGACACTAGGTTTTCTCTGACTATGCGGAAAAAAGCGTGAAGTTGAATGATAGCATGATACTCAGTCATCATTATTGAAGTGACGAAGAGAGGTTTTAATGGAGCCATTGCCATCGGAACTCCACAACCCTTTTACGGGTAAAACCAGGTAAAGAAGGAGGTGCAAGAGGGACGGAAACTAGAAAAGAGGGTATAAAAACCCCTTTCATGGATTGGATAGGAGTATAAAAGTGGTGACTCGAGAATCCGGGGTCGCGTACCCGTATGCCTAAGACCAAATATCGCACAGGTGCTTGGCAAGACACCCTCTTATTCAAAGGCAGGAATAAGGCAGAGCCTGGCTAGGCCAAGATTAATGCTAAGTAGAAGAAGACTCCGTCATCATTATGGCCTAATGGTGCAATACGTGTCTATTAGCACTGATAGTTGTGGTGGTGGGTCAATTCCCACGTATCCACGTTCCCAAATATTTTCGTTTCTGCGGTCAATTAAGTCAAAGTTCCACCACGCAGCAGACAATGTCTATAAGCTTGTCATTGAACTGATGGCAGAAGGCAACCTTTACATTATATTGGTTATTTACTTGATAGCAAAAATTCAGTTAAAATATACTCTTTCATCATCTCTCATATATCATCTCCCTCATAGAAGACATAACTAGAACTAATGACTCTCATCCACTTTCCACTACAACTACTCTTCAAAATATATCTGTCTTGATGATGAAAAGTATTTTCTTCTCCTTTTCTCTGTCTGGTTACACACTTTCATAACCTAATCCATCGTATGCTATCTATATATCTAAAAGCCTATATATCCATTTTAATAGATAAAAAAATATTTTAAAAAATGAAATTTATACCCAAATTATGGCAAAGTGAACGCATCTATCGGAGTCACGAACAATTGAATATAAAATGAGGCGCCAAATTACACGTCGGGGTGAAAGGCTTTTGTCAATCTCTCCTAAGGTATACGAGTACCTGAATAATGTATGCAAAACTCTTAAAGTATTTATTTTGTTTTTGCTATGTGCTTGAAAGCAAATATTGCGTATCGTTAGGGCTGCGACGATATGATGCGATAATTGATATAAAAAGTAAAATAATAAATATTATATACAAGAGGAATTTAAATTAGTATTTCTTATCATTTTAATATTTTATTATATATCTAAGTATATTTCAATGTATGAAAACCTTTAATGTTAGTTTGACACACTTTTTGGTATCCGATATTTAAAACTGTCGAAGCGCTTTGACCGCTAAGCCACACACACGTTCTTTTCAAGACACTTTCTCGACGTTCATGTTTTTGTTAGTTTCTAAAAATGGTTTTCGTATTCTAAATGTGTGAATAACGTTTTAAAATAGTACAAAATCGAGACGAAAATAGAAACGCCGAGAAAGTACAATATAGAAACGCCGAGGATAGCAAGAAAATGTACTTATGGGTGTTTTCTTTTTTTAAAAAGTGTTTGTTCAAAAGTTAGATTACATACTGTTAAACACTTCGTACCGCAAAAACACACTTCAGTGTAGCTCACTCAATTCCTCAGTAAAATAAATAAGGCAATACGTCTATATAACTTTATTATCGCTTGTTTTATAGCAATTGCAGAATTACTTTTAAAACAAGTTACTGGAATATGGGACTCGAGGACTTGACGTTGCATGCGACGTCTAGTCCTTTGAATAACATCTTTTACGGACTTTTATACAATTTGGTAAAAATTTCTAATTAAAACACATTCTATATTTAAAAACATATAATAAGAAAACGTATGTACTTAAACGCAGCGGGAATTGAACCCGCGCCTCTTGCATACCGGTCAATTTCCTAAGTGTGTGAATAACACTTCAAAGAGAAATTTAAAAAGAAACATTATATATTAAATTAAAACTACAAATCGAAGCAGAAAGAGAATTTCAACTGACTAATATATAATAACATAGAAGTTTATAAAAATACATCATATTTCCGGTCTTGAAACTAAAAGTCGATAACAGTATTTGCAAAATTATATCATTATTTTGAAAGAAGAATATGAAGTGAGCTCCGAAGGGGGGGGGGGACCTCGGTTGAAATTCGAGATCACAGTATCGAATATACTTGAGGAAGGCCTCGTAAAAACATAAGGACATCCCGAAAGGTATATGAAGAGGTGATGACAGTGGACATGGCGAAGTTTGCAGGAATCTTAGCGTTTGGTTCTCCGTTCTCTCTGACTAGGGTAGTCTACGGATAAAAGGCTTAGCTCAAAAACAAATATTAACATACAATTAACATTAAAAAAAAAAAAATTATATCTCTTAAATAATGTATCGATTGTTACTATTAAATAACTACTCCCATCCTTAGCTGTAAGCAGCTTATCAAGATACAAGACAATGTGTCACCTTACATTATACTTTCTTCGTCCTATTGATTTCTGGTGAGTGTCGAGGCGATGGGGAGGGAAAAATTGAGAGAGTATTGAGGTGGGTTACCACACGAATTCAACACAATCATCGAATTCACAATATTATTTAAGATGGAACGATGGAACCTAATGTACGTTATGTATTACATTTTGTTAAATCAATAAAATATGTATTTATCTGTTTATTTTAATTTACCGCATAGCAGGTTAGGCAGAAAGAACCTAGTGTCATGACACTCCGTTCTCTACTTTCCGCCCTAATTCGAGACATTGACTTTTGAGTGGCGGAAATGCAGCGCTTTGTCTTGGGTGCCATAGCTGAGAAATGAAAATATAATCATTACTCTGAATAGAAAGATAGAATAGAAATGGTGTAATTGTTACAATACTATGTTGAATTTCCACTACACTAAGCTAAAAAGATTTTTTTTGTTTTCAAAATAACTACTGATATATTTTCTTTTAAAACAAGAGTGGAGAGACACGCCAATTTTTTATATATATAATATCAAAACAATGAAGGCAGTATTTTTCAAAAAATATATATATTATATGAAATTGTATGCAGTGTAATTACGAGGCATTGTTTTTTCCTATTTACGACGGTAGAGTCAAGTGGCAGTAACCGCTATACTTAAGGGCAGGCCATTTGCCGCAACACTTTAGTTCTGTAGGTACGCTTATATATACATACACACATATGTATACCAAAATAGATATGACTACAATATATATACTCATATCCACTTTGGGGTGATACAGCCGCTAATAGTTCTATCGCTGTCTTGCAGAAGCGAGCTATTCGTGCACTTTACAACTTAGTCCGTAAAGATTTCTTAAGGCAAGAATTTAAGGAACTAAATATATTGACGTTGCGTCTCAATAAAAACTTGAAAATGTAATGTAAGTAGACGAGAATGTTGATGATGAATGCTTTTACAATACGATCCCAGAAAACGTTGCGAATGTTCTATATCACTATATATCACTATTTAAAAAAGTTGTTAAAAGACGTTCGTGTGTTAAAGGTTATTACCTAAGTAACGATTTTATAAATGATAATATGCCTTGGGAATGAAATGCTCGCTCCAGTCTATTTCAAAGGTATCATTGTCACTAATAAATCTGTAAATTATTGTATTGAAACGAAAAAAGTCCCGCTGAGTTTCTTGCGCCGGTTCTTCTCGGGTCTGAGGCATTAACTGTAGTGGTAAATTACTTGACGTTGAAAAAATTTAGCATGTATCTTGTTATTTTGAATAAATTACTTTGAGTAATTTAAGTGAATGGCGCATATGACTGTAAACATGATTGGGTGTGGGTTCAATTCCCACTCAGTTGATTGTTGATATTAAAATTATTCTAATTACTCCGATTTGGTCAGACAATTCCGCCACTCAACATTCAAATGTCTCGAATTGAAGCAGAAAGTAGAGAACAGAGTGTTTTGACACTGAAACCTCTACTTACGTTACTGTGGCAAATAGAGTATATATTTTTTTACTAATTAATTTAAACCTATAAACATCACACTTAACCAGGCAAGCCCCAACATAGACACAAACTCAACATTTGTGCTTATTAAAAAGACAGCATTACTCCAACTTTACCGTAAGCAAATTAAATTCTGAGGCGAAATTACTAACTTGATTCAGCAAAAACCCACATTTCTGTAAATCCTTAACAACGAATCTTTTGTACGTACCTACATTTTTTAATAAACTCTCTTCCAGACATTTGAAAAAGTATTTCAACATTATTTAACTTTAAACAACTTCATTCTAGCGTTATTAAAGAGAAACCTAATTTGTATTTTCAGGTCAGCTGTATTTATATTATTTAAAAAAAAACTTTACGCCTTTTCCCATATAGCAGGATAGGCAGAGAGAACCTAGTGTCAAGACACTCCGACGTTTCCACCCGAATTTGAAATACTCGAAACTTTTTCTTATAATATAAGCCATAAGCCTTACTTGTGTAATGAGATTTGAAGCTGTTGCTATTGGTAATATACTATTGACTTAATATTCTTGACTGACTCACAAGAGAAAGAAAGTTTAATAAAGCTTCTAAAAAAACATGTTTTTTTAACGTTACCTATTCCTTTTTAAAGGTATTATAATTCGAGTATTTACCTAAACAAAAAACATTTCGGCTGCGTTCGTATTTGTGATGAAAATCTACAGCAGTACTTATTTTTTACTACTTTTCTCGTTAAAATAATATTTTTTCCATATTGATTTTATAAACCTGTAACTAGACTTCAGTAGAACCACGTCTGCCTTTAATCGCACTTGGAGGTATAATCATAATTTCAATATTTTTATTTCTCCACTCTGATGGACAAGAGGTTTAGTGTTCACTCAACACGCAATGTCTGAAATTCGCGTGGAAAGTGGAGAACGGAGTATCTTGACACTAGCTTCTTTTTGACTTCCCTGGCAATGGAAAAAGTGTGTAGCTGAAAAAAAAACCACCTCAAACAATACGTGGCTTAACATTTTCACTCTTACGTTACATATTTTAGCTATCAGTAAAAAAATATATATAAATGGACTTTTTATTTCCACCTAAAATCTTTTAAACTAATACAGCTTACTTAGTAATGATAGCACTTTTAGCGCTAGTTTGTAAAGTAAACGCATTAGGCTTAAAAATATGGAACATTAACCCATGTTTAAGTAAAAAAAAATACCTTTGGTATAGTGGTAATGTGGACTAATGTATGACAACGTGATAGTAATGGGTTCAATACTCATTTGGAGAAATTATTATAATGTATACGCTACTTCGACGTACATCTCGAAAGAAGACGAAACGAGGAGAACGGAGTGTTTTACTACTAGTTTCTCTACTGATTTTCTCTACTATACACCAATATCTCTTTGCTTTGCCTGCTATATGCTGATGGCACGCCATCCCCATCTTGGTTAGATAATTATATATTAATACTTCATTATGCGAGAAAATTACTTTTGGCGTACTCACAGTCTATATAGAGAAGAAATGACATAACTATATTTTTCATGATAATTTATTACAAATAAGTATAAATAAATATAACTAATATTACACACACTACCATGTGTTTGACATACACTTTTGTACAAGTACCGCACACGGTACTAAAGCAACGCGTATTTTCCGCGTCTACAAATCTCTAAATACAAATAAAGTGGAACAGAGTGATCAATCACTAAATTCCATCTGACACAACAAAACACGTGTAAAAAAAATACACATAACACATTCCATTTAACATCTATACACGTATTTAGATACGTACATTTATGATCTCATAGCAGTAAAAGCGATGGCAACGACGCTATAATAATTATAGGTTGAGACGCCAAAGATTTTTACGACGCTAAATGAATTGCTAGAACTCACATAGAAATTTCTTATATGATATGATATTTCTGTGACGAAAATGTATATTATATTATTATTGAGGCTATCTTGGCCCAGTGGCTTAGCGTCTGATTGTAAAACTGGTTGTGGGTTCGATACTCACTTTATTTATTTATCTCGCCGCTCTGGTGACATGACCAAGCACGGTGTTGGGAACAAAAGTGGAGAGTGGAGTGTGTTAATTAGGATTTTGACATTAGAATACATTTCTGACTACTTTGTTGTGAGAATTAGCTGCATTAAGTTGCTTTTTAATGAGTATATTAGTTCTCTCTCAATTTCTTCTCAGCATATTTTAAACCATTTATTTATATAAAGGAATTCCCACTAGAGAGATTGATAATATTCAAATTATTTTTATTTCTCCGGTCTTGTGACAAAACGCAGCGATAAGTTCCGCCACAAAAATTGCAATGTCTTAATATTAGGCGAAAAGTGGAGAACGGAGTGTCTTGACACTAGGTTATCACTGAAATGGGAAACAAATGTTATATGTTTTATTAATTTTATAGCTACAAGCTAAATTCAATGAGCCATAAAGAAGATCGAAAAACTTTGTAAAATTAACTTACAAATCCGAAAGGTAAAATTTTAAGGGTTATTGAAGTTTGCTACCTATTGTTTTCGGAGTTCTTGGACTTATGACCCTTTGATGTCAGAATCACAAGCTTAAGAAATGGAGAACTGAGTTTGAAAATTAATAATTGTTATAGATATATATATGTATATACTGTAATAGAAATATATTCGTCAAAGTTTCTTAATGTGAAGGTACGGGTGTAGGCTTTGAACTGACGCGGTATTAAGCACCCTGACTAAGCCGTTTGTTAGCGGTCAGAGCGCTTGGACGGCTTCCAAGAGGCAAATGTTCGAAGCCCGCTACGTAAAAAAATTATACGTTTTTTTTAAATGTTTTTCGTTCTCAGTGTAGGATGTCTTGTATTCAGGAAAGCAATACTAGATTGTCTCTGACTACCTATGCGGGCAACACCTTGAAGTTTTAAGTGTTTTCAGTGAGTACATATAGCCTACATTTTTGGTCTATATTTATGGTCAATATTTATGGAAATGGCAATAATATTTTTTATAAGTGTCTCTAAATATTACCGTAATTTATTGTATTGCAGACAAGACACAGTGCAACTTCACTAATCTTTTCTTCCGATAAGCACTACGCAAGGGTTGTCTAATTAAAACAAGCAAATGTCTCGGAAAACCTATTAATACCAGAAAGTTTTATTGGAGCTAAACAAGCAGTGCGTCTATCACGTCCAACTCCGTCACGTCAGTATAAACAAATAATATTTGCCCGATTGTTCGAGGACAGTGTAGGACGAGGCAGAGGTACTCATTTAGGGGAGGTAATGATTAATAAATATCATTAAAAGCCATCTATTTTTGTCATTGTGGCGCAATCAAGACATCTGTTTATAGAGACACAGACCATTTCGGCTTAGTGGAACAGTGTCTGACTGTGAACGTGTTTCGTTGTAGGTTCGATACTCACTCGAAGGAAATTTAAATTTTAAATGATTTTAATTTTTTACGCTCTAGTACAAGACAAAGCGTGGCATCGGGGTCCGCCATTCAATATGCAATGTCTTAAATTCGAACGAATAATGAATAACGGAGAGCATTGACACTAGGTTTTTTGTGACCTTGCAATGCCGGAAAAAGAGTGAAGCTTGAGGCGTGAAGGCAATTTCCTATATAAATAAATGAAATACAGTTTAAACAGAGCAGGAATGCAAGGAGCCATTTTTTTTATTATGCACTAGAAATAGATTTTATTTATAAAATGAATATGAGCAAGAAACCTGAGACCATCGTGGCGCAGTGTGGCAGCGTCGGACTCTAAACGTAATGATTGTGGGTTTGATTACTTAGAGTCAAATAGAAACTTGCATCAGGACACTCCGTGGAGACCACTTTTCGCCCGAAATCGAGATATTGTGTGTTGAGTGGTGGAACTCAACGTCACGCTATATCTTAGGTACCAGAACGGAAAAATGAATATGATTTAAATATCATCATGCCTCCGAGGGGGTATCGAACGCACAATCCATCGCGTTACCGCTGTCCTACTGCGCCACAATGGCCTCAGTATGCCAAAATTCACTCACATCCATTCGTTTGATTTTTGCAAAAAGAGGTCAAAAGTTTTTTTTTCACGTATTAATATAAGCTTCATCTAAAGAAATAATTTCTTAAAGTATTATTATACTACTTCAGAATATAATCAAAAAAGGGGTGTCCAATTGTGAAAAACTCCGAAGTATGGGGAGAGAACAAACGTAAAAGTGAATTTTATTAGAAAAGTTAAATAGAGACTAACGAAAGTAGCGTAGCTTCAATAAGGAAATTACAGTAAAGCCTGTTTCTTGACTTTTAAAGTCAAGGAACAGGCTTTACTATGCCTCTCTCCGATAACACTAGATACCCCGTTGACGTTGCCATAGTAACGTGTACATAAGTCACTTTATATAAAAGTGTATGTGGAGTACATGGTGCATGGTATATGTAATATTTATCTTAATAGGTTATTGTATTTCTAATTTATTGTAATAATGGCGACCCGCACGCAGCTTCACCTGTGTGAACTATAGCTGTTTCATATTTTCAGCGGCCTTTGCGCAAAACAATGGAAAATTCTTGGAAAAACCACCAAAGTTGGAGGAAATGTTCTTCGAGTTTTTTATTGATTACTTGTCTTGATTGGTGTTGTGGTGTACTTTTGTGATTGGTCCTAATGGTTGCGGGTTTATGTCCTACGATTTTATTTAGCTTTCGTTATAGTTAATTAAGTCAAAAGTCGGGTAAGATGGAATGGAAAATTTAATCGAATTCTCCCTACAGCCGTAGAAAATGCCGTGGAAAGAGCCTCCACTTTTCACCCAAAATAGAGACATTGCTTTTTGAGTGGCGCAACTTAACGCCGCAGTGACATGATTTTTTTTACTTAAATCGATTTTGTCAGTCAATGTGTGTTAGCTACTATTATGGGCCGTAACTTTTTTCACAAATATTCCAGTAAATCCTTAATAAACCAAACAATACTTTAAACCTCTAGAATATTTTAGCTATCACAAATATTAAGAAGTTAAATTCATAATCTGTTATTACTGTATCTAACAAACTAAAATGTGTATTTACACAAAAGGGCGGGTTAAATTTAATATTTGCTTAGGTTAATCTCTAAAATTACTTCAGAAATTTACATAAAGCTTTCACCAATTGTAATTAGAACTCTTCTGTTACTTGCTAAGACCTGAACAACTGACAGATAGTCATCACCATCATCAGCTAGAAGTCCACTGCTGGACATATGCCTTCCCCATAAAACGGTATATAGCATACCATAGCTCCTTGAAGGACTTTAAGCTTCCTGATGAGGCTAATGACCTGAACAGACAGCACAGTCGAAATTAGACCTGAAATTATCGAAGTTTTCCAAATTATAAAAAGGGGACAAAGAAATTTAAAATTTTATTATCAAAACTACGGAACCAATTCCATACTTACTTGATTACAAAAAAAAGTATTATCACGTATTTTCTTCTTCTTTGATCGTCGGAATAAATTTCTGTTAAGACACTGTTCTCCACTTTCTGTAAACGCGATTAGTTGTGGGTTCGATTCCCACTCGGGGGATTTTTAAAATATTTCTATTTCTCCGATCTAATATCCAAGATAAACCGCGGCGTTATATTCCACCACTCAACACGCAATGTCTCGATTTCGGGCGGATATTGGATAACGCAGTGTCTTGCTTCTATATTCTCTCTGACTACCCTGCTTGAAAAAGCTTGAAGGTGTAAAAAAATCCTCCACCAGGCATTGAACTCATAACACTCGGACATATCGGACACTGAGCCACGCCGGTTTTATACTCTTGATACGTATCTCAAAACTCATTATAGTGAACCAAATTGTATAGTCTTATACAACGGTCTGCGTGCCGTTAATTATGTTTCGTTGAAATTGAGCCAATGTTTTTCTTCGTTCTATCATTAATTAGCTGTCATTTCGTACGTATTCCGTACTTTATAGCATAGTGTAGTCGAGTTTCTATTTTGAAAATATGAAACTTATATTGGATTTTGTTTAGTTTTCAGGTCGAGATAACTCTTTTAATTACTAGTTTATTTCAATCATCATTCTAATGTATACTTATCAATATGTTATCGATTAGTAAAATGGAATTAATAAAATTTGACTTATATATAAATATTTACACACAGACACCTTGGTGTATAAAAACAAATATTGTTTTATAATGCCATTTTGCACATTGACCCGTTACATTCTATTTTACATACAACTCATGGACTTCACCTAAGTGCACGATATATTTTAAATTATAAATTATAATATGTCAATATATAATAATTTAGTTTAGTTTTGCCGCTCACCACGCAATGTCTGAACAGAGTGTCTTGACACTAGATTCTCTGTGACTACCCCGCTATAAGATAAAAAGTAAAAAGAGAGAACCTTTTGGATTCAAGATATATTCATAGCATTTGAGTGGCGAAACTCGACGTTACGATTTGTCTTACAAGAAATTATAATAATATCAAAATTGCATTGTACCGATTTTAAATCAAATCTACAACCAATGGCGTTTACAGTTCCACTGCGCCATTATAGCCTTTATATAAACTGTTATTCTAATAAACTAACACAATCATATACACACTTTAATTTCAATTGCTTTATTATTAAAAATGTTATTGTTTTTTTTATAATAATGCATTAGAATACGTTTAATACATAGAATAAAAATTTCACACTCTAGCATGTGTTTGAAATAATTTTTAATATATTTTTACGTAGTCGTTACTAAAGCGAAGCTTATTTCACGGGTGACCGAACGCGTCTACTATTAGTTACAGTGTGTTGCAGTCTAAAGCAATTTTTTAAAATATTTTTTTCAAAAACAATATTTCAGTGATATTTCAGTGAAATATCACACTTCGTTTTTAATATTTCACTTTTTAAATATTAATTTGTAAGAAGATCAAAACCAATCTCATTATGTCCATGAATATATTTTAGTTACATTTCCCTGATATATTTTAGTTACATTTAAATACAAATCGTAACAATTCAAACAAAACTTTACTTCGAAAATAGCTTCAATACCGAAACTGTTTTTGGAAATACACTAACATTACTAAGCTACGAATATTTGGACTATTTTATTAATGAGAACACAGTTCTTTAACTAAATTGGACACCATAATAGCACCTTCAAATCTGCTAACCTGATTTATAAGTTTAATTAACAAACCTCTATTAGATAAAGCTTAAGGGCTTTTGAAGTATGACCTTTAGTAAATTGGTCCGTCCACTAAACATTGTTGTTAGTGAAAACAGAAAATTATGTTCGGATGTTACACTACAACTTTCACAGTCCATTAAGCTTTAAAGTCTTAAAATAATAAATAAAAGACTGGTGGGAAAAAAAGCTTTTCGTTATAAATTTACTTGTATGTTTGAAAACTTCTTTATTATTTGTTTCACTTATGCAACAAGGTTAATGGAAAGTGGATAATCGAGAATTTCTGGAGAAGTGTAATGTACGATAGAAATTTATACAATAATTTTATAGTTACTTTCTTTATTAAACTAATCACGGGTTAAAACCTCGAGCAAGATTCACAAAAAATTTGGCTTATTCAAAAACCAGAGAGAATTAACACTAAGCGCTATGCATACTTCTTTTACCTCGTCCACTGTCATGAACCTCTTCATACACTTCAAGACTGGAGGCCCTCATGCACTTAACGTGGCTATCATTACTGTGTGTGTGTGTGTTCTTGAAGGTCAACAGAGGTCGTTTTCTCTCTTTTTCTCACCACTCATTTTTCTGCATCATATATTTTTTACCTTTCTTGCATCACTCATCTTTTCGTCGTGCCCAAGACCCTTTAACACGTTCTTCTTTAATCTTAAACATCATTTCTGTACTATAATAGATTATTAGAGACTAATGACAAAAGTAGTTTTTTTCTTCATAAATTGTAATATAATGTTATAAAGATTTATATATTGTCTTAAGAAAGAAATTTAAAATTTAATTTTAAAGCTCGTCATATGTTCACGTCGGGGATAATATAAAAATGACAAAAGTAGCTTACACGAGTACAAAGCAATATGATTAAGTTCTACATAATATAAGATTTTTTTTTTACTTTATACTCAAACTTAGGTTTAATAAATCTAGGTCATAGCTTACAGGTGTTTATGTAGTTTCTAAGTTTATAAAGTATAAGATATTAAAAAGAAATACACTGTTACAAAAATTTAGATTTTTTATCTTCGCACATTATCCCCAGCCGGTAGTCAAAGAGAATAGAGTATTGAAAAATACATATTTAGAAACCGTATTAAAATTTGAACGCAGCGGGATTTGAACCCGTGCCTCTTGAAAACCGTTCAAGCGCTCTGACCGCTAAGCCATGCGTTCTACATTCAGCTACGTTGAAAACTTATACGCTTATTACAACTTATATTTGTTGTTAGCATCTCTGTACGATTGCTTTAAAGAGAAACATGCAATAACACAACTACTATAAAGATTCTTAAATTTATATTTCAAAATAGCAACTGTTAAGTTTCTTGCTGGCTCTTCTCACCAGAACTGCCGAGCCTTACGAGCCGGAGTATCTGTCGCTAGGACAGTGACTTGAAAGTGCTTGTAATAGCTTGTTTAAATAAAGGGTATTTTTAATAAAGCTGGTATTTGAACCTACACTCATCTAGTGTTTACTAAAAAACATCAAAAACATTTTAAACATATTTCGTCCCCTTATACGCCCTATATCAATCTTTTTATATGACAGTTTCAATATTTATCTCTTAACGACCAATATCTTAAGTGTGCAAACATTTCCAACCTTAATATAAAATGAATGTATGTAAAATACTTTGATATAATCTTTAATTGAAAGTTAATAACTTGGTATAATTTTGATAATTATTTTTTATTATTATATATATCTGTAGTATCTCTTGAAAAAGTTCTCGGGTCGAAAAGAGCCCGGTCCTTTTGAAGGCCTGCGTGGGTCACAGGTCCAACACGTAGAGGCCTAGATGCACCTCTGAGGGATGCACCACAGGTAATTACCCAGATATAGTCACCGGTTAATGTGTAAAGGCTATAGAAAATATGGAAAGCTGGATGGTCTGAGTACTGGGCTACTGTATACCGGACGTCCGCCTTTTTAAAAATCTCAACTTCAATAGTTAGTTGGTTATAATTATTGTTTACACAGACGTATGGTTTGAACCTTTTGATTTAAAGTATATTTTTAATAACAAACGTTTTTGTACATTTTCATGATCTAGAACTAGGGTTATAACATTCATAGAGAGCTTAGTGTCTCTATGTATACATTAAGAGAGTTCAGTTTTTCATTTATTTTTTGATAATTAATCTAAATTTTTATTAAGTCTTACCATATTATATTACATATTATAGAACATTTTATATATATATCTAATATTTTTGGTGTACCAAAAGTAACATATTACTAATTCTAATAACTAAATAAAAGATTTAAATTTGATAATGAATACACTAGTTAGCGAGAATATTAATGTCTACTAAAAATCACACCCCAAACGCTACGGTCCCTACATACATCCTCCGACGTCAAACCCTCCATACATGCTTTCCGAGGAGTCCTCATGCTTTTTACTGACGTTCCGCCAGTACCATCGACACGGTGTCTTCAAAGGTCAACCGAGTTCATCTCTACCTCCTTTGTCTTCAATCTTTAAAGACTGCCAGTATTTTTCGTACAGGAATATTAATCATTCTATATCTGCATCATCAAAAATATAGACTGAATATCTGTCTGAGTGTAGACTCCAATGGCAGATGTAAACATATGAATATGAGTATATATAACTTACGTTCTCAGTCCAGATAAAACATAGTGTTCGACTGTTCAATTGGTGTTGAAAACCCAACAGGAGGTATTGCTAAGTTAATCGGAATCTGGAGAAAATAGCGACTGGTCACTAAGTTGATTCTCTCTGCTTTTTCATGTTAGACAAGATGAGAAAATAATAAATAATGTATATATTATATATTTTTTAGATTTATATTTTTTTATCAAAGCAGATATATTATATAATAAGATATTTGATTTTTGCGATAACTACACATTTTAAAATTAAATTATTTTTAAGCACCACCTGTGGCCCAATACTGAAAACTTTGAGGTCCAAACACACCAGAGAGCAAGATACAGTCAGGTCATTCTGCAAGAATCTAGGGCAGTACGCAAGGAAACTCAGAAATCGTTGGCGGTAGTTTGGTATAACAATGGTGTCCACTGACAGACGAATGTCACCTCAATCTACCTGTTACCAGGGACTACTGTAAAGTGTTTGAAACGTAATTGTCATCGAAAAATGTATTTCCGAGTACCAACAATATATACGATTAATCCGGTTAACAATAGTTTCATTTTTAAAAATAGAATATAATTAAAACTGGTTTAATCAATACAAAACTCGTCCTGCCAATCTGATGCGGGTAAGAATGAAGTCTCTATTTTTTTTACCTTCACGCATCTCCTGTATATAGCAAGCGTCCTACAGGTACACTGTTATCTCTTTTTATAGCTATGTTATTAAATGTCGAAACTTAACGCCGCGTCGTTTTATTTAACCAGAACGGAGAAATTATAATATTATAAATCAAATTATTTTAAACCGGATTAATGGCGTATATTTGGACGCGTATCTAGCCTATCGCCTTTCTATCATTTTACAGTAGTCTGTGGTTGCAGTAAGAGTCTAGAAAGATTTACTGTGACCACAGACTACTACTGTAGTACAGAAGTTCTAGAAACCAAAGAAAGTTCTGTGGTACGTTTGGTTTTCTAAAATATATTTTCGAATTCCTATCATTAAATAAGTAAAGAAATTGGAAACTTTTCATAAATAGAGAAATTGGAATTATTATATAGTCATAGTTAAACCTTTTTATACTTTTGTAATTTATTATATTACTCACTAGCGGTTCGGCGTATATCTTCTTACACGCAAGCCTTCCAAAAGCACGGGTTTTATTACACCAGAACCAGAACTTAAGAAAAAGGGAAAATTAACAATTTTGAATACGTTTTACAGCTTCACGCTTTTCCCGCATATCAGGTTACTTAGAGAGATTCTAGTGTCAAGACACTCTGTTCATCGCTTTCTTTTGGAAATCAAGACATTGTGAGTGGTGGAACTCAACGCCGCGCTTTGTCTTAGGTACCAAAGTGGAGAAAATCAGCAGCTGCTGGGAGTAAAAGAGAACCTAGTGTCAAGTCACTCCGTTGCCTACTTTCTGCCCGAATTCTCGATGAGTGGCGTAACCCAACGCCGTGGACGACCTCAACCACAGTCTCGTACCAGAGCGAAGAAATGAAAATAATTTAAATATAATCATCCCCCCGAGTGGGAATCGAACCCTAAACGATCACGAGTACAGTCAGCCACTGTACCTTGATGGCATAGCTAGTGCATATAGTATTTTATTTAGTAGTTTCAGCCTGTATCTGAATTCTTAATAAAGGCCGGAGGAAATTGGGTTGTTAGGCAAAACCGAGCTATAGGCTGTACCATTTCGTAAATATCGGATATTCGGATATTTACTTATAGTTTACTTGTAAAGTCGGGCCTTTAATTTTTTATAGAAAAAAATGTAATTCTATTGTAAAACAGTTAACAAATATCATTAAATACAATAGATTCCCATTTCTATTTTGTAATGAACTAGTATTACAAAAAAGTGGCGTTTAGTTACGCCTTCCAATACGTTATGTGTAAGTCCAGATCAATGAGGCTTTTGCTAGTGTAATCTGGTATACTTAAGGCTGTGTGCTTTAAAATAACCATAAATTTACAAAAACTAAACACACTCTCTTACCAGTTTTTTTTTCGTTTAAACGATATGTTTAAATGCACTTAAATGCTCTTATATGAATCATCTATAACTAGGAATCGAACACATAACCACCATGTCGCGCCTCAGAATGAAGACATATATTACACAAAAATATGCAATTTGTGAGAAATTCAATATAGATAACATTAGAATAGGTTATTTATCATTATTTGGTAATAAAAGAAATTGTAGAAATTTTAAGTTATATCATTTTTATTCTATAAATGCTATATACAGTGAGTCGGGCGTCAATATTAAAAAGAAACCTACTTCACATATATAGATAGGGCAAACTAAGAACTTAACGCCACATGGTCTTAGTAGAGCGGGCAAATGAAAATAATTGAAATTAAATCGTTCCCCTGAATCGAGAATGAAATCAATACCATAGTTTAAACGATCTTTTTACATACATTTGTACTACGTTAGACTATTATTACTTAATGTCTTGTAATATTGGACATAATCAATGATTTATCCTGCATACGTTGTCAGAGAGAACTTTCTAGACTTCTACTATCAAGACACTTCGTCCCCCACTCGAAGTGGTGGAAAAGTGTTGGGACTGAACATTTCATTATGTAAAAGACATATTTAGAAAACGTATAACAGTTTGAGCGCAGCAGGATTTGAACCCACGCCTCTTCAATGTAGCTGGATGTAGAACGCATGGCTTAGCGGTCAGAGCGCTTGAACGGTTTTCATGAGTTTTTTAATTTCCTTAGTGTGCGAATAACACTTTAAAAAAAATGTTAAAATTATAACTCATCATGTTATTACAGAAGCGTTAAGGTTCTACTTATATTATATTTCTTTAAAGGTTTTACTTATATCTATTTTTCTGCTTCATGATTTATATCGCATACGTTTTCAGAGGGAATTTAGTATCAAGGCACTTCGTTCTCCACTCTCCGCTCTAAGTCGAGACTATTGCGTGTTGTGTGGCAGTCTAGGCCATCGCGGCTTAGTGGGACAGCGTCTGGCTGTAATAACGATAGGTGTAGTTTGATTTTCATTGGATGGCCATAATTTAATTAATCATTTCTCCGCTTTGGTGAACATAAAGGTGGACAAAAGCGCGGCGTTGAGCTCTGCCACTCAACACGTAATGTCTCTAATCTTATTAAATTTAGTACGCTCTCTCTGATTAGGTGGGTACCTATGCAGGAGAAAAAGCTAAAAATAATAATAGTAAGATATTTCCAATGAAATTTCCCAGAAATTCAGTTTCTAAAGTGTAGAGAAACAATTCAATCAGTCATTGGGACAATTGAATGAGTTATTTCGATTATACCAGGTTCTTTTCTCATTCGTTCTTTTTATAGGGTAGCTATAAAGTTTAAGGATATTGCTGTATATTTCATTGGCATATATATATATATATATATATATATATATATTTTAGCTTAACGCTTTTTCTTCAATAGCAGGGTAGTCTGGTATTTGCAGTATACATATCCTATAAGAAAGATGAAAGACAAGATTAGACAATCTTCTTAGTAGATGTAAAAAAAATGTTTTTTTTACTTTAAAGTACTCCCATATTTTACAAGCTAATACAATAAAAGGATTGTCACTTTTTGTTACAATAATTTCAAATGTTAATGTTCTTTCATTATATATACGTGAAAGAATTTCGAGAAAAGACAGGCAAAAAAGTATATGAATGTTTTTTGCCTAAAGAATTATTTTTAAATTTTTTTCATTAATAAACTAGTGAGCAAGACAAAGTGCAGCGTCGAGTTCAATTTCAACACGCAAGAACTCGAATTCGGTCGGAAAGTGGATAACGAAGTGTCTAAACACTCTGAAGCGGGAAGCTGAAAAAAATAAAATATCTTAAAATTCATTCTGCTTATGACTTTTCAGCTTTTCAAATAAGAATTTAAAATTCAAAAACAGGAATTGAAACAAATCTTGAAAAAGCTGAATTTGATGCGTTTAACAAAAATGGATTTCAAACTCTATATAATAAATTAATATCACTATTTATTTCGAAATTAGTAAAGCAACATTAATATAGCCTTTATATGCTCCGACTTAAAATAGACTATAATTTGCATATATTTAATTAGAACTTACGACCATTAGGCTATTTGCATATAATATCAACATACCACGAGGTTTCTTTTTAACATTTTTTAAAGTGGTATTCGCACACTTAGGAAATTGAAAAAGACATATTTAGAAAATGTATAAAAATTTTGTTCGTGAAAAACGTTCTGGTGAACGCAGCGAGAACGTATGGCTTAGCGGTCAGAGCGCAGAGCGCTTGAACGGTTTTCAAGAGGTGCGTGTTCAAATCCCGCTGCGTTCAAAATTTTTATACGTTTTCTAAACACGTCTATACGAGGTGATTACTTTTGCCATAACTTTATGCTCAGTCTAAATATATAAAGGAAATTGCTTCCTGTCTTACGAATCATATTGAATATTATGGTATTTTCTAAATTCCAACCGACATCCCCACTCGACCTATTTCTAATCGTTAAATTGTTTTAGTCTATTCGCCTGTCAGACGTTGAAAAGCACTTCAGGACGTTCTCGTTGTAATATAATGGTGGAATATTTAAACTTCACTTAAAATTATGGTTGCGAGTAAGTTTTAAAAACACACAGTTAAAATTGAATTGAAAAAAGCTTAGTTTGCTAGAGTACTTCTATATTTTATACAAGAAATGTTAATATTTGAATGTTGAATTATCGTGTAAGAATTTTGACGTAGCCGCATGTAGAACGCATGGCTTAGCGGTCAAAGCGGTTAAACGGCTTTCAAGAGTCGCGGTTTGGAGTGCCGCTGTGTTCAAATTTAAATACCTTTTCTAAAAATATTTTTCATAATTTAATTTTTTTCTATGTGAAACTTTTTCATGAAATTCAAGTACTGGCCATGAACGATAGCCTCATACGACGCTTATGAACCCAAAACCATTTCTTTTAATGAAGGATCAACTATGGGAATTTATTTTATAAAAAAATAGTATTTTATATGTGTATTTTGTGTTAATATTGTACAAAGCTTACTTTTACACTTAAACACTTTACACGCAAATATGAGAAAGATTAATTATTACACACATCTTAATGTTACTTTCGGGACAGACGGACGGAATGATTAATTGTTGGCATTATTATAATTCTAAAATACACTTATGTTTCATTTAAGTATCTAACAGTAGTTGACACTAGGTCTGGTTGTGAACGGTGGTTGTGGATTCGATTCACAAAAAAATGTTTTTTTATAAATAAAGAAGTTACAACCATTTAGTCTAATAGTTTACACAGGCGAAGTCGGGAGCAGGTCACTAGTAATTTTATTATATTCTACGCCTCGAGTGGGGATCGAACCCACGACCAATCGCGCTTACAGTCAGACTGCTATGGCCTACATAATTTTAGTATTACAATTTTAATGACTAAGTTATAAAGATATAACGATGAAGAAACAGGTGTTTTTAAAAGATACTTAGCTTTTTCAACCCATTGTTAAAAATCTTTGCAAATGATTTAATGAAATTGAACAAGATGAGCTAGTAAAAGAACTTAAAGCTCAAAAAGAATCAGCAAATCAAAATAGGCCTTATGGTTCTGGAGATCTCGTGTTAAAAGGTGCAGGTTTGTATCCAGACAGAGCACTGTTGTCGTTATACTCTGTTCTCCGGTTTCCACCTGAAATCAAGACATTGCGTATTGAGTGGCAGAGTTCAACGCTGCACTTGATTTTCCATAGTGAAGAAATTAATATGAATTAAATATAACCGCTCCCCCGAGTAAGCATCGACCCCACAACCAATCGCGTAATCTATCAGATTATGTACAATTGCGCCAGGATGGCCTCTAAATCTACCTATTATATATACCTATACACACATAAAATAGTTATAATCAGCATTAGTCTCTTCAATTACTAAATACTCAAAGCCTATATAAATATAACTTCAATTGGAGTTCGAACCTACGACTATTACTATAAAATTCTATCGTTAACGTTTCAACAAACCCAAATTGTTACCCAGTTAGGTCTTCTGTTAAGACAATATGTTCTGAAAGGAGCTGGAGCTCCTGGCCCTTTTTGTAAAATATTGCGTTTTTAGTGTCGGATCTGAACGGTATCAATGTTCAATTAGAGAGTTGACTGGCGATTATTAACGCCGCGCTTTATCTTGTCATGAAATATAATTCCTCGGAGTGGGAATCAAACCCACAACCAATCGCATATACAGCCAGAATCAGTCCGACTGCGCTACGATGGAGCATGATTATATATTTTTTTCATTTTATTTCTCCGTTTTGGTAAGTGGTATAAAAGAAGGCACTTAGTTCCGCCAATCAACATGCAATACATATTATTAGAAAACGTATAAAAATTTGGGCGGTTTCCTTGAGGCGCGGGTTCAGAACCGGTTGCGTTAAAATTTTTCAGTTTCCTAGGTGTGTGAATGACACTTTAAAACGTTAAAAAATATATATACAAGATGCAATATTTAAAAATTGAACGGAAAGTAGAAAACGGCAAAACTTTTATATGTTTTCTAAATATGTCTTTTTCAAGAAGATAACGGAATTTCTATACACTATTTTCTACCCTCTGCTTCTTTATAAGCGGAATAGTGACAAGCTGACAACAAAATAGATATTTATTTTATTTTATTTTATATCGATATAAAACCTGTCGTAGTATAAAACAGAAATCCATTTAATTTAGGTCACGATTTCTAAGAGAAAATTTTGTTTATTACAGCTACTTCCAAAGTCGAATACGAATTGCTTATTCAACATTATTATATTTACGATCTAACACCTGAGTTAATACAAAGTAATATGTGCTAAGAAATATATGAAATTTGATATTAATTTTTATATTTTAATATATTATTTCTTGTTATGTTCTCACTAACGAAAGTATAAAAATAACTAACAAATACTCTTTTAACAACATAATCAATCTTGCCATATTACTATACAATTTGAACGCAGCGGGATTCAAACCCGCGCCTTTGGAAGCCGTCCAGAGGCCGTAAGTGTGTGATTAACAGCTACAGTTCACGCAGGCAAAGCTGCGATTCTTATATGTTCAGACTGGCCATTTTGTAAAAACCTAATAAAAAAGAGCGTTCTGTTATATGTAACTCGATTTTCTGAACGTTTTATTGAAGAACTGTTTCTTTTTCATGTTTTTTTGTTTCACACTTTATCACTAGACTGAGTAGCTAAAAGAATGAAAATTCGGCTTTGACGTTACAGTTTCCGCATTCCATGTTTCAACTCGTCAACTGTCAATCACTTCACACATGCCATGCGAAATATAAGTTAAAAAGTATCTTTTTAGTATAATATTTTATATTTGTATATCTATAATATAATAAAATAAAGATACAAAAGTCAGATGGAAAAATAGTCTTGGAGTATAATTTGCAAACTTTGTCTGTCTGTCAGTTTGTCGGCTCGTCTGCTTGTACCTTCTAATCTCTGAAACTATAAGATGAATTTTAATTTAAACTTTATCTGTTATATAGTCTATTAGGCCGGGTGATATAGACTGGCACACTTGACATAAAATTATATGAGACCAGATAATATGGTTTACCTGGTCTATGAGGATAAAATGACTTTTCAGCAAAATAACATACTGGACTGGACTGGAATAACAGTAATAATAAGTATTGTCCGTTAGCATATGGAAATTAAAGATCTGGGAATCCGATGCGAAACCAAAACCGGAAAGCTAGCTACGCTATAAAAAACATTAGCAAAAGTGCAAAAGTTTGCAAAAGTGTTAACGGAAATTAACATATAAAAATCATCCATCAGGATCAGATGTCCTTTTCTATAATTATTACTAAATAAATAAATTTTTGACGCTAAATGTCACAAAAATTGCACCTTAACAAAAATTGTTTTGTCTGATAAGTTTTATGCTGACAGTACAACAATCATAGATCTGGTACATGTTTGGAACTAAGAGAACAATTACACTATAACAAGCTTCTTCAGCTTCTTAAGCTTTTTTTCCTGCATAGTTAGGTACCGAGAGAGAACTTTCCGGCCAAATTTGAGACTTGTTACCAGAACGGTGAAGTGAAAATAATTTAAATATAATCACCCCCCTGAGCTGGAGGTGATCCCAAAACCGTTGCGTTTGCACTATTATAATTTATAATTTGGAACACTATCCCGCAGTGTCACGAAGGCTGGCTGATTTATGTAAATAAATGAGTAAAACCAATAAACCATCTTCTTTATATCATAACCAGACGCCGTCGAGACACTTGAATCGTAAAGTGTATTTTAATAGATCCCCTTTATTGATGGCTCACTTGAAGTAGCGTTTGGTTAATGGCGAAACAATATTTTGATATAATGAAACGTTTAAGTGGTTATTTTTATGATTTTATAATCTAGGCACATTTAAATACAATTATTGATTTTTAAAATAAAAAAATAATTTAAAACAAGAGTTAAACTATTTTCAGAAAATAATAATTTGGATGTTTTCTTCTTTATTCTTTATATTTTTAGCTTTTAATTTTTATTATCAAAATTTATTAGATATAAAATTGTACTCTGTTGAAATTTGTTTTTATGTATGTCTGAAACTTTCATGAATCTCATATAAAAATAAACAGGAAACCTGGAAATAATTTTCACAATTTGTCTATAGTCCAGCTTTTATAATAAAAACTAATTTAATTTCAATCAAATTAAATAAAATTTAAGAAAGATGGCAACATCTAGTAGAAAGATGGAACTCTTTAAAACTTTATTTTAAAAAGAAGTCAGACAAAATTACTTCTCCCTATTAAAATTTTCAAGTTTTTATTACAAAGCCTAAGCGAAATTTTACTTTACTTGCATTTCATTCAAAACTTATCTTAATAATTCGGAGTTCTTAAAAAGTTGTCACGTAATGATGTTGCAAAAACTTTCCTCAAGCAATTTACATGCAAAGGCTATCGAGTCTATTACGGACACAGTTATTACATGGATTATTTTTTTATATATATTTATAGGATTATAGGGCCAAGGAAGATAACTGGTGCTTTTAACTAATAATATATTTTTAACATTTTAAAGTGTTATTCACACACTTAGGAAATTGAAAAACATATTTTCAGAAAAAGTATAAAAATTTTAACTGAGCAGGATTTGAACCTGTGCCTCTTGCCTCCAAGCTAAAATTTAATAAATAGCATTCTCTCTTGTCAAACGATTTTCCGTAGAATTTTTTTTGGGTATTCGAAATTTGTACATATCTCTCTGCAACGATGCTTATTGCAAAAATAAGTTGTAATAAGCGTTGAATGTAGATCGCATGGCTTAGTGGTCAAAGCGCTTGGACGGTTTCCAAGAGGCGCGGGTTCGGACCCACAACCAATAGCCTTGCAGCCAGGCGCTGTCCCACTGTGCCATTTATTAAAGTTATTAACATCAAAATGTAATACAATCATTGTATTGAAGACGTTGTAAAAAAAATGTAATTATGTTTTGTTCTCAAGTTTTGTGTAAGAGTATATTCAAAGTAAATCTTTCGTCGAAATAATAACAACGAATTCAAGATAATTCTACATATAGATTCTTTTGAGTCTTTCGAAGTACAGAGAAACCTTAAAGAATTTTGTTTGTTATATTTGTTTATGAGCTCATTGTAGTGTAGTGGTTGAAGGTGTGTTTGTAACACGATAGTCGTAGGTTCAACTCTCACTGGAGGTAATGATTGTATTTCAATTATTTTTTTATTTTGTAAGTCTAATATGAATAAACGCGGCGTCTAGTTTTTCCACTCAATATCAAAGTTGGACGGATATTAGAGAAATAAACTTCAGTTCACTCTAAAAACCTTTCACATTTTGATATTTATAGGATGTAAAGAATTTTTTTTTCTTCACATTTTTTCTGCATAGCGGGTAGTCAGAGAGAACCTAGTGTCTAGACATTCCGTGCCCTACTTTCTGTTCGAAATCGAGACATTGTGTGTCGAGTGGATAAGTCAAGCTCAAGTCTCAACCGCGATTTGTTTACCAAAGAGGGCAAATTAAATTCGTTTTAACCGATTGCGGGACGTAATGGAGGGTAACGTGTTTATCAGTCTTTGTGTGTATATATTTTATGCGTATGTGTTGTATTTGTAGCAGTCGCATCTCATTCCAATCAAATATTTCCAATGTACCCTCAAAATTCAAATGGGTCCCGCCTGTTATTCCTTCTATTTTAATATTCTAAGCTACTAGTCTTATTTTTTCCCTTCAGTTTTTTTTTGTTTCATATAGTTTTTTTAAAGGCAGTCGAATAAAATTATGTCCTAGATTAGGGATAGAGCTATATGTAACAAAAAATTAAATATTAACAAAAACGAACAAAATTAACCGTATTTAATTAAAGTAACATTCTAACACGATCGTATATGACCTAGTTAGCTCCCAAACCATTTCCATTAAGGCTCCACCAAATTCCTAATAGAATGCAGTCATCCTATATATATGTATGTATACTCATATGTACATATAAAATAATATGTTATTTCAATCAGTTTATAAATCAAAAAGTTACAACAATCTCAATTATAAATTTAAGCAAAGTTTTACTGCACTTTTTCTCCATAAAACTTAAGCTACGCTTCTTGTGCCTTCGTCCACAGAATTTTCAGGAAAAATAGGTTGACAGTTTTTCTTTAATTTCGTTAAGGAAACACACTATATACCATAGTCAAAACTACATTAAAATCAGTTCAGCCGTTTCTGAGATTAGCGTACACGAACAAATGCACAGACAAACGGAAAAGAAAATAAAAAATTATTGTTTTGGGTTCTTTTACTTTGAATTGAATAAAAATGCCCCCAATAATATTATTTCTCATTTATCTTTTATGTACAGACAGTGATCAGTTTACAGATTTGAATATATGCTTTGCAATGAAATTTAAAGGTATTATTACAAGTTAATTTGTCCTAGGCCATTATGCGGGCTCCCATTGAAGACATGCACAAATGACTGAAAGTGAGGTCATAACTATCTCAAAATTTAAACAAAGGTTTTATATATAATAGGAGTGGAATTAGAATTTAATAATGTATTGTACTGAAATGAAAACTTAGCCTTATTGATGTTGACTTTTTCTATGTGTCAACATAATTATATCTCAGAGATAAAGAAGATAATATAAGATAATATCTCTTTCTTGAAACCAACCTGTAACAACTTGAACCATAGCATAACCTTTTGAAAAATGGAGTGTCTGAACACTACGTTCTTTGTGCCTATTGTGCTTAATGGGCAGTAAAATTAAATAATACAAAAGTTCACAGGATGAGTGTCCATTTAAAATATAAACTTCTTGTTCATTCCGCGCAAAATATAATTACAGTAGTAGAAATTACAATCTACATACAATAGAAATTACATTGAAGGAGTAGTTTGTTTAGTTCGGCTACAAAGTTGTAGCTACCTATTAACCCTAAAAGCTGGCGTTTAAAGCTCAAATGTTCAATATATTATGGACAAACTTTCTGTTTGAAAAAGCTCATTGGATGAGATGACTAGAGTCGAGGTTTTCTCTTCATTAATATTTTGTTTCATTCAGTTTCTGATATTTTTAATCAGTGGCGGAACTTACCGCCGCGTTTTGTCTCGCTGTAGGTAAAAATAAATATACCTAGGTTTCATATAAAATAATTCGATAATAAATATAATCATATGATTATATATATATGTAGAAGTCTAAGCAAGGCTTAAAAGGTCAATAACATATTTTTTTGTTTTGTTTATAGTACATTACAGTGATTTAAAGTATTCAGAAACCACGAGACGGAACAATCTTGGCCCTTCCCAGTGAGAACCTAGTGTCAAGACACTCAGTTCAAATTTAATTTTGTTAGATTTTTATTTACATATTTTAACTCTTCTTCTTCTATTTTAACCGGCTTAATCGTAAATATTTCGTATTCGAATATACACATATTAAAAATATACACATATACACATATTAACTGACAATTCACACACACAATAGTCGGTAATAGATTGTGGTCAATTTGTAACCACGGACTATTTAAAATAGTTTGATTGCAATTCCAAATCAATTTGATCACAGTGGGACAGCTATGACTGTACTGGACTTGGTTGAGGGTTAAGCTGCCACTCGGGGGAATGATTTATATTTAAAATATTTTTATTTCTCCGCTCTGGTACCATTGATAAAAGTGCTGCGTTGAGTTCCGCCACTCAACACGTAATGCCGCGATTTCGAGTGGAAACTGCATAACGGAGTGTCTTGACACTAAGTTCTCTGTGACTTACCTGCTATGCAGGCTAATGCGTGAACGTGCTAATAAATTATTTAGTAATAAGTCTTAAACTATATATTTTAGTAACATTCTCAGAAACGTTGCTATGATACAAACGAAAGCCAAGAACAATTTGGGAAGGGATCGCTGAAGGAAGCTAAATGTGTTTTGTTTAACTGTTTGGTTCAAAATTAGATTTTAACTGCACTAAATGCACTGTGGGTTTCGTAAACAAATAACAACAAACTGTTAGTATTTGTGGTGTATCATTTTTAAAACGATTATATTAGCTTCACCTGTATCTTCTAATATAAGAAATTCTTGCAACACTATTTCATCTAACTCGTTCCAATTTACTCGAAAAATTGCACACGTGAAAGATATATGTATAAGAAAAAAATAATAATTTAAATACAGTCCATTGTGTTTTCGTAAATTTGCGTTAAAATTCAGTGATTATTTTATTTTAATCGGTTCATTAATAAAAAAGTTACAACAATTTAAATTATAGTCGTATAGCAAACGCAGGCAAAGCCACAAGCGGTTCTCTAGTATTACAATACTTTCATAGTTTGAACCTGACTGATTGATGTATTTGAATATGACTGATGTAATTTTTATACTTTCAAAATTATTTTATATCATTTTTTTTTGAATTGTCAAGTTTAGTCTGAAATTGTATTTGCTTAATATTTTCATTTGTCTGGTTTTGCTAAGACGAAGCAGAGTGCATTTTGTAAAGTCATTCAAAACGTAATGTCTTGAAGTTGGGCGGAAATTGGAGACGGAGGGTTTTGGTACCACTAAATTCTCTCTGCCTACTCTCTATATAATCAAGACATTATATGGTCACAGCCTTTAATCACTTGATAATATCCACTTCTATACTATTCTAGACAGTTTTTTTCAGCGACGACGTCGTCCAAACTAATTACATCACGTAATTTCCTCTTAGAACCTACTTTGAAGTAAAACGGGTATTATTTTTCAATATCTCCTTATACTACGAAGGCCTTATGTAATGTGATCATTTTAAATTGTATTTCAACACTTAGGAAATTGAAAATAATATTTTTAGAAAACGTATAAAAACTTGAACGCAGCGGGATTTGAAGCCGCGCCTCTTGGAAACCGTACAAGCGCTCTGACCGCTAATCTATGCGATCAAGATTTCTAAAAATATAATATGTACATTGTCTGTCAGTCAGTTTGTATATATTTTAATAGTTCTCAGTGAAGTCAGAGAGCACCTAGTGTCAAGACACTCCGTTTTCCAACCCCGCCCGTATTCTAAATTGTGGTGGTGGGTGGTGGATGGTTGTGGGTTCAATTCCTACTCGGGGGAATGACTATAGATAGTTAAATTATTTTTATTTCACCGCTCTGGTGAAAAGGCAAAGCGCGGCCTTTAGTTCCACTACTCAACGAGCCATTGCTTACGCACCCATTTTCTGTCAAATGAATGGTAAAAAAAAGTCTTGACAGTTTTTAATATATTTTTTTTAATATATTGCTATTTTTTATTTGTTACAGGTGCTGTGCATATCAATACAGACTGATTTCCATTTTATTGTATATTGACAAGTAAGTATGATATCATTTAATATGCTAATTTAATTGAAATAGCGTAGACTATTGGATGTAGAACAGTGTACATTGTAAAAGCGATGTTTGAGGGTTTGTTTCCACCCGAAATCGAAATCGAGATATTTCGTATCGTGTTGCGTAACTCAGCGCCGCGCTGTAGTTTCAGTACTAGAGCGGAGAAATAAAAAAGTTTAAATATAATCAAACCCAATAAATACAGATATACTAACAGTCTGTAAGACAAATACTGTATTGAGTTACGATATAAGGTCTCTGCGCCCGCCAGAGATCGAACTCACGACTGTCGAGTGTACCCTATTGAGACCATCCAATGTGTAATTTGGATGTAAAAGAAATAGTCTAAATAAGCTTTCGATAGAAATAGCCTAATATAAGCTTTCGTCATACTTATCGTGTAAACGCTGTCTAACGCCCGCCAGGATGGCGTCAAAAGACCTAGCTCAGTGGTCGTAGACAGTCATAATACCAGATGTTTCTACTCTATTAAATATATAAATGTTATATGATTAGTTTAAAAAACGAAAAACTGCGGTTTTCTAGTTAATCAAAGTAACTAAAGTAAAGTTAAAAGGTTGGTACGAATTGTATTGTAGTTTTTTTTAAAATACAATTCATTTTTATTTTTCTAAATCGTGTATTGTCATGGGTCCTATTCAAAATTTTGAATCAACTTGATTGTTCAAATTGGTAGAAACGAATTCTTAGATTATTTTACATAGATTTATACATACATGCACCCACTTAACATATATTTTTTATTTAACTGTATAGACGAATTAAAATCCTTTATTTATTAATTTATTTGGTGCTGTCGCGGCACAATATGACAGCGCCAGACTGTATGCGCCATGGTTGTGGGTTCGATATCCAATCGGTAGAAGGATTAAATTTAAATGATTTTCATTTCACGGAGAAAACGGAGTGCTTTTACATAAGATTATCTCTGCTTGCTTGCCCTGCTATGCGAGGGAAACCGTGAATTTGAAAAAAAATAATAATATTAGGTATATGTTTATTTGTTAAAATTAAATTGGTCAATGAATTAAATTAAAAATGTTTATATATTTAAAAAAAAATGCTAAACAAATTTTGATAATATTTGGCAAATACAAAATTGAAGGAAGGCATATCATATGTTACTATAAATATAATTATTTTATAATATTGAGTTTCCAATATATGATAGGTTTTTTTTTATATTTTTTAAAGCATTATTCGCACACGAAGGAAATTGAAAAAGACATTTAGAAAACGTTTAAAAATTTGAACGCACCCTGATTTGAACCCACGCCTCTTGCTCGGTTTTCGGCGTGGGTTCAAATCCTGCTGCGTTCAAATTTTTATACGTTTTCTAAATGTCTTTTTAATTTCCTTACATGTATGTACATTTTCATTATATGTAGGACTCTGATCAAAAATTGTCTGAAACTTATAAATTAAAAAACAAACCGGCGACTAACACAGTGACGTCAGTAAGTGCGCGTCATCCGCTTACTTTACGCATATACGCAATCATCCCCCATTTTTATACTCTAAAAAAATTTTTTGGAAAAAAACTTTGATTTTTGATGCGAATTATCAAAATCAGTCTACTCTGTAAAAAGTTATACGTGGTTTAATATAAAAACAAATATACGCGATGGTCTCATAAATAAATTAACAAAAACCTAGTGTATAAGACTTCGTTCTCCACTTTCCGCCCGAATTTAAGACATTGCATGTTTAGCGGCGGAACTGAACGCAGCGCTTTGTCTAAGCGTAGCAGAGAAATGGAAATAACTTTAAATAAAAACATTATCTATAGTCGGAATTGAATCCACAACCATTGCGTTTCAAATGAGACACTGGTCCACTGTACAAAGGTGGCGCTCGAAATGTAAAATATTATGTGTATGTGCCTTATATAAAAATATAAATATATGACAAAGTAATATCACTATGATTCTTTTTGTGTATGTTCGTACGTGAACGAAACGATACATTGCTGAATTCCGCTAACACGCAACGTCAAATAAAAAACTAAATAACGGAGTGTTTTAACACTAGATTCTCTCCAACTTTAAAATCTCACTAAAATGACAATTCAAACCTGCAACCTGCAACCTGTGTGTACTATTGATCCAGAATAAACAGCAACTAACCTGTTTTTTGAACTACCAAATGGTCATTGAAAAAGTTCGTAAATAAACAGTCGAAATTTATACAGAAGGCAATCGACAGTAGAAATTTATAAATTATTTATGCCTTAGTACAAGATATGTAGGGGTGTTACGGATGTAATTCCTGATCTGGATGCGGATAGGGGTGTAGGAAATTTCGGTATTTCTTTAGGAAAGTCAGTAAATTCAAGCATTTTATTAATAACGTTTCTTTTTTTTTTAATATATATTGTTAGCTCTCCTTTAGAGTTATATATAAAACGAGCAACCTGCCCGTGGCTTCGTCTGCGTAAGCTTTACGATCGTTTAAATCATAAACATTGTCTAAATTGATAATTTAAATATTTTCATTTTTTTTTTATTTAAAGTTTTTTTTATAATTATTTTTATATATTTTTTTATATAAAAACCAATTGAATAAAATAAACACTAAACGTTAAGGGAAGTGTACCAAAATACAATGTTGAGTTGTTTCTAAGATTTTCGTGCACAATCACACATACAAAAAGACAAACAAGCAAAAAGTTTAAATCATTGTTTTTGCGTTCTATTACTCGTACATTGATAAATGACTCCAATAAATTTTTTTCTCATATATCTTCCATGTACAGGGATCATTTACATTTTTATTATATGTATAGATATTCGAAACTTTTATTTTGAATACGGTTATTGATAGGTTTTGTTCGTATATCTCATACTTTCCGTCAGCTCTATAACATCCCTGATATATGTATATATCAGGGATGGTAGCAAAAACATCAATGTTGATAAAGCTAGTGAGAAATACCGCATTGCTAAAACATGAGTTTTAAAGGACTTTTTGTTTGGTGGTACAATAGTTTTTTAAAACTACAATTTGCAATTCGTGTTTGAATAAATAAGCTAGCTTGTATTTTGATTAGCTTTGTAATTACTATTAATAGGACAAAGGGTATATATTAATGTAATAAAGTCTTGCAGTATTTCCACACGTGTATGAATCTGACAACAATACGTTATTTTCATAGCAAGATGTCCTTGGTAGGTATCAAATCAGGGTAACAAAAAAATATTTTTATCGCGTTTCTGTTGTTCCTTTTGAAAAATGTTTCTTTATAAATTCAATTGTTCAATTGATACAGTCGTGGTGCAGTGGGACAGTATCTGACTGTAAGCGCGATTGGTTGTGGGTTCGATCCACATAATTTCTCCGCTCTGCTGAGACAAAATATGGTGTTGAATTCCGCCACTCACGCAATGTCTCGAATATAGGCGGAAATTTGAGATAAACAAAGTGTTTTGAAGTTAGGTTTTTTCTCTGATTGCTGCATCCAGCTGTGTATAAAAGCATAAAACCGCTTTATTTCTATGTAAATTAGTTTCATATACAAAAGTGAGTAAAACGAAACACGGCGTTCAGTTCCGTTGGCGGAATATGGGGAACGAAGTATCCTAAAATTAGGTTGCAGTATGTATATTAAAAAAAACCCTAAAACAATACAGTATCAAGAGAATTGCTCAAAACTTAATTATAAAGACATTTAGATCTTAATTAGAACTAACTTCAACTAAATTTAGTCTCGTCTATAGATCAGTAATTAAATTACTAAGTTCATGATGCTTTTAGTGGTTAAGTGAGTCGGCTTGAACGAAACAAAAAATAGCGTTTTTAAAAGATTTTAAAATTTGAGCGCAGCGGGATTCGAACACGCGCCTTTTGGAAACCGTCCAAGTGCTTAACCATGCGTTCTACATTCAGCAACGTTAAAATTCTAAATAACACTTTATATTTGTTGTTAGCATCTCTGAAGACAGATTTTAACAAATTTCTGCTTCATAAACATTTACCAAAAGAGAATACTATTTATATATTTTGACTTTATATCTATAAAAATAAAATGTGTGTGTTTGTTTGTAATTTAAAAATAACCACTTTATACTTAATTCATGCAATCATTATGTATTGCAATTTTTATCTGTCTCTCTGTAACTTCTGCCAGATTGCTTATTAGCCAGAAGTAACAGTCCAGATATTTCTGGAATGGCTGGACCTATTTAGACGGGCTTTCACTGGCAGATAGCTAATGTAATAAGGAGTAACTTAGGCTACTTTTATTTAAGAATTCCAAGCGCACGAAGTTGCGGGCACACGCTTGTATGTCTAGTATATCGATTGATTAGTTAAAAATAAAATGATATAAAATGGGTGATAGGATTTTAAATACACTATTGAGGCTAAATTTGGACAAGCTAAGCAAAACTGATGCTTGTAAATTCGACTCTTATTTAAGGAATCTTAAGTTCTATTATAACTCAGACAGACAGTTATAATAGAACTTAGAATCTGTGACGTCATTATTTTTTATATAGTAAGCATAGACAGAAAGCATAACCTAACGCCGCATTTTGTTACCGGAACAAAATAGTGATTTATTCAAAACAAACAAACCCTTTATCGAGTGGGATTTGAATCCACTAGTATATCGTAGAGCTAACTCAAGCACGTAACAATACGAAGCCTTTTCCAATATTAAATTTGAATATGATGTTGCCGCAGTGGAAACGTGTCTTATTATATGCAATGGATTTGATTTCAAGTCAATATATTATATACTCTGTTCTTCTTAAATGAAGTGAAGCTTTTAATCTCTATAACTCATGTCTCTGAGTGGAGAGTGGAAAACGGAGTGAAGGGTCAAAAAATTTCTCCGCAAAATGGAGTGGATGTGTTGATTGTTTCGAATTAGACACTATATTGACGTCTCACAATTAACATTTATTATTAAAAATCTCTTGTTTTGTAAAATGTCCTCTTTCCTCTTACAACCTGTACTTCACTCCTCTCATTTTTGATATTAAAACGTAACAATGTTTGAAAGAAAATAGGCACTGTATACAATGCTGGCTTCGTAAATAAATAAATAATTAAAACAATTGATTTATAATAACAATTATAAAAATAATTTATATGCTAACAGTAAAAAACAGCTAAACTGGATTAGCTTTTTTTATATTTTTTTATATTATAGGTGCAGGTTCGAATACCACTGTGTTAAACATTTTATACGTGTTTTGAAAAGGTTTTTTAATATAAGTAATAAAAGTGTGAATGTCAGTTTAAAATGTTAAAAATATTTGATAAATGGGATTCTCTCAAACGGTTCTTCGTAGAATAATCTTAGGGTAGCCGAAATTTGTAAAAAATATCTCTATAGAGATGCTAACAACAAAAATAAGAAAATTACTTCTAAGCGAATTTCGACTCAACCGGATCTAGAACGCGTGGCTTAGCGGTGAGAGCTCTTGAATGGATTCCAGGCGCGGGTTTGAAACCCGCTGCTTTCAAATTTTAATACCTTTTCTAAAAATGTTTTCATTTTCCTGAAGTGTGTAAATAATACCTTAATATGTTAAAATTGTTAAACAGTAGGTTAGAAATAAATATTTATAGCTTATTCTCTAATTCGTGTAACAAATATATATACTTAATTGCTTTTTAAACTTCCTAAGTACGGCGTAGAAATCCAAATAAAATCAAAATATTTTTTACTCAAATAGGCTATACAAGCACTTTCGAATTGTCAATAACATTAAAATGTCAGTATTGTCAGTCATAGCCACCTCAGTTATCTATGTTATTTATTATATATTATAGATATACCACATAAATCGCCAGGCTTTTTTACACAAAGAGTTTTAAGAGAGAAATTAGTGTTGAGACACTGTGAACCGCACTTGTATTTTAATTATTCCACTTTAACGGTATATCGTACAATAAATAGTTAACTTAAACATTTTATTTTAATTATCATCATCAAATGTAATTTTAAAAGCTTTTAAGTTTTTTTAAAGTCCCACTGTACTGACAATATGAAAAAAGTAATCAAGAGTAACTTCTTACATGAAACCCGGAACGTTTTTAAATACTATTCACGGTTAAAATGAAAGCTTATATTTGAATAATGCTATATTTTTTCTTCGCATGTATGCAAGAGGGGCTTAGTGCTAAAACACTCCGCTCTCCACTTTTTAGTTATAATAATACAAATATACTATCACATTGGTTGACGCGTTACCTCAGAAAAGTATATGCCACTTTATTCGTGTATCTTAAACACATTATATTATGTATAATATTTATCTCATTTTTTTACAGCCTCACCTCCTTTCCGTTCTCCGTTACTCCATTATCCGTCCGAATGATAGACATTGCCTGTTGAATGAGGGAGTTTAACAACGCACTTTGGCCATCAGGGCGGAGAAATGAAATTAATTTATTCCCCCGAGTGGGGATCGAACCAACAACTGTCGCGCGTACAGTTTCTAATGAATTATAATAAAAATATGGGCTTTGGCATTTCTTCTCCATTTACGTACATACGTATAAACTTTATGTATCACATATTTAATATTCCTTCGTCAGCGTAGTTTTCGTTAAAAATGGTCCAAAACCTTTTCATTCACGTATTCATATAATGATGATTATTTATTTTAAGCTGTACATCTTATAACAACATAGAAATGTGTATCTGGAAGCAAAGGTTACAGCTTCAAGTATCGCTTGAGGGAAATTTTATGTTTATAATATCAATATTTTGCCGGCTTACTTAAGCTCATTGCATTGGGTTCCGCTTTGCCTTTAAGTTCACAAAACGACTGGTATTCAACCAGAGTATCTCAAAAAGGGGGAAGGACAATATTTTCAACTTGAAACAATAATATCGCTTTTTCGTATTTCTAAAGGCAATGCGGCTTAAATTGTGAGAAAAAAATCAGGTCACTGGATACGGTATGCTAATATAGAAATTTGAATTTTAGAGGAAAAAAACAGATTGAGCTTTCCTAAAATGTACGAATGGCTCTCGAACTTTTATTGGGACTTACGAAGTTAATTTGTATTCAACGCCACGTGTAGGGCGGTTGATATCTTAGTATCTAATGAGGAAAATAACTAAATCTCTTAAGTTGTTATTAGAAAAATATATTCCTTGCAGGCCATTATACGTGATAGCTATGGGTTCGATTCCGACGGGGGGTATGATATTTAAATTATTTCCATTTCTGCGCACTGGTTACAAGACAAAGCCCGACGTTGAGTTCCACCACTCAACATCAACTCGAATTCGGACGAAAAGTGGAGACCGGAGTATATCGACACTAGATTCCCTCTGATTACCGTACTATGCGCAAAAAGCGTGAAGCTGGCCATTTTAAATAAAATATAATCTCTAAAGCCCTGCTCGCAATCCTAGCCCATAATGTATTTTAATAGGTACTTGAGTGTATTACCACTAGGTCCACTTAAAACCTTACTAAATAATTCAAATGCGGAATATAACAATGAATTATATTGACACTAAAACAAAAATTCGACTACTGTTTTAAAACTTAAAGAGAGCTAAATTTACATTGTTTGTTATTTATTATCGACATCAGTAAGATCATTCTAAATTTGATTAGCTTAGTTCGAGAAAAAAGCTTGGAAAGTTCTCTTTAAGCCTTTACTTGGTTCGACTAAGCACTGCTCCAAATTTTCTCTCTTAAACGTGATGTATACCTCCATCCATGAACTTTTGAGGAAAGTTACACATATTTTTTTATAAATCCTTTCCCAAAAAAAATAACCGGATGAGAATACAAATTAGCTGTGGTTTTCCATAATATGTTCTACAAGCAAACCTTAATTATGGGTGTAGGTTTAAATTTAACATATTTAGGATCCCGAAATTAAGCCGTACATACGCACCTGGGAATGCTTGTGTTCCACCAAACACCGCTGGCTATATTTTGGTTTGCTATTATTTTTAAGGTCGTCGGGTGGCTAAGGTATAAAAAGAGTTAGGTAATGGGTTCAATTTTGTTTTTACGCTTATTAAATAGATTTTATCTGGTTTACTCTACAGCTACACTTATTAATATTGGGCTAGCTAGTACTTACTTTATTAAATACTCGTACAACAGTAGTTTAAGAGAAATGAGAAATAACTAACATATTTTGTTGTCTTTTGTAGAATTTCCTAAGAAACTCCTTTGATAAAAAATTTAAAATACCATACCATATAAAACTGTAAGCTGAATTTGAATACGCGTCATTTAGAGTCCGCACAAGCCATTAAGCTACACGTTCTTATCAAGTCACGTGACATTCAAAATATCCTTTTAACATAAGATATATATATATATATATATATATATATATATATATAATTTTGTTATTGTCTTATAATATTAAAAATGCGAAAGTAACTATGTCTGTCAGTCTGTGACGTCATTACGGCCAAAGCCCTGAGCTGATTGTGATTTAATGGTTTTAAGATGCACATGGGCTACATTATACTTAATTTCTTATTAGTTTTTCAGACATTTCATAATTTTATGAAAAGGCCGCCGAAAATACGAAATACTTATAGTTTTCATATCGCATTGCTTTTTTGAAATATGTAATTTCTTCTGAATTCAAATTAATCTCTACACATTGAGTGGATAGTTTCTTTACATTTTTACAGCCTCCGGTAACCAATACCTCTCGAGGGTTCACTCAAAGATTCATCCTGCCTCCCACAACCCGGTCGTATCGGTTTACTTTATTGAAATGGCTTATTCAAAAGAAATACATATGTATATATGTGTTTATATACAGATTACGTTCCTTTTGTTAGTGAATTTCGTGATATAAATGAAATTTCGCTACTTTTGGGGATTTTAGGCTTTTTTTGACATAAATTACAATAAAGAGTTTCACTTTTGATATCATGTTTTGATGTCTCAGATGTTATAAATCACTTAAGAAAAAATATATTATCAAAACAGTCCCTATATATTATATATTAACTATTGCTTGAATTTTGATTGAAATATATAATATTGATTGAAATATTATATTTGAAAAGAGTGAGTGATGATATTTTTGAAATTTTAAAGTGTTACACTAGTATACTTAGGTAATTGAAAAATAAATGTTCGAAAACGTATAAAAATTGCAAGCTTGGACAGTTTCGCGCACCTTGGATGGCTTACAAGAGGCTCGGGTTCGAACCCCGCTGTGTTAAAAGTGTTATACGTGTTGCAATTTCGTAAGTAATGAGTTTCTCGCCGGTCTTTCTCAGTAGAACCGCCTTCAACTACTAGAAGCCGGTATCACTGACAAAAGTGACATTTTATGTCAATGGATGATTCTGAAGTGCTTGTATATTTTGAAATAGACTATTTGAATAAACCATATTTTGATTTTAGTTGGTTTAATATTAATTTTTGAACCCACTACTATCATGTTAGGCGTGCTTAAACATCACTAATACGTTGAGTTACAGGATAAGAATAAGAAAGTAATAATTCCGATTTTGCTAACAAGAGGTACGGACTGTCCCGTAAATCAGTCTATTATTAAAACAAAATCACTGCAACAGTGTTAATTGTTATATAAGCTGTTATAACAAAGCGACTTGCTTGCAACTTTGTTTGACTGAAGTATGAAATGTTTTACGTCATATATCATCATCATTATCATATATATCACCAAATATAATATTACAATAAATTCTATCTGAATATCTGATAATATCTGAATTTGAACGCAGAATTACTGTTTACAAAGTTTTTTTCCACCTATCCCATATAGTAAACAAATATTTAAAGAAAAGCTATTATTCAAACAATTTTCTTACTAAAATATTGTATTGTATATATATATATATATATATATAATCATTCATTATAACTATAGTTAGTGGTTTTATTGCGCGAACAATTATGCGTGCACACGTTGTCGCAGCTCGGTCGACTGATGCGACACGAAATGTGGCTTTTCATTAAATACATACAAACAAACATGCGTATTAAGTATTTTTATACGTACGTACTTATTTGTAGAAAACATACGTAAGATAAAATATTCTCAACTTCACAGTTTATCCGTTATAGCAGGGGCCAGAAATAACCTAGTCTTTAGACACTCCGTTTTAGGGTCTCTGCCCGAATTCGATATATTGTGTGTTGAGTGGTGGAACTCAACGCACTTTGTGATATACATACGTACAAATATCACAATATATAGCCATGAAAATATCACGGCAATGTCTGACTGCGATGATGGCGGATTATTACATCTGTCGGTGAAATAATTATATTGAAATCATTTGACTTTTCTCACACTGAGCTCTGGTAAAACACTGGTTCCTAGAAATGGCAGAATGTGAAGTGTCAAGTAAACACGAAGTTATCTCTCTGCTAGTTGGAGATATATGGAGATGAACTTCAAACTAAAAAAGTGTTGATGTTATAAGTAATATATGAATAAAAATATTGGGGCATTTGTGAATGTAATGGAACCCAAAACAAAGATTTTTAATTTTATTTTCTCTCTCAATCTCTATCTGTGTGTATGTTTGTCCGAGTCAACCCGTTTTTTGAGATTAGCGTACTTTGCTAAGTGTCAGCTTACCAACCAATTGATGTTTAGAAATGGCTTAGTCGATTTTAATGCAGCTTTGACTATTACATTTCGGTAAGCTTCCCTTAGCATTTGGTGTTTGTTTTATTTCAACTGGTTCATAACTAAAAATAATAACCAACAATTTAAATTATAAATTACAGCAAAGTTTGTGATTTAAGTGAGAACGCGGGCGAGCTAAAAAATGAAATAGCTTCAGTAGAAATAGCAACTACAGTTTACGCAGGAGAAGCCGCAATCGAGTCGATAGTTCTTAATATATTCCAAAATCCATAGTCCTCAATCCTTTTGTATCTACTAAAACATGTTAATATCTTTAAAAAGAGATGCAACGCTTATTTATTTGCATATTAATATAATTATATTCTCACCGATGACATTCGTATTCAACTCCGCCACGACGGCGCGGCGTCAAATGTGGAGAAATAGGATAATCTCTTCTTAGGCTTAAGCTTCTAATTATCTTGAATGATCTAAGGAACTTACTTTAGTTTAATTTTGCATTATTATCGAATATTACAAATTTAATACAAATTACGACTTCGCTTTGATGCGACATGTGATGTCTCGATTTCGGATTGTGGAGAACGGAGTGTCTGGACACTAGGTTCTCTCTAAACCTGATGTATGGCAAGTGCGTGAAGCTGAAAAAAAACAAAAAATACGCCTATATTATTTCGTCTTCTTTCATGAACATGAGCAAACCTAGAAGTAAATCTCTAAAACATAAAAAAAATAACAGGTAGCTGTTTTCCGGATTAGACAGAATAGAATAATAAAATATATATATATAAATAAAATATACTTTATTAGCGATCCGCTTTAGCGATTTTCGTCGGCCTTTTCGTAATCCAATGAAAATTCTGCAAAAACTAAAAAAGCTTCCAAGACCGTCAAGTATCTCTATATAAAATGTCATTACAATCGGTTCAGCGGTTTGGCCGTAATGACGTCACAGACAGATAGACTGAGTTACTTTTGCATTTATAATATTAGTATGGATTGCACACAAAAAATACAAATAAAGACATATAAGAAATAATCAGTAATGACCAATGGCAGGCAACCTTTGGATGTTGGAATTGTATAAACATAAAACATATTAAACATATATTAATTAGTTAAAATAAATATATTTTTTACTATAAATTAAAAACAAAGTAAGCCATTATAACTGACACTAGCTACATAACTTGAGACATTAAAGAAAACTCTGAAAATAAAAATTAAAATATTCAACCACTATACAAGATTGTATGTAAATTTCAACGATCAAGATTCAACCAACCAAGATATTTAAATTAGGTGAAAAAAACACGTTATGACGTATAGGACGATGCTTTGTGCTTTTTAATAAGTTTTTATAAACTAGCAATGAAATATGAAATAGGTTCTAATGGGTTCATATTTCAGTTAGGGAACTATTTTTCATTATATTTTTACGTGAAAGAAAAGCTTTGCACTTCCTTTTTCGTAAATAATTCGGATTCAGAGGTGTAAGAAATTTTTTAACATTTTTTTTTTCAATTGAATGCTGCCGGATTTGTACCTGCGCCTCTTGAAAACCGTTTAAGCGCTGTGACCGCTAAGCCATGCGTTCTACATCCAGCTAAAATAAATCAATCAATCAGGATTTGAACCCGCGCCTCTTGAAAACCGTTCTGCGTTCTAAATTTTTATACGTTTTCTAAATATGTCTTTTTCAACTATAAACTTGTAAATTTCAAATGTTGTTATAAAACTTTGGCCTAAATATACTTACATTTTATATATTATATATTCCAAGCTCAATTCGACTGCATTCGACAGTAAACGCAATACTGTTAAGTCAAAGTGCGGCGTTCAGCTCCGCCAATCAACACGCAATGTATCATTTTCGTATATTTTAACACTATGCGGGATAAAGCCTGAAGCAAAGTTGTAATTTCGAAGCGTCCTCGTATGATTATGTAAGAGGAACCAATATGTGAATTATGGTCGCGGTTTTCAGTGAGCACGAACGCTTTGACATGTGACATAATTAACATGGCCTCGACGTGTCATGGCGCGTTCGAGCAGCCTAACTGTACATACTATCCGTAGGTTTGATTGTCGCTTGGGGTACTTTTAAAAAACTATTATGTTTTTATTAATCAAACAAGATTTTTTAAATTTTTCGGTTTGTTTTATATAATTCTGATTAAAGTTCGGGCCATGTAATTTCTCTAAAATATGCGAAAAGTGGAGAACGGAGTGTTTTAATACTAACTGTTATCTCTCCACCTTGTAAGTTAAGGTGGATAGTTAAGGAGCGAGCGAGGGCTTACCTAACTAAGGATCAGTTTAAAAAATCAAATTTTTCAAATAACAAGCAACAAAATTTCACTTGTAATTTCTTAAAAAGAGCTCGTAGAAAAAATAATTATTTTATTTATTTAGATTTCATTTGACATGGAATTTCATTTAGTTATCTAATTTGCTTAGAAGAGGATGTAATTACGGATTAATTTGCGCTTGTTTTACATGAAACAAGATTGAGTCGTGGTTTGTTAAATGTTAAGGCAAATTAGAATGTCTCCTTTAGAATTTGTATATAATATGTATATGGTCAGTTCAAAATTTGGTTGTTTTATATTAAAGTCAAAGTTAGATAATTGTATTCAAAACCAGCTGCGGCCCCGACTTCATCCATGTGGAATTCTAAAATAAAAGTAGCCCAAGTTACTCTTTGTCACATCAGATATCTGCAAGTGGAAGTCCTGTTCAAATCGTTTCTGAGATTATCCGATACAAACAGACCAATTTTATTTATTTGTATCGATTAAAAGGCCATAAGAAAGAATATGAGGCCAGAGAGAAGTTATAAAGGCCATCGTGACGCAGTGTGACGTCTGACTATATACGCGATGGTCGTGAGTTCGATTAACACTCGGTGGAATGATTATATTTAAGTTGTTTTAATTTCTCCGTATGGTGACTTCCACCCATCACATACCTTGGATTTAGGCTTTGCTAACTTGGATTTGGATTTAGGACAATGGATAACGGAGTATCATAACGCTAGATTCTTTTTCTGCTTACCTGCTATGCGGGAAGAAACGTGAAGCTGAAAAAAAAGTAGTAAGTACGTAGATGACATATATAGAAAACATATAAAAACTTGAACGCATATTGATTTGAACCCGCGCCTCTTGGACGGTATTCAAGAGTGGTTTTCAACGGTTTTCAAGAGTGAATGTCTTTTTCAATTTCCTTAGTGTGCGAGTAAGACTTTAATTAAAAAATGTAAAAAAATATGTTCGTAGACATTTTTTAACTGCTCCTACAACTACGAGTCTAGGCAGTATAATGTTGTCGGAAATTAAACGCGATGGTTGAATGGTTCTGAGTTTGATCCCCGCTCGAAGATCAATTAAAGTAAAGATATTTTCGTGTTAAATATTTCGGTGTTGCGTATATAATAAGGCAGAACGCAATTAAACTTTGACTGGAACACAAAAAAATACAAAGCAAATTGAACAATTGAAAGACGTTGATGAGAAAAATATGAAATGGCAGCAAATGGCTGACCATGTTTTACGTTTAATTATAATTATTCATTTGTGAATGTAACACCGGAAGTTGATGTTTTTTTATAAATACCTAGTTTGAAAAACACAATATTACGCTTTAGTATTATAATAAAAAATATCGATGAGAGAGAAGCTATTTTCAAGACATTCCGTTCGGCGGTTTTTACCTAAATTTGAGCTTGACGTGTTCAGTGGTGGAACTCAACGCCGTGCTCTGTCTTACCAGCGTATTGGCATAAGAATAATTTATCGGGATGATTATATTCCCCCAAGTTAATAGTGGACTCACAGCCATCGCGTTTCAGACGCTACCCCACTGCCTACCGCGATGGCATTTTGTATTACATAGATGTATTATTCCTGGTCATCTACAGTTGCATGCATAGATGAAAGTAATACATTATCTCAGCTGTATTATGCATAGATAGATAAACGAAGATAATAAATGCATATAATAATTAAAATAAAAATTTATTGAAAATTACAGTTAGTTATTTCACTGTTTTTGTACTTAAAACACATTTAAAATCAAATAAATATTTATAGTAAATGTACAAAAAGTTTAATGCAGCGGAATTCTAACCTGCGTCTCGTAGAATTGGTGTGTGAATAACACTTTAAAATGTTAAAAATATTGTTAAAATATTTTACATTTTACGCCCTTTAATATCTTTTTTGCGAGTATTATAAATTTTATTTAAAACTTTGAAGTAATTTATTTTTAAATGCAAATTTTACTACATTTGCGTTTTGCCACTTTCCACTTGATGCCTTCACCCATAACATATCTTCAGTTCTCACAGATATACAACCAATGAAAACCCAACAAAGTATCTAAAATAAACAGGTAGCGGTGAGCGGAGAACTTAATTCTCTCCCTGATTTCGATTTTACCTTACCATATGCGAGAGATGCGTAAAAACACGCACATAAGCTCTACCTAATAGAATAATATTTTAACTTGAAAAGACCAACTAAAAAGGAAAATAGCTTCTGCGTTATAACGATTCTAAGCTTTTCAAGTTCTTTGAATAGAAACATTTAAGAATACTAAAGCTTTCGGTCGTATTGATAAAGAAATTCAAAATTGCCACTTTTGTAATTGAAATATTCGAATTTGAGGAAGTTAATTTCCTTTTAATTTTAATATTAGGGTATTTTGGGTTTGTCTTTCAAAGATATTTTATTATATAATTATTATATAATTTTTTTTATTATTATATAATGGCCCCAATTATTTATTGTAAAATTATATAGATGTTTAATATTCATCAGCGTTAAACGCCGTGTTCATGGGATCAATACCATAATTCGTAAAACACAATAGTTTTTAGAAAACATATAAGAATTTGATCGCAGCAGGATTCAACCCGCGCCTTTTGCAAACCGTCCAAGCTTTCTGACCGCCAAGCCATGCGTTCTACATCCATCTAGAAATGTTTTTCAATTTTCTAAGTATGTAACTAGATTTAAACTGATTAGAATCTATGCGTCGTTAGGTTACGCTGGGTCTTAGTAAATTATATATTAAGGATGGATAGTAGATTGAAATAAAATTGTTTTGAATTAGTTCATTGACACTTATATGAATGAATGTTGTTTTTGTAGCGCGAAGTTGAAAAAGAAACGGTTTTGAGTTAGTTATTCTATTAAATTGCACACTTTTATAAGGTTTCGTACACGTGCCGCCGTCAAAGTCAACTGGCGTCTAGATGCTTGCCCTTTCTTTTGTATTAAAACAATCGGAGCGTACAGCAAAGTGATCTTATAAATTTTACTAGGTAATATTATAATGACAAAAATATATAGAGTATATAAATATATAAATATATACTTATACTTACTTTTCTTATCTAGTAAGAAAAAGGGCAGTGTTGAATTTTGTCAGTTCAAACGCAACGTCTCTCCTCGAATATTTTTATTCTTCTGGACTGTAAGTTCTCTCTGGCTTCCTGCTTTATGTAAAGGGAGAAGCTATAAAAATATACATTGTAATTTGTATTTATGCACCGCCGAATGGTTTATTGTACAACAGCAAGTTTTCGGTCTAAAGCTTGTTTGGAAAGATAGCTTTATTTTTTTTTATTATAATATATATATATATATATATATATATATATATATATATATATTTGTAGACGTCTAAGCAAGCCTTAAAAGGTCAGAAACATATTTTTATTGTACATTACAGTGATTTAAAGTATCCAGAAACCACGAGCCGGAACAATTTTGATCCTTCCAAGTGAAAACCTAGTGTCAAAACACTCAGTTAAAATTTAATTTTGTTAGATTTTCATTTACATATTTTAATGAACCTATTTTAACCGGCTTAATCGTAAATATTTCGTCTTTGAATATACACATATTAAAAAAACTGACAATTCACACACTACTAAATAGTCAGTAATAGATTGTGGTCAATTTGTAACCACGGACTACTTAAAATAGTTTTATTGCAATTCCAAATCAATTTGATCACAGTGGGACAGCTATGGCTGTACTGGACTTGTTTGAGGGTTCAACTGCCCTCGGGGAAATGATTTATATATATATATATATATATATATATATATTTATATATAATATGGTGGGCAAATTTAAGTAATATTTAAATATATGCGAGATACACCTAAAAATTACTTTCAAATAAGATACTTAGACGACACTAACTTAATTTGAAACTTCTAGAGAATTAATTGAATATTTATTAGGTATTACATTATATTATACATTCACCTCTAACATTACATAAATTATGGGGTTGATATGATTCATATTAAAAACATTATTTTACGGTTACTTTAACATTTTAAAAAATTATATACTCGAGGGTATCATAGCGCAGTGGAATGGGCTATAAACGCAATGGTTGTGGGTTCAATACCCACTAGGAGGAATGGTTATATATTCATTTCACCGTTCTGGTAAGATAAAGCGCGGCGTTGAGTTCCGCCACTCAACATGCAATGTCTCGATTCCAGGTGGAAAGTGAAGAACCGAGTGTCTTGACCCTACTGTATTATATTGTGTATATACAGTAATGTGATTATAATAGATTATATAACTTATAAACTTAAGTAAGTTACGAGTAAGACATATTTAGAAAACGAATAAAAATTTTGAAGGCAGCGGGATTTGAACCGTTCAAGCGCTCTGACCGCTAAGCCATGCGTTCTACATCCAGTTGCGCCGAAATTCTTATACGCTTATTACAACTTATATTTGTTGTTAGCATATCTGTAGAGAGATTTTTACAAATTTCAGCTACCCAAAGATTATTCTACAAACATTCGTTTTAGCAAGAACGAATGCTATTTATTAAATAAATATTTTCATATTTTTAAAGTGTTGTTATCACTTATTTAGAAAACGTATAGAAATTTGAACGCAGCAGGATTTGAACCCGCGCTAAGTTACGAGTACATTACCTACTTGGACTTAAATCTACATATACATATTCTTTAAAAGCTTTTTCAAACACAAAATTTAAAGGCCCTAGCCATACAAATAAGAAATTGACCTGAAGAATCCTCTAGAATGCAGCATTTGAGTACAATTTAGTCGACGACATCACGTACTACGAATGGTTACGTGACAGAAAAATAAAAATATATAATGTACTGATCGTGCACGTCTTATGCAGTTGCATGTACTGCAGTCGAGAAGTGTCTGCGTGTATACTCGATGGTTGTGAGTTCGATTACCACTCAGTACAATTTATATATCTATTTTTTATGATTGACGCTATGAGGGCTCGGTGGGACAGCCTGTGACTGTAAATTAGGTTGGGTTTCCACTAAGGGGAATGATTATATTTTCTTTTGGACACTAAGTTTTTTCTGGCTACCCTACTATAAGGGAAACCGCGTGAAGCTGTAAAAAAATCAATGTTAATTTTTTTTAAATTTGAAAATTCTAATGTACAGTATGCAACTACTGGTGTGTGTCCAATGTATAAATAAATAAATAAATAAAAAGTGTGACTGACTGAGCAAAACATTTGCCTTCAATTACTAACAGTGAGATAATACTAAAGAATAAAAAAATAAAAACAAAAATGATACAGTTTTAAGTAAAGAAATAAAGAGAATTTCTTTTTTTATATTTGTATCAAAACATCTGGTTTGATAAATCAAGCTTTTATATACAAGGGTAAGGGGGGCAAATGGAGACCTCGGAGCTTCGAGAATACTGAAACGATGATACTGGAGGAATGTAACGTTAAAGCTGAAGGATCAACCTGAGGGCTAGTATGAAGTGGTTGATGAAAGTGGACGAGGCGCCAGAAATAAAGCGTGGAGCTGTATATCTATGTACCTGTATAGATTACCAATACAAACCGACTCGACTTGCGGAAGTACAGTTATCAAGCACTCAAGAAATAACCTACTGCCCTATCGAATTTAGGGCTAGCTACGAATTATTATTTTACATGTTAAAAGACATATTTAAAAAATATATATTTAGAAAACGTATAAAAATTTGAACGCAGCGGGATTTGAAGCTGCGCCTCTTGAAAACCGTTCAAGCGCTCTGACCGCTAAGCCATGCTTAGTGTGGGAATAACACTTTAAAAAATGTTACAAATATATATTTTACATGTTGTATTTACTTAGTTACGTGATTTTGTGCACTTTGAGTGTGAACTTAGAAAAATATAATATTTTTAACATTTTTGTTTAAAGTGTTATTTACACACTTAAGAATTTGAAAAGCATATATTTAGCAAAACGTATAAAAACTTAAAAAACCGCTGCTTTTGAATTTTTATACGTTCTCTAAACATATTTTCTATAGAGATGAGATTTGTTTTGGAAATATCATATTATATTGAATTATGCTTTGTATATAAAATTAGAACTTACAGCAAAAGCCAAGTCGTGCAGATGGAGACGACCTAGTGTCAAGACACTCTATTCTCCATTCTCCTTTTCACCCCGATTTCAATGTAATTATTCTATACATATGATAAAAATGTAACTGATCGTTGTCTGTACAAGGAAGATATAAACATAGATATAAACATATATATAGATTTGGGGCATTTATAAATGTAATAGAATTTTGGTAAGCTTAACTTAACATTTAGTGCTTATTTAACTTCAATCGGTTCATAAATAAAAAAGTTATAGTTATTTCAATTATAAATTTAAGCAAAGTTTGTGATTTAAGTGAGAATCCAGGCGGGTCGCTAGTTTTAAATATAATCCAACTTCAAGTGGGTATCCGATAGTCAAAGAGAATTTTAGGTTAAGCAACTCTGTTCCCCACTTCTGAACCGAAATCAAGACAGCGTATTTAGTGGCGAAGTCTCTTATCAGAGTGGCGACTCCCTCAAGTGGGTATCGAACCTGTAATAAATCGCGTTTATAGTCGGTTTCTATACCACTGCGCCACAGTGGCCTCAACATAGCTGTATACAAATAACATATAAATATCCTCCCTCTGACATCAACACATAGCTCACTTGACCTACAATTTCTACTATTAATTACTACAATATGGAACGCTTTTTCTGAGCACCCATTAAATTTCCCACACGACATTCATTCTGGATTTTATGAGATGCATTTATTACTGGGTTATATCTTTAGTTATATATTAAGTTATATAACTATATTCCGTATATATATTGTTATACATGCGACCTGCGGCTTCACCTGCATCAACTACATGATTAAATTATTTTAATTTTTCACCCGCCCCGCGTTCTCACTTAAATCACAAACTTTGCTTAAATTTATAATTTAAATGATTGTAACATTTTTGTTTATTAACTGATTGAAATGATATAAACACTAAATGTTAAGAAAAGCTTACCAAAATATAATAGTCAAATTGGATTTAAATCGGATAAGCCATTTCTGAGATTAGCGTGCACAAACAAACAGACACACAGAAAAGAAAATGAAAAATCATTGTTTTGGGTGGTTTTGGGTCTATGATATAAATGCCCCTACTAATATTTTTTTTTCTTGCATGCCATTCCATTTTATATATCTTCCGTGTACAGAGAGCGGTCAGTTACATTTTTATTATATGTATAGATAGTTGTGTTCTTTATATATACATTTCATTTATACATTCTTTTGCTAAGACAAGGCGCGGCATTGAGTTCCGCATCTCGGGCGGAAAATGGTTGCTTGTTTTATATTTTTTTTATATATAAGTTTACGCATAAAAGTACATGCAAAACGAACCTAGTGTCCAGACACTCAGTTGTTAAATTCGTCATATTTTATTATTTAGTTATTACATTCCCTAACGCCGCTGTGAGGCTTGAAAAGCGTTCATCTAGCTTAGTAATGATTCATAACTAGCCCTAATTTCTACAAATTTGTAAGTAATATCATGAAACTTGTGCTAATGAATGAATATGAAACCTCATTCTGTGTTGGTTGCATTAAAAAAGGAAATTCACATTATCTCCGTACATTACAAAGGAGGGAGGGAGGCAGGGAGGAGGGAATGTAGTTTTAAGCCACACCCTCCTCTACAAGTATATAAATATAAAGACAAAAAACATCCTATGTCAATTAATGGTTACTAATTTGAAAAAACAATAATTGATATATATTTTTTTAACATTTTTTAAAGTGTTATTCGCACACTAAGAAAATTAAAAAATACATATTTAGAAAACGTATAAAAAATTGAAAAATATATATTTAATAAATAGCATTCTCTCTTGCCAAACGATTGTTCGTAGAATAATCTTTGGGTCGCAGAAATTTAAATTTTTATACGTTTTCTAAATATCTCTTTTTCAATTTACATGAATTTATATTCGATATTAGGCGTGACGATGACGCAATTTTTATTTAGCCATAGAAGTTTTCCCTACAATTAACACCTTCACGCTTTTTCCCGCATGTCAAAGTGGACAGAGAGAACCTAGTGTCAAGACACTTTCCACCATGATTCAAGCAATTGCGCGATCAGTGAGAAAAAACAATATTGCACTTTGCCTTCCTGCTCTAGGAAAATTAAATTAAATAATTAAAAACACCCTGAGTAGAGATGAAACCCTTAAATGTCGCATTCACAATAAAACGCTACAAGTGGGACAGCCACTGCGCACGATGGCCTCAAATAAAAAAAAAAAACTAACGTGCAGGAATCGAACCCACAATCATCGTGAATTCAATCAGATACTTGTCAACTGCAGTAAAGTGTTGTTATATGCAATTCGGTAGACTTGTAAGATTGGTGCATTATTATATAATATATTTTATATTTCTAGTTTTCTGTCACGTATACATTCGTAGGACGTGATGTCGTCGACTGAATTGTACTCAAATGTACTCAAAAGTAGCTTGAGCTTAGACTAAAATTTTAAAGATTTTTTTAAAGCGTTTTTGCTTGTCGAAACTTTGCGAGTATAGAGTGGCGGACTTCAACGCCGCGCTTTTTCTTTGGGGCTAGAGGATACTTCAAATATAATCATTCCCTCTAGTGAGAATCGAACACACAACCAATCGCGTTTACAGTCGTACGCTGCCCACTAAGCCATTGCTTCATGAGATGACCTGTAAATTTAGGAACGTCTCCGCCATGTTATAACCAAGTTTGCATGTTTCTTACCGTAAGTTAAAAAGAACTTATAAAAAAGACGTGAAAATAAAAATATACTTGTATTTAATACGTTTTACGATATACGAAATATTAATAAAGAAAGTTCGTCTTTTGTTGTTACTAGTCAATATAATTTCTTTGCAGCTTTACGCGAGGGTCATTCACATGTAATACACTAGTATTACATGTGAATGACACCCCGTTCTCTACTTTACGCATACATTTTGCTCGGCTTTGCGTATTATTTGGCGTAACTCAACGCCGCGCCTTGTCTTAACAGAGTCGAGAAATGCTGAATTCAGGATTTTGGTTTTTTTCTACAGTTTTATACAGTTATATAGATATAAGATAAAGAAACCATCGTGGTGTTGTAGAACAATGTTAAACGCGATCAGTTGTGCGTTCGAACCCCACTTGGCGAAATGTAATGATCATTTCCATTTTGAAAAACATATTTTTAGAAAACATATAGAAATCGGCACCGTCCGTCCGTTGGACGTTTTCCAAGTGGCTCGGGTCTGTATCCCGCTGCTATAAAATATGTTTATGAATTTCCCAATTGTGAGTTCGCTTAAGTTCACTATAAAAAAATGTTAAAAACATTTCGCTGCTCTAGTGCGATGAAGTGTAGCGTTAAGTTACGCCATCTAACACACAATATCTTGAATTCTGGCATTAAGCGAGGAACGTACAGTTTTTGGAACACCAGTTCTCCTCTGATTATCTTATATGCGGAAAAAAAGGTTGAAGAAGAAAAGAAAGAGAACGTAGTGGCTTAACGCTCGGTTATCTTTGCATTGTGTCTCTTTGCCCACTGTCACCAACTGTGGGGGTCCTCGTGTTTTTATGTGACCGTGCTCCAGTATCGTCGATACTTGATACAGTGTTTTCATATGAAAACCGAAGTCTTCTTCTTACTTTAGAATGTATAGATAACTTTCCTATAAAGAATATCCTGTTGAAAGCAATTCTTCATATAAAGATGTTTTTAAACTTTCTTGTGCAATTGCGTTTCGTTAAAATATTAGGATGGATAAGGCTCTTTACGACCATCAGTCACTTTAAGCAAACGTTTGAGTTGTCAAGTTTTATGGACAAGTGACTCGAACTTTACATATTTATTATCAGTTCGACAGTATATTGGAACTTTCTAAGTTAAAAATTTTATACATACAATAAATTTCTATTAGCTTTTCTTCTTCTTATAGTATTCATATAGCAATCAGCATATATAGCATCATATAGCAAAGTAAGAGCCTCGTATTAATTGCGTTATTCAATTTCCATCCAAATTTGAGATATGATGATGATTTTGATGATTTCAGTGACTGAACCCACTCCGCTTTATCTTATCAAACAAATCCACCTACGAACGAACCCACTACCATTAGAACGGTTAAATAAAATTTATGTATAATTAATATTATTTAAGTAATACCTATGTATATATATCTATGTATATATATCTATGTATATAGTTATGATGCCATCGTGGTGTAGTGGGAAAGCGATTAGTTGTCAACGTGATGGTTGTGGATTTCCATTCGGTAAATTTGAAATGTCGTTTCATTTATACTCTATGATAAGTCAAAGCGGGGTGTTGAGTTTCGACATTCAACACGGAATGACATTCGGGTGGAAGGTGGCAAAAACCAATTGTAGAGGAAAAAAAACCGGTTGGGACACCTGAAGTGTATTAGACGTGAAAATTACGACCTTAACGAAAGTTTTTCCAATTTTGGGTACAAGTTAAAATATCAGCAGTTGATATTAATGGCATAAGTATGACATAAAGTCCACACAAACAAAGTTGCGGGCATCAACTAGTGTTGATATAAATATCGAAACCCGTAGGCTAAAGTCTAGCTAAGTAGAATTCGCAATTATTTAATTAGGCAGAGCTTTGTTTTGATGTTTAAATAATTTAAGACTGAAGTACAGAGAACAGTCAACCGAGTCTCATGTAGGCGGTACACCTACATCATGCTGGCAGCTTAATTTGATGGAAATAGCTATTTTACTTCATGGTTTTGTGTCAATATAATATTTCTTTATCAGAAATTCATAAATTTTCTAGAACTTAATTTAACTCTTCAAGTTTAATTTATTCATATTTAAAGAACTATTGTAGGATGTTAAAGACATATTTAGAAAACGTATAAAAATTTAAACGCAGCGGTAATTGAACCCGCGCCTCTTGAAAACCGTTCAAGCGCTCTGACCACTAAGCCTTGCGTTCTACATCCAGGTACGTCGAAATTCATATACGCTTATTACAACTTATATTTGTTGTTATAGGTTTTCAAGAGGCGCGGGTTCAAATCCCGCTGCGTTCAAAATTTTCATACGTTTTCTTAATATGTATTTTTCAATTTTCTAAGTGTGCAATTAAAACTTTAAAAAATGTTAAAAAAAATTATAGAATGTTTTCAGCGACGGGATAGAAGCCCTTAATCAAAACGAGAACCCCTTTTTCGTGTACAAGATAGCTCCTTCCCTCCAATTAAGGACTCGAGACTAAAGACTATTATATTATCAATTAGTTCTTTAATATATCCAATTTATATATTTTTTTAATTTATTACTTGTTATTTATTTATTTTGTAATTCATATGGAATGACTATATATGATACAAATATTTCATTTATTTGGTTAGGCAAACCGTCGCGTTAGTTCTGACATGTTACACGACAAGCCACTTATGCAGAGTGAAGATAAGTCGTTCCTTTGAAATTACATTATCTATCAAAATGCCAGTTATGTTCATTCCTCTGAATGAAACTTATATTCAAATTAAAATAAGAACTCTATAGACAAAGACATATTTAGAGAACATATGAAAATTTGAACGCAGCGAGATTTGAATACGCGCCTCTTGAAAACCGTTCAAGGGTTCTGACCGCTAAGCCATGCGTTCTACAGTAGATCTAATTATGTCTTTTTCAATTACCTTAGTGTGCGAATAACACTTTAAAAAATGTAAAGAAATATATATAACTTCTTAGAATAGGTTTGTCTCTATTATTTAAGTCAATTACACGACACTATATATATATACAGATGTGTAGATATACAGATATGCTGATATAGAATACAGGCTTTTATAGTATATTTTTTTAGAAAAATTGGGAAAAACAGAAATTTTAAGTCAAGCGATTATTTTAGTAAAATGAAAGCAACAATTTTATTAATGCTAAACAAGAAAGTTTTGCAAATCACTTTGGTAGTGAAAATGTGTAATTCTTCGTAGAATCCACTAACATACATTTATTGGAAATGTTGCACACGAAATTCAGAATAAAAAAAAAGTCTCTGAAAAGGGTTAATATGAAAATATGTGTGGAATTTTTGTCTAGAATCATTGTTTACAATGGTAGTGAGGTCCGATCCCAGTCAGGGGAATGTTTTTTTTAAGTTACTGTAATTCCGCTAATAAGCATTTTTAGAAAACATTAAAATTTGGACGTAACGGGACCCGAACCCGCGCAACCGTCAACTTGGCCACTGTCTTATAAAATAAATCGGGGCGACAAAACGTAGTGCTCCTTAATTAATTAAGCATAATATAAAGAACTTAAAATCTGAACACTAGATCCATCCAGCCCACTAAATACAAGTGTGTTATGGTCTTTCATTCAATTTCTATATTATTTCAATGTTTTTTTATGTATAATGAGGCTATGTTCGATCACATCGAGAGTAACGTTAGGCGTTGATCACCTCTCTCGATTTGAAGACCATCAAATTGTATATTTGTATTGAATTTTAAAATAAATCTATATCAAATATGACATGTGATTAAGCTGTGATTCATACATATAATTAAATTACTTCACGTACAAGAAACAAACAACTGACAGACAACGCACAACCCAAAACAAATGGGCGTTTTAAGCTGTAATTTGGCATATAGGTTTCTTAAAAAAAAACCCTATTGGAACGGGAAGTCTATGTCTATGACTATAGAATCAAAAAAAAAAAGAATAAAAGCGAGATTATACAAACGAACCTGTGAGCAATAACTAGTCGCCAGTAAAGCACTAAGTTTACAATTTAATAACAATCTCTTAACACAGCCTTTCTTATAAAATACAAGTCTGACACAGTAGTGTCGAGTAAAATTATTGGAACAAAAATGAAACGTGGTGTGGTCTATTGAATCAACTTCAGGCATCATAAAGGCATTATAAATTTTCACTGTATAACTACAATACAGCTTTCACTAACTGAATAAAGTCGCCTTCTTTTGAATTTTCAGGTAAAAATCTTTATAAATTTATTGTACCCAATACTTGTGAAAAGGTCATATTGTTTATTTTTTATACATATATTGTTACACGTTTTACCAGTGCCGGGTTGTAAGTTGGTAGCGACAAGACACTTGACTCTGACTGACCATTTACAACAATAGTATATATATATTGGTATATATAATATTTCATGATGTATTTTTTGAGATGGAAAGAAGATAGAAAAAACCAAGTAAATAAAGGGATATTCTACCGTGTAGGGATCGAACACACAATAATTGCCAGTGCAATCTGACACTGTGCCACTGCGCTACAATGGCGTTAAATCAAAATATCAAAAAACGTATATAAGACATACTAAAATAACAATTCACTATCAAAAAAACCTTTCTTCCATATCAATCAAATAAGTCAGTCAGTAATTAGTAATTATGTCAAGTGAACTCAAAAATCAAACCTGCATTTTATTGGCAGAAGTCATTAACCAGACAGTTGTAATCAACCTTTTGACAACATTTGGCACTTTTCATCAACGTGCCATGTGACCATTAATTCTGATAATTAGCTTCTAATGAGAGCACTACACTATGGTTGGAAACTCCGCTGTTTTGTTTAGTGTAAAATATTGATTCAATGGTGGCTAGGCTTTACCAATTAGATTTTAACTCTTGGTTCTTGATTAACAATGAGTAACTTTGACATAACACTTTCTTTTCAATCGCCATCATAAACTATGGAATTTTATATGTATATATATCTACAAACTCTGCAAAGACTTCGTTAAATATAAAATGTTATTTCAATGGTTTTAGATTTAAAATAAGATTTTCTTTTTTATTTATGTCAGTTTAATATTCATTTTAGTATTTCAACGAATGGTTATGGTTTTTGTATTAAGGATATTTTTTTAGTCTTGCCATTAAAGCCGTTGTAGTTAATTAAAAAAAAAGCCTTAGAAATTTTAATGTTGTCTTGTAAAGTTTTAATTTAAACTCAACTTTTAAAAAAAGAATATTACATTCTTAGACTGAGAAATTTCCAAATAAAAATGTATTGTATATTAAAAATTAACAAACAAAACAATAATGTATATATAGTATAATAAAAGAGTAAAAACAATGTGTCTGTGTTAAATATATTCAGGAAAAAATATTTATTACAGTAGTAGAACATGAATCTATGATTTTTTAATTTTTTTTGGTTCTGTTTGGAGCTACTGGATGGATTTGAAACTTCCAGTATCTGATTCTGAACTTGGTTGTGGGTTCGATTCCCACTTGAGGTAATGGTTATATTAATATTCTTTTATTTTTTTCTTTCCTTAAGTCACAGATGCAGGGCGTTGAATTTTACCTTTCGATACACAACAACTCGGAAGGAAAGCGAAAAACATAGTGTACTGAACTCGTACAAAACGTCTGATGTGGAAGCTTTAGTGACAAAAAAATTACTAGCTCAAAGAAAGCTAAGCTTAAGCTTTAAGCTATTATTATTATTTTGAGCCCAAGTTTCTACAGATGGAAAATGAAAGTAATATGTCATACAGTCAAAAAGACCACGCGAACGGAGTCGCGGGCATCAAATAGTGTAAATTACGTAACAGTAAAAGTAAATGAACATGTACCAAAATTTATTATGACTGCGACAAATATCAATTAGAAATATAATTATTGTATACATTATTAGTTAATCAATTTCAATCGATATGAAGCTCGATTAATTATCTATTAACTGTATTACATTAGGATAATGGAAATATCCATATTTATGTATAATTCATATATATTGCTCATGCCATCTTGACTTAGTAGAGTTTTACTTGATATGGTGGATTCAACCTCCATCAGGAAATTGTTTGGCCTCCTCATCTGATAAGTTACCTTATCAGACTAAGGTGCTCGACGTTAAGTTCAGCTATTCAATATATATGTAAGTATAGGATTCGGGTGGACACTGAGTGTCATGATACTAGATTCTCTTTGCCAGGTAGGCATACTGGATTAAGCGTGAAGCAATAAAAATATACAAATATGATGTTCAGACCATTGTGACGCAGTGAGACAGTGTCTAACAGCATACACGATGGTTGTGGATTCGATTCCCACTCCAGGCAATGATTATATTTAAATTATTTGCATTTCTCCTCTCTGGGGACTATAGAAAGCGCGGCGCTGAGTTCTGCCTCTTAATACGTAATGTCTTGGATTCAAGCGGTAAGTGGTACTGGAAATATTTGAACTATAGGTTCTTTCTGACTACCCTGCTTGATGACAAAAGGGTGAAAAGCTAGTAATTTTTTTTGTAGTGTCTCACATTCTGAAACCTAGTGATATATTATTCTTTTCTACGTCACGGTGGCATCAAATCTATTCGCCAATCAAATTTCGTTGTATTTATATGCATAGTATTTCTCCATTTTTAAATATGAACCTTAACTGTCGAACGCAGCCCGTATTTGAGATTTGTTTAAAGTACTAGTGTTGTACCTGTGAAAAGCGCATTTTTATTTACGCCTTTCTTCTTCTGTTTAATTAATAGCCTTAAGAAAAGTTCCTGTTTCACATCTCAACTAAAGTATTTAACTATAGCTTTGTATGCATCTGTGCAACGCTCTTCTAATTAGAAGAGAGCAGATTCAATTCCTAGCAAAGATTGAGCATTACAAGGCAAATTAATGCTGCAATTTTCATCTAGTGTGCGTTCTTTTCATGAACTCTTAATAATATTACAAAAAAATGACGTAAAAAATGGATCTAATATACTTTACTGGTTTTGACGAATTGTTTTTGCAATATTGACGCACAAAGAAAAGCAGCTTCATGTGTTTACCCTCATAGACCCTGCTATGAGGGTAAACGCGTGAAGTCAGAGAGAAGCTAGTGTACACTAAAACTTCTCCATTTTCCGCCTGAAATCAGGACATTGTGTGTTGAGCGTCAGAACTCAACGCGCGTTGTCTTAGCTACCAGAACGGAAAAAATGAAAATTTTAATATAAATATTTCCCTGAGCGGGAATGGACCCCACAAACTTACGCGTTTCCAGTCAGACGGGAGTGGGACAGCCCACTGCGCCTAGATGGCCTCGATAGTTACGAAGTTAGTAGGCGTAAAACACAACTCAGTTTTATAAAATTACATTGGTTAGTTATTTAGCCGTAAATAGAGTCTCTACTGAACTGACTTTCATTTTTAAATATTTCATATTACATTACGTTCAGTGTAGTCGTAAGACAAGAAAAAGGCACGTGGGCTAGCTCAAAGATACCTAAATGAGGAAATTCCGTAAAATACTGTGGTCTACAATTCTAGGAATTTAATCTTCCAACGGTACGGTACGCAATAATGTAGTACCAATGACATGAAAGACTTTTTGCTGTAAGGACATTAAGACAATGACTCTCGTTTTGCTGAGGTTGTTCATATAAATCATAAAGAAGAGCATAAAGTTAAGCAGCTTCTTACTTTTTCTCGTATAGCAGTGTAGTCTGAAAGAAACTAGTGTCAAGACACTCTGTTCTCCGCTTTCGGACATCGAGACATTGCGTGTTGAGTGGTGGATCTCAACGCCACCCTTTGTATTGCCAGAACGGTCATATAAATCTGTGAGTCCGAATTTTCAGATATTCTGTTCTGAACTCTATTGAGTTTAACCAAAAGTATGGACCATATTTGCGTATTGTGTTAATAAAATATAATAATAAAAAAAAATATATACAAAAAGTTCAACTTAATATTATTATTGAGTTTAAAGTTTAGTTGTTTATTAAGTTGAAATAGGATTATTTTTAAATTTAACAATAACTTTTTTAAATAATAGGCAACTGAATATATGAAAATTTGGACTTACAAATTTATATGATCGTTCTGGTAAGATAAAGCGCGGCGTTTAGTACCGCCACTCAACACATAATCTCACATATTAGGACGGAAAACGGAGAACGGAATATCTTGACACTAGGTTCTCACTGCTCACCCTGATATGCGGGAAGAAGCGTGAGGCTGAAGCATTTGTACAGCATTCCAGTTCCTCCATAAACGATTGTGTATAATACTTCGTAGATATAGGATTTTTTATTTATTTTCATTTCATACTAAAGCACAAGATATACACATATCTTATGATATTTCTTAGAACTATAGTTACATGGACTGTACACATATTTCTATAGGTTTGTTCGTCCAATATTTTATGTCGTAATAGGTTGATAAACTAAATAATGATTAATTGTTCTCAACTCTATTTCATAAATATATGTAGGTATACTAAACTGTATATTTGCTAGATTTAAACCCTCAATCATCAAAATATCGCCACAAAACCATCAGGCACCTTTAACATCATATAATGATTCAACACAGGACGTTGCCACTTCTATTTGATTAAGAAAGGTGCTACCTTATGATATACAAGGCTTATCTACCTTAATTTGGTAAATGGATACCTACAAAGTAACGATGTTCGGGACAACAATGATTAAATGTGGGTTACATTTGTAGGTAGAAACTGTTGGTCTGTCAGAGAAGTCTGGACTGTAATAACAGATATGAGTATATGCTATATAGGCAGTGGAATTATAGTATAAGACTTTGTGTGGTTTAAGTATAGAGTAGAGATATCTTTCATAGTTTCACGCTTTTCTCTGAAATTGATTTCTAGGTGGAGAAAACCCGGTGTTAAAACACTCCTTTCGCTTTCCGTCCGAATTTATGGCATTGTGTTGCCTGGCGGAATTGCACGTCACGCTTTATTTAACAAAACTTGTTGTCTGTGTGTCTGCTTTCTGCACCCCACAGGGGGAGGTAGGAAGTTTCGAGCGAGAGGTTACCTGTCCGGTGGTCTGGAATGCCAGGGTATGATGCTGCATCCGCACGGTGGAACATTCTTATGATTGTATCCTTAATGTTGGCTCCAGGCTCTCGGTACGGAGGTAATATAACAAATTAAAAACCATATAGTTAAAGTATTCAATTTAGTAATAATCGCTTATTCTAAGAAAGTTCTAAGTAAAGGCTATACGGATTATTTCTAATAAATTTTGGAGCAAATTTAATTTGTTTCTTCGTAACTAATAAGCCTATAGAAATAAAATCACATAGTAGTCTTTAAATGATTTTTACCTAAAGTTATTAAGTAAATTACTTTTAAAATAGCAACAATAATTGAAATTAAAGCTTGGGGCTATACCAATTACTTTTTAAAAGCTCCTGTTACTCCTCAAAGTGAAAGAAAGCTTAGTGTCTTCGCAGAATCGTTTTAGTCATTACCAACATTACAGTTAAGTAATTTTAAAAAATACATTTTGTTTGTATTTGGTACAAATATATAGATATTCATCAATTATTTTTATTTATCTGTGTTGTTACCTAACACAAAGCGAATTTTGGGCTCTGTTCGTACTAGAAATCTATACACATATATTTATATATATATATATATATATATATAGACTGAACAAAAAAAAATCTTACCTAAAATATTCACTCCCGTGGGATTTCAATCCATAACCATTGCGACACAAGCATTTGTCAATTGCACCATGACTGTATCAGGTAGTCAGGAACAACCTAGTGTCAAGACACTCCGTTCAGGACTTTTCGTCCGAATCGAGACATTGCGAGACAGAATCGGGACAGAACTCAATTACTCAAATCTAAATTTAATTAAAATCGTTACAGCTACTTAACAGTGAATGAGCATTTGGCAACATTATTTATCCATCAAAATCCGGCAATGATGGATTTTCATGGATACAATTTTGCGCGGCTTTTATAGAAACGGACAACATTTTATAATTAAACAAATACTTTTGAGTAATAAAACGTTTGTGAATCCATCTGTTAAAATTCGAAAGCTTCTCTACGGTCATTGTTTGCTTTAATTGAATTTATTTCACAATGTTTTCACTCAACTAATTTGAATAATTCCTTATTTTCAGACAACATTGATATGATTCGTAAAAATTACCACTAAGTGTGTTAATAACACTTTAAAAATGTTTTAAATATTTAATAAATAGCATTCTCTCCTGCCAAACAGAAATTCGTAAAAATCACTCTACAGAGACGTTACCAAAATGAATAAGTTGTAATAAGCGTATAAGAATTAAGACGTAGCCGGATGTAGAACGTATGACTTAGTAGTTTCTGACCTGCTTTATCCGTTTCTAAGAGGTGCGGGCTTGATAGTTGTTGTAATCTAACTATCAAATTAAAGGTAAAAATGTAAATATTTAATTTTTTTTTAATTTTATGTAGACTGTCGTGGCGCTATCTGACAGTATATAGACTGTATTCAATACACAATATCTTGGATTCTGGTGGAAAGTGGAGAACAGAGTGTCTTGACACTAGGTTATCTATGCCTACCCAGTATTGTGGAAAAGAGCTCACTTATATTCACAGGGTTATCAGCTTTTAAGGAGTAGCTGAAAACCAGCGCTGATTGAGATATTAGTCTCAAGCATCATTAGCTGAGTTACGCCTTTTGCCATAAGTTCGAATTTGGTTTTTATGACTTTTTTACTCGTATACTGTATTTATTTTCTTATGGCAACAGATTGGTTTTATTATTATTATTATTATTATTAAGTGGGGAGAAAGCTTAAGTCTTGTTCTTAGTTTTCCACCTAGTAGTAATATACAAAGATTATCTGATAATAATCTTAAGACATACAGAGTATTTGCGTGTTTATTCGTAAAGACCTCATACAATGCCTTCTGTGTATTTGGCTAATCTTAGTAAGATATGAATTTAATCCGAATTGCCTGAAGAGATTAAAAAATACTGGCTTTATGTTTTTCATTTTGTTTGACTTAGCTATTAGTAAAATATCGTATAATATAAGGCCATCGTGGCGCAGTGTGGCAGCGTCTGACTGCACTATATATAGGTGCGATGGCTGTAGGTTTGATTCCCACTCAAGAAAATAATAATATATATATTTTTTAAATTATTCCATTCCATTTGGGCTCTGGTCACAGCCGAGATAGAACCTGACGTTGGGGTCCGCCTCGCAACTCTTACTTGACATTACTTGACATTAGTCCCTGGTATACGAGGAAAGCGTGAGGCTGGAAAAAAAAACATGACCGCAAGCGGGGATGAAACCCACGACCACCGAAAATTATCTTGAAATAACACCATATTGGTGGTTCTTCAGATATATATACTTACATAAATATATATGATGAAGATATATGATGAAGATATAGTATTAACATAATTATGTAGAAAATTAGCATATACACAACATGAACGTGTTGTAAAGTCAAATCGTATAATCAGTGAGCCTGTCACACATGTATAATTTATTCGAAACAATCAATGGATACATGGATGACAGACTCATGGACGCGAAATCAGTTTATTTAACATTTAGATTTGCCGTTCAATTTGTGCTAATTAAAAAAAAGCTAGATAGAGCTGGCCATGTACCCAAGAAACCGATTTTGGTTATGCTTTGCTGCTTCACGTTTCTTTAGACATCTGCTATGTCTAACAGACAGAGTAAACCTAATGTCAATATATTGGAGAATAGGACATGACATTTATTTCAACCCCATAACCATCACGTCAGTCAGACTCTGCGCTAGAGTGGTATGTAATAGGAATTAGATATTTTCTAAGGATTATTATTGTTTTTTTTTTTTTCAGAATCCAAGACATGGTTTGTTGAGTGGTGGAACTCAACGCCGCACTTTGTCTTATCACCGGAGCGGAGAAATGAAAATATTGATATAAAATCGCTCGCCCAAGCGGGAATCGAACCCACAACGATTGCGTATACAGTCGGTGCTGTCACACTGCGCCAGAGTGACGCATTAATAATTATCAACTGTGCTACTAAAGAGCCGGAGAGCGGAAAACGGAGTGTTTTATCTTTTATTTCTCTCTACACATACGATCCTGGTCACTTTTTGTTCGAAATCCAAAAATTATGTTCTGTATAAGATTCCACACAAATAGAGCTAGTATGCAGCTTTTATTTAACGTATCGAATTTGGACATAAACTTTACAATATCAAAATATTTATATGAAATTTCGATTCGGAAAAGATAATATTATTGTTTGTGAAATTATAACTACATTTGTGGAATATTGGTTTACATGGATATAATAAACAGTATATTGTTTTGTTTTTTGTATAGTTCTAATTCTGAAAGTGAAAATTATAAAAAGATAAGCAACTGGAACTTGCGCTTCGTTTTATTTTAAGTATAACCATGCTAATAATAAGTTTTTACGATTAATTAATCACGTATAATTTTAGTATTGCAAAATAATTTTTTTTAAATCCTGACGTTTTGAACACTTTTCAGTAGTCCGAGGTCACAGGTAGACTGAGGTGGCACTTGTCTGTCATTTGATACAATTATTATCTCAAACTACCGCCAACAATTTCTTAGTTGCCTCGCGTACTGCCCTGGATTCTTGCAAAATGAGCATTCTCCTATTCTCCCAGTAGGAATTGAATCCACAACCAATAGTGTTTACAGTCCACGTGTCTCACTTCGCCACGAATGGAATATTGCACTTTTTTATACAGAGGCAAAGAGTGTATTGACTGACCAATTTAGTTGTTCGGTTTTCTTTACATGGACATAATGTACATTAGCTAATTAAGTATAGGATAGAATATAGTCTGATGATGTATGTGGTGTTTATCTTGATCATATCCTATTGCGTTAGAACTAATTTTTGTACTATTTTTATTTCGGCGTCACGATTTATCCCATATAGCAGGATAGTCAGAGAAAATATAGTGTCTGGATACTCCGTCATCAACTGTCACCCGAACTAGAAAAATTGCGTGTTCAATGGCGGAACTCAACGCCGTGTTTTATCTTGTTCCCCAGATCAGCAAACAGTTTACAGCCAGACGCTATCCAGCTGCGTGTCACAGTATCTGATATTGATAATTACTTTTCATAATAGAACGAGGAGCAAAGTCATCTAAAACTTCAAAGCATTTCAATACGAAGTAAATATATTTGGACGAAGTATAATCGACAGGTCGTACTCAGAATGTTAATAGACTTCTGATTATTATTATACATTGATATCTAAATCTAACGACCCTTTCGAATATCCATTTACTGGAGAAACAATCGATCTCGATTAATTCAGTAACTGAATGAAATGGTGGGCTAATACATCTTTAGATTATACAGGTATTAGTGAAAAGGGTATTGTGAATGTTGTAGCTTGAAAGCTACGACATAAAAATGCAAGTAAAAACCGCCTATAGTAATAAAAGAAGTGTGATGGAGAAGTGAATTTACGTCAGAGAAATCTAAGTATTATAAACTAAATTCTAATCAATATTTGTTTAATCACATGTATGCATTTTCCCTATTTATAAGAGAGTTAGAAAATCAGAAAAAATATTATATATTAAGTACGTTTACAAGACAATATTCACTTTGTAGATTATCGTATAAAATCAACCACACCCCAACTGGGCCATGAGACCTTAATCTTTTAATTTTAGTCCGAATTGACGTAACCCACTTATGCGGAACTTCAATGTTAATATATGGTTCTTGAAATATGTTACTTTTGTGCACAATTCTACATGATAAATGGTCATAGGTCAAATTAAATGATAAATAAATCGTCGTATTAATGAAATGAACAAGCCCTTAATGTTGTTACAAGTAAAATAGTGTGAATATGCCATCGTGGCGCAGTGGGACAGCGTCTAACCGTAAGAGCGATTGGTTGTGAGTTCGATTCCTACTCGAAGGAACGATTATATTAAAAATATTTTCATTACTCTTAAGTTCCACCACTCAACACTCAATGTCTTAACTCTGAGTGGAAAATGGAGAATAAAGTGTCTTGATACTAGGTACTCTCTGACTACCCTGCTATGCGGGAGATTGTGAAGCAAAATAAAAGAAAAATGCTGAAAGTATTATCATGACACTAAGCACGCTCTAGCTACATACCGCGCTATGGAAAAAGTGTGGAAAAAAAATATAGCACTCGTAGCCTACCTACGTCTTGATCCATTATCATAAATTAATAAGACATAAGACACTCCAAAAAAAATGAAGAAAAGAGAGTTTATTCACTTATGTTTTATTCTATCACTCCGAAATCGGTGAAATAATATAAGTGTAAAAAATATATTTCCTGTAGGTTTTAATTTGAATTTTAAATTAATTACTTTAATTTGATTGATTTTAAGTGAAGTGATTGACTTTCATTTGAGGATGCCATCTTAAAGTGATCTGAAACACAATACTCCAGTTCATCAATGAACGAGGATGTCTTGGGCTATATATAATGGCTTTGTAATTTTTAAGATTAATTAATTTTAAACCTGTTTTGGGGAAATGTCCATTATTTTCTTTATAAGCATTACTTTCTAAAAATTTAAAGTTTTTTCGAAGTTGGATACATAACTTAGTGGTCAGAGCGCTTGGATGGCTTCTTGGCCCGGGTTTGAATCCCGCTCCGGTAAAAGCTTTATGTTTTTTTTTAAATATTTTTCATATCTCAAGTAATACTTTAGAAATATTTATTTTCTCTATATTTATAATTGTTTTCAGGTATTGTGTATTAAGAGGTAAGTGGCTACCGTGGTGAAGGCCAACGAAAATATTTTCATTTCACTGCTCTATTAAGACAAAGCGCGGCGTTGAATCCTGCAACTCGACACGCTATATGAATGCGAGTGGAAAGTGGAGAACGGAGTGTTTTGACAATAGGCTCTCTTTGACTACCCTGCTAAGTGGGGACAAGACTTTAAAAAAGTGGTAAATTTAATTGAATAAAACTTTACTCTAATTACATTACAAGGTTTTTGCTTATTATAATTATTAAAACTGTTATTCTCCCCGTTAAGTTAAGCCCCGGAAGACGTATATGAAGACGTTGATGACAATGGACGAGGTGACAGTAGTAACAAAGCATGTAGACAATATATGTATATATATATTAATTTTAATTTGAAGAAGAATATTTAGTTTCACAATATTAGTTCTGCTGCAATTTTATCTAATATAAGTTTCAACAATACTAACCAGTTCGTACTAATAACCACTTAACTTCTTCGAAAACGATCGTAAATTCGAATCACTTTTTTATCTATCTATATCTCGATTAAATAGCATCGGATCCACAACCAATCGTCGCGTTTATAATACGACGCTGTGCTATTGTGCCACGATGGTCTCAAAAAAACAAATAGTAATATAATAAATACTAATCCATTAAGAAATAAAACTGCTAAATTCATATCCTTCACGCTTTTTCCCGCAGTCAGCGAGAGCCTAGTCTCAAGACACTCAGTTCTCCACTTTCCACCCGAATAACTGGCATTGCGTGTTGAGTGGCGAACTCAACTCTTTGTCTTGTACCAGAATGAAGAACTGAAAATAATTAAAATATATTCTTCCTAGTGGGGATTGAACCCACAACTGCGCTACGATAGCCATTTCATAAATTAGATTCATATCTAATTAAAATATTTATGAGTTATTATATCATCCATGATTATCATCTATGGATTTTTGTCACTCATCTTTTCTATTTGTGTAATTTATGTAAGAAATATTGAAAAATTATATACGAGAATCGAATCGTCATTCCCTGCACTGTTAATTATGACCATTAGAATTTTCATTTTATATATCATGTTCCAGAATCTACTGCGCACTTTCATAAACTCAACCAATATTTTTATGATTGATGAGCTTTTTTGCATATCGTATGGATTTCTTCGTGTCTTTATTAGAATAAAAAAATTAGGTCTTGATTGATGGGTTTCCTACAAAGACGATAAATGGGTGTTTCTTATGAATGTAGTTCGATACTTTTATTAGAAATTGAAGTACTAATTGCGTATGTCTAATAAGGAATATGTATGTAAGTTTTGGAAGAATTATTTCGTCCATTCAAATTGAAATTTTAGATTTTTGCATCCCTTCTGAATCGTCAAATGAAGATAAAGTAGCTTTCACCGGCTCGGAAGGCAGTTCTGCTGAGATAAGCCACAGAAAAACTCAACAGTTGCTCTTTTCAAATATAAAAGTTACAATTTTATAATTTAACACAGTGGTACCTAACCTGCACCAAACTCAAATCATATTACTTCCACACATTTTTATCTTTTAAAGTGCAAGAGTAATAAGCTTAATCTCAAGTCAATGGTATTAGGTACGGGACGATTCAATTAGAACATTCAGTCATACCGGGGATACTGAACTTTTGTAAGTAGAAAAGAGAGCGTGATATGCTTAAGACTAAGATCTGGGCAGATAAAAAGATATTGCGTGTAAAGAAGATATTGCGTGAAATAATTTCGCTTTTCTCATTTACTTCTACATGTGATTCAATAGATGATATAAGCCATGCTATGATGAAACGTACCCAGAATGAGTCATTATAACGTTGATTCTACCAGAATATAGGATAATACAACACAATCTATTGTAACTATGAAACTTTATTTATATATATTTTATTAACATTTTGTTATTCGCACACTTAGGAAATTGAAAAAGTCATATTGAGAAAACGTATAAAAATTTTTACACAGCGGGATTTGAACCCGCGCCTCTTGAAAGCCGTTCAAGAGTTACGACCGTAGAAGAGTTAGGTACTTGAACGGTTTTCAAGAGGCGCGGGTTCCAATCCTGCTGCGTTCAAATTTTTATACGTTTTCTAAATACATCTTTTTATTTATATTATTTACAGCTTCACGCGTTTTCCTGTGTAACAGGGTAGCCAGATAGGACCTAATGTCAAGACACTCCGATCTCTATTTTTCACCCGATTCCGAGACATTGCGGGCTGAGTGGAGGAACTCTACACCACGCTTTGACACCAGCGGAGAAATGGGGTCGAACCCGCTACCAATTGTATTTGCAGTTAGACGTTGTCCCAGGATGACCTCCTGTAATGTGTTAATAATAAATAAATAAAAAGGCTCGTGTATCTCTTTTACTAGGGCTCTACTTAACCTTTTAAGAGTTAAAATAAAAGATGACTATTTGAAGCGGTGGATGTATATTATAAATACGACCTGATAATATTAGCTGGTCATCCCACCCCATTCGTAAAATAGCGTGTTGGTTTTCGGAACTAAACGCCGCGCTTTGTCTCACCAAACCGAAAATATGAATATAATTGAAATAAAATCCTAATTCCTTCGAGTGGGGATCGAACCCACAACCAATCTTGTTTACAGTCAGACGCAGTCCCACTGCGCCACGATTTCCTCATAATACGTAGAGAAGCAATAAATATCTAATATTGATATTAGACATAATCCTATAATTAATAAAAATGGACGACGTTTTGCCTCAATTTATCATGATCAGCGAGTGGTATCTTTTCATTAACGTTTATCATGGCTAGTATTGAAACATATGTTCAAACAAAAGCTTTGTATTCAAAGTATATTAATGCCTGTATTTTATTGTTCTGAAAAGCTCCTTATTGAAATTATCTTCAGATTAATAATATCTGTCTGTCTGTGTAGTACAGTCTGAATGTAAGCGCTATGATTTTGGATTCGAATCTCACTCGGGGCAAATTATATTTCCATTTAACAGCAAAGTGCGGCGTTGAGTTTCGACACTCATCATGCAATATCTCGAATTCGGGAGAAAGCGAAGAAAACGGAGAAAGAACAAATGTATGTATCTCTCTATACATGTAAATTGGTTATAATATTTATTTTCTGTAATAATGACATATTTTATATGTATTTTTTCTAATATCTTGGAATTTTCCCCTCTCCGTCGTTATGAAAACTACGTTCTGGGCGAAATTTAGCACACGTCTTATACACTGCTAGAGTAAAATATTTAGATATTTACTATAAGTTCTATACATTAGTTTACGTTAAAGCAGTCTTTTAGATTATGTTCGCACACGATTCAATCTGAAAATACAACATAAATACATAGAAACGTTCCACAGAGAAAATGAACGAAATGTGTAAAACTGACTGAACTTCAGAGGATATTACACGAACTCTGTTAGATATATTCGTGTATATGATGAAATTACAAATTTTAAACACAGCAAGTTCGTAACACGACAAACAGAGCGCTTGGACGGTTTCCAAAAAAATATTAATAAATAGTTTATTAAAAAACATTTAATAAATAGCATTCTCTCTTGCCAAACGATTGTTCGTAGAATAATCTTTGGGTAGCAGAAATTTGTACAAATCTCGCTACAGAGATGCTAACAACAAATATATTTTGTAATAAGCGTATAAAAGTTTCGATGCAGCTGAATGTAGAACGCGTGGCTTAGCGGGCATAGCGCTTGAAAGGTTATCAAGCGGCGCGGGTTCAAAATTTTAAACATTTTGTAAACACAAATCTTATTAGTAAAAGTTATCAGTACTAATATATTGGCAATATTAACGACTCAAACTACAGGGTTGTCGCAAAGTTTTTATATTCGAATGCTTGTACTTAAAATAAGTGGTCCTTAACACTAGATTTCCTTTCTTTCAACATTTTTTTAAAGTGTTTTTTAAAGTGTATTCACACACTCGGGATAGTGAAACACATTATTAGATAAAGCAAAAATTTGATTAATAATAAGTTCGAAATATATGGATATAGAACGCACGGTTTAGTGGTTGATTTTTTATACGTTTTCTAAAATTGTTTTATAACATTTTTCTTTATTTTTATCAATTATTATTCATATTCACTCATTATCTCTATATATATATATATATATATCATCTTACGTTGCCAGTTATTTTTATTACAACGACGACAATTATTAAATATTTTACAAAATAACATATCCTACATAAATATGTATTTAAGATTCCTTCCAGACTGTTTTTTTTAAACTTTGCTTTAAAATTTTACCGTAATGACTCAAATTTGGACCAAAAGAGCCGGAAATGTGGGTAAAAGCTTTTTTTTCCGCTACGGTCTTAAACTGAGTGCTTTAACACTAAATTCTTTCTGCTTACGTTGTTAAGTTACAAGACACCGCAACCATAAATAAATTATACGCCGTTTAACCCACAAATGCCAATTTCATGCCTCAGTTTACCGCACGCTAATTTCCGTAATGTACTTCGCGACAAGGTGTCGACTATAATGACAGCTAACATATAATATTCTAAGGCGAGGCTACAAAAAGCAGCCCCCCGTAAAATTTTCCCACCCATCAGCCAAGTATCAATTTAATTTTAATTGAGAAAGACGGTTTAAGTGTTTGTCCAAATTTTTGAATATACCGTATCGTACCGAATATTCAGTCATCGGGAAATATGTATTGGTAATTTTTTGATACTTATAAAATAAAAAAAAAGGCCACACGCTTTTTCCCGCATAGCAGGGTAGGCAGAGTGAAATTGCTAAGAAATTCCGGTCTCTACTTTCCGCTCGAATTCGCGGAATTGCGTGTTAAAAGGCGGAGCTCAACGCCATGGTTTGTTTACCAGAGCGAAGAAACGAAAGGAGTTTAATCTTTAGCTTTCGCTTTCGCACTCAATACGCAATCTCGATTTCGGGTGGAAAGAGGAGAATGGAGTGTCTTGGCACTAGGTCCTCTCTGACTACCCTATTAGTAGTAGTAGTAAAAAAATATATACTTTTCCGAAAGGATTTAATCCCACACTCTTCACATCCAGTTAAACACTAAGTACAACAATACGTCCTCTATACTACTTTAACAGGATTAATTATTTATAATATGGTTATAAGTTCTACTCAGTTCAGGGAATTGTAATTATTGAAAAATTTATTAAATCCTTGTTCCGAAGTAAATTACGCACTTATTACTATGCGGTATGCTCTTGTCACCACAAGTTATTGATTTCGGTTCATTTCGGTTCAAAAAAGATCGAAATTGATTCCAATTATTTAGATAACTGCATTGAAACCTGTACGTACAAGTATACACAGTTTTGGTTTTGTTATTTTGAAAAAAAAAACGGAGAGAATATAGAATCTCTCATTTCCCGAGAAATTAGAAACCTTATGTTAAAGTTAAATAGCAGGAAAACAATACCATATGTTACATGTTTAAGGCTTTATAAACTATAGGAATTTTAACGACACTTTGGGAACAGAATGGGTAAAAGTACACAATGTATATTATAGCCGATTAACCATTATATTAATAATGAAAATCTATTTTGTATACTCAGCTGATAGAACGCGACATTTAGTTTAGCTATAGCTTGACGGTTTGTGGAAAATGAAATAACTTTTCTCTTAACATTAGGATCGGTAGAAATAAAAATAAGTTTTCAAATGAAACTATTTTTAACCGGATTAATCGCGTATAATATTGATATTCGAAAATACATTTTAGAACCCGATGTTTTGAACACTTTACAGTCCGTGGTCACAGGTAGACTGAGGTGGCATTTGTCTGTCATTTGATACATATTATTATATCAAACTACCGTCAACGATTTCTTAGTTACCTCGCGTACCACTTTGGATTCTTGCAAAATGAGCTGACTGTATCTTGCCCACTGGTGTAATTAGATTGAGACTTCAAAGTTTTCAGTATTGGGTCCCAGGTGGTAGAAAGTTTCCACCCGTCTTCGCTACTGAAATTATGGTATTTTTGTATTTCAATAGCCTCGCGGATCATGGGATATATCTATTTTCCCTAGCGAGAATATGAGGTTTATCAAACCTGATGTAATGGTTAGGTCTATCCGTTGTACGCTCACAAACAACTGACTTCGATACACGCCCATTCTTGATATCGGAGATGTATTCTTTCACCCTTATACCGATGCTCCTCTTTGTTTGACCAATGTAAGATAAGTCACAATCTAGTTTGTATATACCAGCACACTAGATGTTACTTTTCACTGGTCTCAAGAACTGGCTCATTTTTATGTTAGGCTTAAATATAGTTTTTATTGAAGCTTTCCTTAAGATATTGCCAATCTTGTCCGTAACTCCCTTTACATATGGTAGTAGTGCTGGTTGTCTCTCCACTTTTCATAATGTGTAATCATCGTGAAAATTGAAGAACTTATTATAAAAATAAGTTCCATGACGTCATCAACCAATCAATCAAATCAGCCTTTTCTTATCTACTGCCAGACGTCGGCTTCCCCTAGGGTGCGCCAGAGATCCCGGTTCTCCGCATCTAACCTAAACCTAGCTTTCTTCAGGTTATCAGCCTATCCAGCTGGAGGGTGTGCCCTACGCTACGCTTGCCGATCCGCAGCTTCCACTCAAGGATTTGTCTGCTCCAACGGCCATTGGTCCACTTCACCACTTCAATATAGTAATTTTGCATGATATATCCGTAAAACCTATTCTTTTTTCGATAACCTCATTTCTGATTTTATCCACTAAAGAGTCTCCGAGCACAGCTCGCTCCATAGCACAATGATGTAACGAGACATTTTTAAATTCATTTTAGATTGTTAGAAAAGAGTGCCCATTTTTCAATTTCTGCCCTCTAAATAGTTCGCGGAACCTAACGCCGCTGTATTTTACTAGAAAGGAAACACCAGTCAAACCCACAACCAATACTGTTTACAGTCAGACGCTATCACACTGCACCAAGACCTCAATTATAATCTGCGTACTTTACATTAAATATGTGAATTATTATGTAGTAACATAATAATTCACACACACACTTTTATTTCGCTTAAATATCTCTCTCACTGTATATTTAATTTAATTAAAATAAAGAACTCTTATCTCACCTTGACCCAGGATCTTCGAATTTACTCGCACCTGTGCCACCTGCGTATTTTATCACTCTGCTCCAACCTTTTCGGCAAAAACGAACCATTTCTTCAGAGATAATTTATTTTTCTTGTTAACTTTTCTTTTATTTCAACCTATATTTATGTATAGAAGACAAAAAAGACGTATCAAAACGCATTCGTTTTTTTACCTTGCTATATGAAAAAAAGCGTGAAGCTGCTAAAAATATATTATATATCAATATTCTCATTGATAAAAGTGTATTAGTAAAAAAAAGATAAAGTTTTCATTTTAAAATTTATATGAAATTTTCAAACCTATATATATGCTTGTATATTTTATTCAATAAACAACAATTCTTTTAACGCATCTAGTCGTCTCATAGATTTGGTTAGTATAAATAAAATGTTTTGTTCAGAAGGAAGTGTAACGCCAACGCATTGATTTTAGGTTCAGGTCTATAGTTTTAGCATGAGTTGTAAACATTTTTAGTAGTTTAAACTTTAAAGAATACATTAATTATATAAAAATTATTATTATTTATATTTGATATTATCTTTTAAGACCCATTGTGGCGTAGTGGGACAGCGTTATGGGTTTGAGCCGCACTCGGAGGAATTATTATATGCCAATTATTTTCATTACTCCGCTCAGGTAAGAAAAGCCTACATTAGAGGTCTAGTACAAAACTTAATATCTTTCTTAATACCATAAAATTGAAATTAAATACAAATTTAATTTAAATCAAATTTTCCACACAAAATGGTGTCGTAATAGTATAAAAATATAACTATTTGTTTCACTTCAACACATAAACCTAATAAATTTATGTCAACATATAAACACTTATATATATTTATTTTAACATTTTTTAAAGAGTTATTCTACACTAAGGAAACTGAACGGTTTTCAAGAGGCGCAGGTTCAAATCCCGCTGCGTTCAAATTTTTATACGTTTTCTAAATATGTATTTTTATATAAACACTGAACCCGCATAACAGGGTTATCCGGGTTCAGGGTTAACTCCGTTCTCCACTTTATATTAATATAATAAACATATGAATTATGAAAATGCTCACAATCACTGTAAGAGCTAAGCGTACACAATATTTATTTCATCGTATGTTTTCAAAGCGCTCAACTAAATTGTACTCATTACGCAAGTGTTAAATTAAGTCTAATATTAGATCGGGTATTTCTGATTTCAAACATTTTGGCAACTTTGTTTTGAGAATTCCAATGAGAATTTGTTTTGTTTCTTGGAAGTTCTTGTTATATAGAAAAAGCTGAGAAACATTTTTTTTTATTATATATACACACATACTTATATGTGCTAATTGCTTTTGCTGTATTATGTCAAGACAAATGAACTAAAAATTACTGTCAAGAATAAAAAATATATAAAAAGGCTATGTATTCTTGAATATTTTTGATCTTGACATGGATGATCATAGATAAAACTCTTTAGCAGTGATATAAATTTACTCTAAATTGACCCGTATATCCAAAGAGCGGCATTAAAATCCGTTTCCCATCAAGAAATTTCTCTGATATATGCAAAAAGTGAAGAACAAAGTTCCTTAAAACTAGGTTCTTGTAGTCATATGCAAAAGGTTTTTAACATTTTTAAAGTGTTATTCGCACACTTAGGAAATTGAAAAAGACATATTTAGAAAACTTATAAAAATTTGAACGCAGCGGGGTAAGAATCTATAAGATAAGATAAGAATATATAATAAGAGCATAAGAATTTCGACGAAGCTGGATGGAGAACGCATGGCTAAGCGGTCAGAGCACTTGAACGGATTTCAAGAGGCGCGGATTCAAATCCCGCTGCGTTCAAATTGTTATACGTTTTATAAATATGCAAAAGATGTTAAGCTCAAAACATATAAATTACTAGACCGAATCTAAAACAAACATTACACTGCATATATTTATTATTCTTTTCATACAGGCCACTGTGGTGCAATGCGACAGCGTCTGACTGTAAGTGCAAATGGTTGCGGGTTCGATTCTCATTCAGGGAATCAAATATTTAAAATCTTTTCATTTCTCCGGCAAAGCTGAGCGTTAGTTCAGCCTCAAGTGTCTTGGCATTAGGTTCTCTTTGACTTCCCTGCTATGTGGTAAAAGCGTGAAGCCAAAGAAGAATATATCTAAAAAAGACATATTTAGAAAATGTCTTTTTCAATTTCCTTAGTGTGGGAATAACACTTTAAAAAATGTTCACAAAAGAATATATATTTTACTAAGTTGGGAAAATATTTCGTAAAACGCTAACATCTCCCTCATAAGTACTATAAATAAATAATAATAAAATATAAAACTATTTTTTATAATAATTTTAGGCTCTCAGCTCAACCGCTTCAATCATTTTCTTTTTCACTGAATCCACGATATTTTGCTTAAAGTTTATTTTGAGACATACATTTTCAGAATTTATTATACAAAGATGAATGAACGGCTCAGCTTCAACAAAACGTATGGTTTTTAAATAAAATATATGATATGAAAGTAGTAAATTAAAGCGTTTTTCTTTTGTAAGCAAAGTAGAAAAGTAGCTTAAATAAATTATAATGAAATAAATTCCTGGCCAAATGGAACTTGATTTTATCTTGACGCAGTTCGAAAGGTTGACAACGCGATGTTAAGATCAATTTCCACTTCAGTGAAAATAAGTATCTGCGTTCAGTTTTTGTTTTTGTTTCGTTTAGATGTCGCCACTCAATATGTTTTATCTTTTTCTTTAGCGTCACACATTTCCTCTTATAGCAAGTTGGGCTGAAAAACTTAGTGTCCAGACATTCAGTTCTCCCGTTTCCGCCTTAATTCAGTACATAGCGTGTGAGATGAACTCATTGTCGCACTTTGTTTTGCCAATGTGGAATAATGGAAATAATTTAAAAATCACTTTTCCATTTAGAAATTCAGATCATAACCACCGAGTTGATACACCTTCGCTATCCCACTGCGGCATAACGTTATCTCAATGATATTTTTCTCGTGCAGCCTATCCTAGTATCCAGAAATTCCGTTCTCCACTTTAAACCTAAATGCCATTTTCTCCGTGATTCATAGAAATATAAATTAATAAAAAAAATACCGAAATTTAGGCAAATTTAGACGTTACATATATTAAAACTTTATTACAGTATAGGATCGGCTAATTATAAGAACAAAGAACGTGTGAAACAAACTCTCATCAGCGGTTCAAAGTTTTGTATACCGGTGTAATTTGTCGTTTCATGTTATGAATAACTTCTTCAACTCTGGTAAAAGTTAAACCTATTTATGTAAGAAATTAAATTATAATTAAATATTTATTTCGTGTTCATGTTTGTTATTTTAGGCGGTAGGCAGACAATGTGTATAATTTAGCATTTAGTTTTCAAATTTTCTTCAACACAAAATTTTATGCTAAATATTAATTGTCACAAAGTGAAAATGATTATTTGAGATAGAAACGAACTTTTATACATTTTATACATTTTCTAAAAAATTTCTAAAAACATGTTAAAACTATCTTGTTACTTGTTATTCAGAACAAGAAGTTGCGTGCTTTTTTAACCTTACTTAATCTACTTATATAAAGTTAGACCTGAGCAAAACCCATGAAAGAAGCTCAACGGAACTTAAATCTTTGAATATAGTTTATTTCAAGCAAGGAACAAGTGGGATTGGAATCGACAACCATTATGCCCACGTTTCAATAGCAGAGTGATTGTATGTTTATCCGAAACTACATAAATTCCATCTTAATTACTTGAATTTGTTATAAAATTGGACGCATTTCAGTGATGAACGACAAATATTAAAAAGCTCCAGTTATTTTACATGAAATGTATGATTATAAGCTCATTCCATCCATACATAGCATTATATCAATCACAATTTTTTTTTATTATTATCATTGTCTTTGTACAGATACTCTATATGTATATTTTATGTTCTCCGTTTTTTCCCGTATAGCAGGCAATATATAGTATAGTAGGCAGAGAGGACCCAATAAAAAGACACTCCGTTCTTCATTGTCCACCGAAATCCGAGCATGCATGTATATCAATAGACAATCTCTTTAAATAACTATGATATATATAATAAATAACTAAAATAAACGAAAGCCATCATGGTGCAGTGTGCCAGTGCCTGAATTTATTCGATCGAATACCGTTTTTTACTCTGGTAACACAAACCATAGTGGTACCAGCTGACAGGTGACATCTGTGTCAAAAAAAATGGGGGGAAAGAGAAATATCCGATATGCTAGTGATTCATCATGAATCTTTGTCTTTTAACATAATAATATGCGTACGAGTACATAAAAATATAGAAACATTTGGCAACAAGTACCAAAGTATTTTTTTATTGTTACAGGTTCACATGTAAAAACGGAACAATATAAGATAAAATAAGTTTCTAAGAAAATCAACGATTATGGTCATCTAGTTCCACCACAATGGAGTCTACCGAAGACGAGTTCTACAACATATGTGTCAATTTAACAAGCGAAGAAATCGCTAGTGTTGGCGGCTGCAATTACAGTTCAGAATATGAAAATGGAGAACTCCTTGAGAAAGTTGTGTCCAGAGTTGTGCCAATTTTCTTCGGATTCATCGGAATAGTAGGACTTGTTGGAAATGCGCTGGTCGTTCTCGTAGTTGCCGCAAACCCTGGAATGAGATCTACCACAAACCTTCTGATCATCAATTTGGCTGTTGCTGACCTGCTCTTTGTAATATTCTGCGTTCCTTTCACGGCAACTGACTATGTTATGCCTAGATGGCCTTTCGGAGACTGGTGGTGTAAAGTTGTTCAATACTTTATCGTGGTCACAGCACATGCCTCTGTCTACACATTAGTCCTGATGTCCTTGGATAGGTTCATGGCAGTCGTACACCCCATAGCCTCTATGTCGATAAGGACAGAAAAAAACGCACTGTTAGCCATTGCCTGTATATGGGTAGTGATTCTTACAACTGCAATACCAGTAGGAATATGTCACGGTGAAAGAGAATACTCTTATTTCCACAGAAATCACTCCTCCTGTGTTTTTTTAGAGGAGCAGGGATATAGCAAGTTGGGCTTTCAAATGTCCTTTTTCTTATCATCATATGTGATTCCTCTAGCGCTTATCAGCGTGCTTTATATATGCATGCTGTCCAGGTTATGGAAGAGTGCTCCAGGAGGGAGAGTATCTGCAGAGAGCAGGAGGGGGAGGAAAAAAGTCACTAGAATGGTTGTTGTCGTCGTGGTAGTATTTGCGGTGTGCTGGTGCCCAATACAGGTGAGCTGATATAACTTTTATTATATTAATATTTTTTTCAATTTAAAATTGATATATATAGTCATTAATACTAAATTAAAAAGGATTGTCATTGAAAACGGAACAAAGAATGGAGTAAAATAACTTGTAAAAAAGCTCGCTATACCTTGATCCGGAGGATGCGGTTAGATAGACGTTAAAATTGTTAGGAAATAAAAATAGCTATGATAGCCGTGAGTATTTTTCTTTATCTTATTAGAGCGGAAATGAAATTTATTATAATAATAATTTTAAATATAGAATTCACTTAGTAATATATTAGTTATTATTTTCTACATAAATGCAAAAAATATTGTATTTATATTTTTCTGGTTTATACTATGTATATAAACTACATTATAAGTTGTGATGAGCTATTTAATATATGAATTCATATCCTATAAGCTTAAATAGGCGCCACTAGCCTCATTAAATGTAATATGTTGAGGATTCTGTCAATACCTTGTTTGCATTTTCTGTGCACATTTGTATTGTAACGTATTTATATGTAATTAAATAATATTTGATACAATGTTATTATTTTCTCTTCTTTATCTTGAGACCATTGTTGCGAAGTGTGACAGTCTCTGACCGTAAACGCGATGGTTATGAGTTATGGTTATGGAATGGTTTTGAGTTATGGAATGCTTATATTTAAATTATTGTCATAACTTCACTCAGGTGATAAGATAAAGCACTGCATTGAGTTCCGCAACTTGATACTAGGTTCTCTCTGCCTACCGTGCTATGCACGAAAAGCGTGAAGCTGAACAAAAAGAAAATATTTTCCGAGGTGGATTGTATAATATTATATTGTTTAGGAGGAAACAGCAAAACGTTCGCGACTAAAACCATCCAGCTGCCTTAATAACTTTAAGACAATAAGTATAGACCAAAGTCACAAGTCACTAAATTTGAATTATCCAATTTAGACAATATTAACAAAAATCTTACCAATTTGACCTATAATGTAGAAATCTATATATATACTGAAAATAAAACATATACTGTTTAATAATTCACTTCCACTAGTACCCACGTAGTTAATTATGTAATTCAGTTAAAACTAATAATCTAATATGCCGTGGAACCAATCAAGAAATTCCAAAGACAAATATCTCGTAGAGGGAAAATGTCAAGCCGCCGCAATTTGAAGTAAAGACTTTATTCTAAAAAGCATTATTGAACGTTTTCTGATAAAACCACAACTTGTCTTATTGAAAATTCGTATTATTAATTAAAGAAGCGAAATACAAGTATAATTTTCGAATAGGAATCTGTAAAGTGGATGTTGAAGTTTTATTATTACGAAAAGTTTTACACCATCGTCTCGATGTAGGGTAGTGCAGCTGTGGGTTCTAATTTCGCTTTGGGAAATAATTATAATAAATTACTTTTAATTCCCCTTTCCGGTAAGACGAAAAGGGGAGGAAGGGAAGGGCGGCGTTAAGTTACGTCACACACAACCCAAGAAACAATGTTAAGAATTCCGATGGTATATAGAGAACGGAGTGCCTTTACACTAGTTCTCCCTCCCTACTCTACTATTTGGGAAAAAGAATGAAACCAACAAAAAAAACGGCATCGTGGCGCTGTGATGTTTTCTGTAAACGCTATGGTTGCATGTTCGATGCTAGTTTGGGGAAATGATTATATTTAATGTACTTTTGTTTTCTAGTGAGACGTAGCGTAGTGTCGGTTTCCGGTCTTCTACAAGTACCGTCTTGATATTAAACAGGAACTGCTGAAATAGGTGGCTTAGCACTAGTATCTTTAATTTTACGAATTGTTTTAAAAACAGTGTATAAATAAGACTAAATTATATTAAAATTAGTGTGTACTAGTGTTACAACGCTTTGTAATTTTGTATGGAATTGTACAACTTTAATGTATGGAATTTAATGCAGCCGTATTATTGTTATGATAACATCTACATAATAATGTAGAATATTGATATTGAGTAAATAATATTTTAAATTATTATATATTTCAAAAGTAAAGCAGTTTTATTCTATTACCGCAAACGTCAAAGGTCAAAAGGCAAAGAGAAGCCAAAGTCAAGGCTCTACATTTCTATATACGTCTATTGAGTGATGGAACCTCTTTTTGTCTTACTAGAGCAGGACTTTTTTTGTAACTTGTATATTTAACACTTTGCCTCGGCGACGTGGATCACTTCACTTTATATAAAAGTGTAATGCAAACACACACACTCACACAAAGTAGCGTATATAAATTTCATATATTTTTAACGTATTGTTATTAAAAGTATTGACTGTCATCACTCCTTTTCCTGTGTGCCAAATCTTATACCCCTTCACCCGCATAACTTTTGAATTATGCATCCACATGTTAATATTATGATAATATCAAGAAACTGTTCTAATAATGCGATTGACGCCATCTTAGCCTATTGCCAAATACAGTACTGTACTAGCAATCGTTGTAAATTCGATTCCCACTCAAGTGAATTGTATATTCCAAATTCATTAAATTTCTCCTGACCTAATTGGAGAAAGTGCAGCGGTGGGTTTCGCTACATAATATGTACTGTGTCTCAAATTAGCTGTTAGGTCCTTCCCATCATATGTGATACAGGAGAACGTTTTAGTTTGCCTCGTTTCTATGACTATTTACTTTCTGGCTTCCGTCATCAAAGTTACATTTGTCAAGGAACCTTCTTACAAAGTTTGGGCTTACTACAGCCAGTAGTTTGTCAGCCACTCTTTTTATTAGTGGCATCGTGATACGGTTTAGTCGAACATAACTAACCTAACTAGCCTAACTTAAAATATCTCTATTCTAGACAAGTGTGGAAAATAGAGTGACTCTTTCTACCTCTTATAATGGTGTAGTAAATATCACAATGTTTCCTTTCCATTAACTTCCTCTTTGCATATTGACTGTTAAAGTGACAACCGCATAGTATCAAATTAATATCGTAAACCTACTTCGATGTGGTCGAGACAGTTTTAAGCCACAGAGCATATACATTAATTACATGAGGGAAATTGAATATGAAGGAAAGTTTTTTAATAAAAAATTTGGAATTAGTCCAATATGATCGGAAAATTACACATTTAGTTACACTCATAGATGTCAATTAGGGTTTTATTGGCGATTAATCGATAAAAATATGTTTATATAATCCTAAATCGATACATTTATGATTTAATAATAACGCTTAGTCAAAGGGCGTGAGTTCTAATCCTGTTATGTTAACATTTATTACATGGCAAAATTTGATTATTTTCTCAAATAAAACAAAATAAATAAAGAAATAATTTAAAAAAGTATGTTTTTTCATAAATCAAAATATATACACAAAAATTATGTTATAATTCTCTTTGATATCAAAATATAAGCTCTTGTTATAATAAACATGCCCCGGGTAATTAAAATATTTGATATATTATACATAACCAATGTTAGGTCGGATTTATTGATTCAATTAATTAGGCTAATACAGATTTATCGATTCTAACATTTAAAATATTATGAATGATTTTATTGAATCCTATATCATGAGGATAGGCAAGCCCTCACATCTCCAATGTATAGAATTGTATGCAGAGAGAAGTCAATGTCAAGACACTTCGTTCCCCGATTTACATATTTTTTAGATATTGCATTTTCAGTAGCGGAACCCGATCATTCTCTTAACTGGTGTCAAACCTATAACCATAGTTTACAGTGTCACTGTACCACTGCGCCACTATGAACCTCAACCTAATAGTTATCGCTTTATTATCTCCACTATGCCAGTAGATATAAAATTGCAGGCTAGCGCTAGTATTTACTTTGTTGTACAAAGAGTAGCCTCATATATAATGCTGCGTTCTTCTTTGTAGGAAATTAGGGAATATGGTGACGCAACTCTATGCTCTCCTGTTTTTGGTATTTGCAATTTGTTTTCGTAAACTATAACATAATTGAATCAAATTAAAAGATTTTACTTTATTTAGAAAGTAAATTTAAATAATACATTATAACATTATTAGAAAATATATGAAAACTTGAACTAGCGCAGTTTGAATTTCGTTCGTTACTCTTGAAAAACGTCCAAGCGCTCTGACCGCTAAGCTATGTGTTCTACACCCGGCTACGTCTAAATTCTTATAAGCTTATTACAACTCATCTCTGTAGACAGATTTTTACAAATTTCTACTACCCAAAAATTATTCTACGAACAATCATTACACAAACAAAAAGTTGTAATAAGCGTATAAGAATTTCGTCACAGCTGGATGTAGAACGCTGCAATCTATTTAAATAAATAAAGAAAAAATCCTATTAAATAACAATTTGTATCTGAAATTGAACCCATAACTTATATAAGCACCATTTCCACCAGCTTAGCGTATTTTAATCTAATTTATGTAAGCATAGCCTTTTAATCAACACAAACAGTCCTTTGTATAACAAAAACCACCCTCGACGGACCAAATTTAGTGAACCCCAAACCCCTTTATTTATGGCCCAATAAAAGGTAGAAAATGTCAAGCACAGATTTTCACGTGCATAATGAAATATATATATAAATTGAAATTGTCCACTCGTGCTTGTTATAATTATTATATGAATTAGTATCAAACTGAATTTAGAGTATTGTTTTTGTTTCCTCGCTCTGTAATGATGACGCGGTGTTGAGCTCCGCTACTTAATAGACAGTCTTGAATTCTACAAAGATGGCCAGCAGAATGCCTTGACACCTTTTCCCGCATAGCAGGAAAGTCATAGAACAACCTAGTGTCAAAATACATACTTAATTTTCTGCCCGAAATCCAAACAATACTTGTTGAGTGGCGAAACACAACGCTGTGCTTTGTCTTGAATGGATAAAAATAGAGAAGAGAGTAGAGCGGAGAAATGAAATTATTTTAAATATAATCATACCCCTGAGTGGGTATCGAACACACACCCAAACGCGTTTACAGTCAGATGCTGCCATACTGCGACACGATGGCCTCTATGACATATTTGTTGAGTAAAGTTAAAAATAATTAGCAACCAATTTATTTGAAATTCAATATATTTTGCGTTATCATTGCTTATAGTGATAAAAGCTTAGATATCTATTTTGTCAAAAGCTTAACGCCGATAAAAAGGTTTTTAGATTAAATGTTTGAAAGATAAAAAAATTATTGATACAGTTAAGTTTAATTCGAGGCTTAATTGTAGGTTCAAACACGAGTGAGTACCTTGTTTTGCTTAACACATAGCAGATTAGGCAAATATTCGTCTATTTCCCTAACCGAGACGTTGCTTGTATAAGTTATTTCCAAACATATAATAAAAATGTAACTGATCGCTGTCTCTACATGGAAGATACATGAAAAAAAAATGTTATTTGGGTATTGCTCAATATAATAGAACCCAAAATTTTTGTCAATTTTCATTTCTGTTCGTCTGCTTTTGTGCAAGCTAATCCCAGAATTGACTAAACCGATTTAAATGCAGTTCTGGCTATTGTATTTTTTTAACCTTTCTTAAAATTTAGTGTTTATTTCATTTCAATCGGTTTATAAATAAAAAAGTTACAAACATTTAAATTATAAGTTTAAGCCAAGTTTGTCACTTAAATAGGAACGCGGGCGAAGACGCGTTTTACGCAGGCGTAGGAGCGAGCGGGCCGCTTGTTTTAAATAAAAACTGAGATCAAGCTAGGTCCACATCTACTTTAAGATTATACTCAATTCTTAGAAAATGGAACAATCAAAACCATGTCTAGGCCATTTCATATAAAAAAAAGACAGCTTTATTTTAACAAGTTCTTTGATTTTCGCGATTATTACACATTTTAAAATGAAACTACTTTAACCGGATTAATCGCGTATACGTTATTTGGTATACGAAAATACATTTTTAGAACCTGACGTTTCGAACACTTTACAGTAGTCCGTGGTCACAGGTAGTCTACCTGATGACGCGATTAATTCGGTTAAAATAGTTTCATTTCAAAAAGCTTTATTTTAAGTAAATTGGCAATAGAACCTACAACCCGATGTACACATTTACAGCCCGATGTCCCCCTGCGCCACGATGGGGCTTAATTAGAAAAGAAATTGATATTTTTTTTTATTTTTCTTTCAGATCATCCTTCTAGTGAAGGCATTAGATGCTTACAATATAACCTACTTCACGGTAACCGCTCAAATCGTCTCGCATGTACTAGCGTACATGAACAGTTGCGTCAATCCAGTGCTTTACGCCTTCCTGTCGGAGAACTTCAGGGTCGCCTTCAGAAAGGTAATGTATGATTTGGTATCTATGTATACATAATATAATAAATATGTCACTGATTGATGTCGGTACATGGAAGATAGATGAAAAAATGTTATTTATTTACGTTTATCAATAAAATAGAAACCTCAAAACTATGATTTTAAACTTTCTTATCTGTTTGTCTGTATGTTTGTGCACGTTAGTCTCAGAAACGGCTAAACCGATTGAATGTATTTTGGTAAGCATTCTTTAACATATTATATCATTTCAATCGATTGATAAATAACAAAGTTACAACTATTTACATCATAAATTTCAGTAAAGTTTGTGATTTAAGTTAGAAGAGAACGGGCAAAAATACCCAATTTCCATTTGTCGTGTAGTCACAGTTACGCAGGCGAAGCCGCAAGTCACTTGTATATATAATAAATCATAACTACACTGGAGGCCATTATAGAGCGTCTGAGCGTATACGCGATGGTTGTGGATTCGATTACTACTCGGCGACTTATTATATTGAACTTTTTTTTTATATATATCCGCTCTCTTGACAAAACAAAACGCGGCATCGTGTTCGGCCACTCTCAATGTTTCGGATTCGTGTGGAATGTGGAGTGTGTATTGACACTAGGCTCTCTCTGACTATCCTGTGCTATGGGGAAAAAACGGGTGAAGTAGCAAAAAAAAACTTCGCTCCTTTATTGATGTAGTGAGACAGTCTTGATTGTAAACGCAATAGTCATAGGTTCGATTCTTAAATCTTATTCTTTTCTCTTGAGAAGCTCCAGCTTGTCTACGCCAAGCAAAAACAAAGTCAAGATACTTCGTTACTAAATTTGTGAACTTGCATGTTGAGTGGCGGAGCTAAGCGCTGTACTTCATCTCAACATAACCAGAGATTATATTAATTTAAATAAAATCATTATCAGATTAGAAATGGAACCCACAACCATGATGATGACATTTAAAGTCAGAGACGCCTCGCTGCGCCACTAGGGCTTCAACAGACATATTTTTCTGCTTTAGACTAATCTTCTTTCCAACAAATATTTCTCTATTACTTGGACACAGAAATAATCTAGTAGTATTAGTAGTATACTAGTGAAAACAAAATAAATCATTTAACAATTTCCTTTGCTACGATCAATAATATCCCATTACTCATTCAAATATCGTCCCTGCTTAATATAGTTTAATCAAAAGGAAAGTTTTAAGTTTCGTCCCGCTATTGGATCTTTTATCTAATAATGTTTTCGTGGGCATAAACTAAGCAACTGCCAGTACAAATATTTCATAATTATTTTGAAGTGTTATTCGACTTTGATTATAAGCGCGATTAGTTGTGCGTTCGATTCCGACTCGAGGAAATGATTATATTTATTTTGAAAAAGACATATTTAGAAAACGTATAAAAATTTGAACGCAGCAGAATTTGAACCCACGCTTGTTGAAAACCGTTCGAGCGCTCTGACCACTAAGCCATGCGGTTCAAAATGTTCAAAAAAAAAAAAATTTATATATATATATATATTTATTTTTTTAACATTTTTGTAAGTATTATTCGCACACTTAGGAAATTGAAAAGGACGTATTTGAGAACGTATGAAATTTGAACGCAGTGGGATTTGAACTGCTCCTCTTGAAAACCATTCCAGCGCGATTGGTTGCTAAGCCATGCGTTCTGCATCCGGCGCTACGTCAAAATTCTAATACGCTTATTACAACTTATAATTGTTGTTAGCATCTCTCTGTAGAGAGATTTTTACATTTTAAAAATTTCTGCTACCAAAAGATTATTCTAAGAACAATCGTTTCGGCAAGAAAGAATGCTACTTATTAAATATTTTTCTAACACTTTTTTAAAAGTGTTATTCGCACACTTAGAAAATTGAAAAAGCCATATTTAGAAAACTTATACTGTACGCCACGCAATGCGCAAAGTATATATTTCAGGCGGAAACTGAAGAACTACTTGAACTTAGGTTGAAAAAAAGATATGAAGAATGCTATAATATGAGTTCGTATAAATGCGAATGGTCGTAGATTCCACTCCTACTCGGAGGAATGATTTTGTTTGAATTATTTTAAATTTTACGCAGTAGTAAGACAAAGTTCGACGTTGAGTTTTGAAATTTAACTCAGGGTAAAGGCCTAAGTCTTGATTTCAGGTGGAAAGTGGAGAACGGAGTATCTTGAAACTTGGTTCTCTCTGATTACCCTGCTACGCAGAATAAAGCTTCAAAATTCATTACATAATTTTTTACCTTATGAAAATAAATAGTCTTTGAAGAAAGCGCTTTCTAAGAATCTCCCTATAGAGATGTTAACAACAAAAGTTGTAACAATTGTATAGAAATTTCGACGTAGCTCGATAAGAACGTACAACAGCTTAATTGGCTAGAGTGGTTTGAAAACATCTTAGGTACAAGAAACTCGGGTTCAAATGATGGTATATTAAAAAAAACCCGTCCAACTTCCAAGAGTCGCGGGTTCGACCTCGCAAAATTTATACTTTTAGTAAAAATATTTATTCTAATAACACTTTCAAAATATTATAATATATGTATCATTATTTATTATTTAATAAAACAATATTTTTATAATAAATGTATCATTATTTTATTATTTAATAAAACAATATTTTTTACTAATAAATAAAAAGAATTTTATCTGCAATTTTTAATTCAATTATATTTATTATTATTAGTATATATAATGTAAGTGAGATCCTCCATATAATGTCTTGAATTCAGGTGGTAAGTGGAGAATAGAGTATTTTGATGCTACATTCTCTTTGACTACTTACCATGCTATGATAAAATAGAAAAAAAACACTCCGTCTGGAAAATTTTGCCGAAGCACTTATATGAGACAATGCAGGATTATAAAGATTTATTATTTTTATTTTTTTAGGTTTTACGAATCTCTCTTTATAGCAAAAGTAACTAGAGACTAGTGTTAAACACTCTGTTCTCGGCTGCCTGCCTAATTTAAACAAATTTCATTTTAGTAGCGGAACTCATAGCTACACTTCTAAATAACTTCTGTAATAGGAAACACTTTATTCACACTTCAATTCAGTAGCTTATATATCAATACTTTTCGTGCCAGGACTGGTCACGCCTGTTGCTTCTCATCGAATGAGCCTAGTGCCTGGTCTTTTCAGCTTTTTGCGAATCAACCCCAAGAGACCCAGCACCATCTTTAATCGTTTATCGAAAGTATTATCAATTGAGGTCCACTTAAGTACAACGACATCTTGTGGTGATGATTAGTACTATTTTTGTCAAATGACGTTCTTATTATACCCATGTCTAACGTTTATATTTATATATAATCTAGTTATAAATAAATTATGATAACCAAACGAACCCACAACAATCACGCTTACAGACTGACATTGCTGACATTGTGCCATTGTGCCACGATGAGCTCCTTTATAACTGTATCCACCAAGATACCAACTATCTTATAAGTTATAATAATAAACTCAGAATTTGATATTACAAAGTTCTGACCACACAAAATAAAACAAATCAAGGTTAATAAAACTCACACAGTTACAACTACACCACATTCTTGTGCTCCAACAGAAACTATGAGTACCTTATGGTTTAGTGGTTGGTTGGTTTATTGGTATAGCATCTCAAGTATACATTTTACAGCTTCACGCCTTTTCCCGCATAGCAGGGTAATTAGAGATGACCTAGCGTCAAGAGGGAATGTCTTGACTTCACTTTCCGCCTGAAATTGAGATATTACCTAACCTAAGTTGATTGGTGGAACTCGACACTGCGCTTTGTCGCATTAGAGAGTGGAACAATGATAATAATTGAAATATCCTCTGAGTGGAATCGAACCTATAACTAATCGCGCTACATAACTAGTCAGACGCCGTTCCACTGCGCCATGTTGGCCTCAACCCTTATACTATATTTTAATTTCCCCTCAAATAGAATTTGAATTCACTTCCTTCACTCCAAGATATACACATATCGACTGCGCCACAGTGAAGATTGTCATTAAAATTTATATTTTAATCAAAAACCTCTATAGATTCTATGAAATATTAGACGTACAAGAGCAATAATTATTAAATTATGTTCGATACTACGCGCATACAAATTGGAAGATTCCGCAGGGAAAGCTAGAAAAATTGTTTTGAAATTGGCAGTAACATTGCTGTGTACTTATCAATAAATATATAAAAAACTGTCGGTTTGTTCGTTGTAAATTCAATATATCTGTCTAGAGTGAAACCTTACATCTATATACACATTGAGCTCATTGCTTAGCTGTCAGGGCGTTTGAGCGGTTTCAAGAAGAATTTCTGGTTTGAATCCTGCTGTATTAAATTTTTTATACGTTTTCTAAAAAAATGTTAATCTACATACATTTAACGTAGATTGGCTATTATTGCAGTGTACGAGGAAAAAATGTAGTGTCAAATCACTCTATTCTCTAGTAACTAACTAAGTTAGTTTTCTAATGCGCTTTTATATACAACAAGTGTTTAGACTCTTCGATATAAATTATACTTTAATAAAAAATATGGTTAATTCAAATCCGTCTAGCAGCTCCAAACTTTTTATTTTGTTGTTACTACTTAGCTTGTTATTTAAAATGGCAATACTCCCTCCAGTGGACATTGAACCGACTATATGATAGTGACATCTAAATACTTATACAAAACATTTTTTTGATGAAATAATAAAGAAATGTTTCTTTAAAAGACCTCTTTGAAGTCTACCAAATTCCCGATAAAGACTCAATTCACCAATCATGGTTCCGCGCCTTAAGTTAATATTATTTAAAAAAATATCTAAATTTTTTTTACATTATCATTTCAATTTCCCTTTTTTCCGCATAGCAAGGTAGTGAGAGAATACCCACTAAAATTATGATCATACCCCCGAATCGGAATCGAACCCACAGTCAACCGCATTTACAGTCTGTCAGTCGTTATACAATTTTGAATTAAATTATTTTTACACTTATATTAAATTAAGCTATGCTCTTTCATGTGCGATACACGATAATTTTCTTATTAAACACGATATATAGTATATATAATAACAGTCTTACGAAAATATGTAAATTATAAAAGATGGTTAATCTGTCCTTATTATAATTAAGTCTATACTTACGTTTATAACTAATATAGATACATGGCAGCGTGTCAAGCCAATAAAGTGCTAGCTGCTATTATTTTCGTATGTGCTTTAGCAATGCGTTCTTTACGTTCACTCTATATCAAATTCAAAGGCAAATAATTTTATTCAAAATAAGAAATTACATGCTTAATTTTCTTGAACGTCAAACAATTTATGACCGGTTCAGTAAAGTGAATACGTCAGACCTGAGAAGAACCGAAAGGGACTTCTATTTCCTTTTCTTTTTTTTCTTAACAGTTATTTACAAATTTATTAGTGACAATGATACCTATGAAATAGACTGGAGCGAGCATTTCATTCCCAAGGCGTGTTATTATTTAAAATCGTTTTTTTTTCTGGGATTTTATTTTAAAAGCGAAAATTATAACTAGGTCTTATATTCATAGGCCATAAATATGTATATGTATTAAAATAGGTTAATTTAACTACGGAACCCAACGCTGTATATCGATGACACGCCTCGAGCTATTATTAGGTTTGAACAAAGGAAACTTTGTTTATGTGGGTACATTATTAAGCTTCAAAGAAAAATATTCGAACAAAAGCACGAACTATTTATAATAATCGATGATTTATAACATCTTCTATGCCTTTTTAATCGATTCTTACATGTCAGTAACTGTGCGTTTGTGTAAATAAAGTTTTTCCCCAAAAAAGTTTTTTGGAAAGTTTAGTTTTAATTCAATTGAGCATTTTACGCCAATTCCTGCCCATATTAGAGATATTAGCTGCTGTAAGCAAATACTACAATATACAGTATCTGATATATAAACTTTCACTCCAATAATGCCACCGTGGCGCAGTTAGACAACGTCTGATTGTTAACACGATTAAGTGTGGGTACGATTTCCACTCAGAAGAACAATAATATTTAAAATATTTTCATTTTTCCGCTCTGGTACTATATCTAGGAGGAATAATTAAATCTAAAATAATTTAAATTTAATTATTCCTCCTAGCGAGAATCGAACCCACAACCAATCGCATTTGCTGCAGACGCTGTCTCATTGTGAGGTAAAATGAGTGAAACTGTAGGTAGGTAGAGCTTTAAAGTAAACCGAATGTCGTCGTTCGAAATTAATATTTGTAGCAAAGTTTCTTGACAACCCACGCTTCATTTATTCTCAATTATAACGTAGGCGGTTTGAAAAAACAACGTTTGTATGTGAGTTCCAAATTTTCTCGGGGTAATTAATATATATATATATATATATAAATTATAATATTTTTAATTCTCTAGCCTGGTAGCTCAAAGTTAAGTGCCTTAGTACTTTTTTTCTACGCCAGCTGTACATAACAAAACAGTGGATTTATTTTAGTTATCAAACAAGACAAAGCAAGGTATTGATTTCCGCCGCTTAGCACGCAATGTCTCGATTTCAAGTGGAAAGCGGAGAACGGAGAGCCTTAACACTAGGTTTTCTTTGACTATCCAGCTATGCGGGAAAAAGTGTGAAGCTGTAATTGCACGAATATTGTTATTTATCTTGAACACCAATAAAATTCAGTCTTCTTAAACCAGTATTCTCTTAGCTTTTGTTAAACATCAATGAAAGGCCAAAGAAAGCAACTTCTTTGAAATTGATAAAACTTGTCTAATAATAGAGTATTTTTCTTTTGAAGAGCTTTTCTATAATTTCAAGAGCTTTTTGTGAACAAAACAATGTGCCTTCAGAGACTAGTGAACAGATGTTATTCTAATTTCTGTACGAATATGGTAGTCTTCAATTTGGTTTCAAAGAATTTTATCTTAATTGGAGCTTTTTCTATTGTTTTAAAATATTCTATACTATAATATATAGAATGTGAGGCCATCATGGCGCAGTTAGACTGTAAGTGCGATAGTTGAGGTTCGATTCCCACTCGGATAAATGCTTATATTTAAATTGTGTTCATCGTACGAATTGCGGCGTTGAGTTCCATCACTCATTCGGGAAATTCGGAAAGCGGAGAACATCAATAAAGTGCAAAGCTGGAAAAAACTAAGTTGGAAACGTACTGCACTACTGCATATATCACAATAATTTGAAAATTGATTCGTGTTCGGGGGAATGGTTATATTTAAAAATATTGACTTTACTCCGTCCTTGCGCGGCGTTAGATTTCGCCACCTAACATAAAATATGCCTAGGCAAAAAGGGCAAACTGGAGGGTCTTTTCGCTATCGCTGCGTACTCAAAAATAAAAAAAAACTATATAGCAAATGAAAAAAGCACTGGCAATTTCTAAAATCCCTGACTAAATTGTTTCGAATGATACATTATTTTACAATTCAATTTAAAATCCTCAAATTTAAACAATATTTTGATGAAAAAAGTACGACCAAAAGACTAAATCTTTTTTGGTCAAATAATGGTCCTGATATGGGTATTTCTTTGTCGTCATCTTTTGACAGCTCGGCATTGGCCACTTAGGAATTCCTTGTAACGAAAGGGTTTGTGATATTTTGAACGGCCTAAGATTGGTTTCATAGTGGTATGGCTTCTGAACTTCATTTTAAGAAATAAAACAAGACTAAATATTTTCAAAGAATTGTAACTATAAAAACATTTTGACTACTGTTTGTTTCACGTTTTTTTCGCATAGCGGGGTAGTCAAAGAGAACCTAATATCAAGACACGCCTGTCACCACTTTCCGCCAGAAATCATAATATTTTATAATCATTTTAAATGAAACTTTTTTAACATATATATGAATTAATCACATATATTTCGGTTTCGAAAACATTTCGTTTTTTCAATATTTCAAACACTTTGCAGTAATTCGTGACCACAGTGCAATCACTGGCCATAATATTTCATATAAAATGTGTAAGAATTGCAAAATCCAAGGACTTTAAGTGTGGGCATCGAACCTACAATCGATCGCGTTCACAACCAAACCCCATTCCACTGTGCAACGGTAGCCTCGTCTCAAACAAACAAAAGAAAAAACATGTACTAAGATAAGGCAAAGTATAAACGGTGATTTTGATTTAAAACCAACGACGTAACGATATGATGAAAGGTTCGTGACATTTAATACTTAAAGCAAACTGGAGGGACTCGAAAAGGAATTATTCCTTCCATTCCAAAGGACTAATAATATTTAGCGGTTATTTATATTTAATTTCGTGTTCATATTTTATTAAGGCGTATATTTTTTCAAGATTTACGTATGAATTGACAGAATGTGAAGTGGGTTATGTCGGACATCTTTTTATATATCTAGAATAATATTTATTACAAAAAGCGTTACAATAACGTTAGCGCTAAATACTTTTCATTATATTAAAATAATAAAATCACCAATAATCACCGGTTTTGACTGTTGCGAGGGGCTCCTTCAGCTCCTCAAATACTCCGATCAACGGACTCCTTTGGTCTATAAATATAGCTGAACTCCTAGAAATATCGTTTATTACAGACCCACTCGCGGCTTCACCTGCATAAACAACACGACTAAACTATTTTGTTTTTTCGACCCTCGTTCCCACTTAAATCATAAACATTGCTTAAATTTATAATTTAAATGGTTGTAACTTGTTTATTTATGAACCGATTGAAATAAAATAAACTTAATTTTAAATGAAGCTTACCAACATACAATAGAGAAAACAGCATCGAAATCTGTTAAGCCGTTTCTGAGATTAGCGTGCACAAACAAACAGATAAACGCAAAAGAAAACTAATAATAATTGTTTTAGGTTCTTTTATAATGTAATATATGCCGAGAATAATATATTTTTTTCGTCATATATCTTCTAGGTACAGACAGCAATCCGTTACATTTTTATTATATATATAGTCGTACAGAACAAAATAAGATAAAAACAATATTACACACACTATCATTTGTTTGGTATACATTTTTGTATAAAAGGACGTTGCTAAATCGCGTGTTTTTTGAATTAACGAGGCTAATAGCCCGTAGTAATATATACGAGTATAAATAAAACCCCTTATGTTACTAAGTACTGACTGACTGACAGTTTCCGGATTTCCTTTATTTGGGAGCTTATTATATAACATTACGTGATGAGAACGGTAACTAACAAGATTTTTAGTTTTATATTAAACGAAGTTGCTGCCTACAATTAGTTATTGATTGAAACTTATTGATTAAATGACTTATAAATATTAAAAAACGCTTATTTTATAATCATACTACCGACCCACTCGCGGCTTCGCCTACGTGAACTATTTTGTATTTTCTGCGGCTATTTTTGTAAAACTATGAAACACTAGGTAAAACTAAAAAAAATAGGAGAAAAAAGTCAAGCTTATGTATGTTCATTCCAAGACACAAATATCTCTATATAAAAATTCTTCACAATCGGTTCAGCGGTTATCATGACAGACAAAGAGACTGCCAGACAGAGTTAGTATTATATTTGTAATATTAGTATTGATATATAAAAATATTTCGTTAAAATATTTTTGTATATATAAAAGAAACCTGTAACGAAATCTCAGCCTCCTTTCTTTCATTCTCACAATTGATCACGCTAAGCCCGGTTTCTGATTGGAAAGCTAATATTTGTTTATAATTTCCAAAGGGATTTTCGTAGATTTATTTTGTATTGTATACTTTGTACACTTTACTCTTTTCGATTTTTATTTTTGAATTATATGTTTGTAATAAATTAAAGATGTATTAGATAATTACGGAATTAATCGGGGCCATCGAGGTGGAGTGGGACAGCGTCTAACTGCAAACGCGGTTGGTCACTCGGTTCCTCTTTATATTTAAATTATTTTTATTTCTTCCTCTGCTACAAGACAAGACGCGGCGTTGAGTTTCGAATTGGGGCAGTAAAATGACAACGAAGTGTTTTTAGTAGGTTCTTTCTGACTACCCTGTAATAAGCACATACATTTGGGAAGACTATCTCTAAATATAAAGGTTGATTCGATGCACACTTAATGAAACGTTTATTTTTAGCACCACGCATCTTCTGCATAAAGCACTCCGCTCTCTGATTTCCGATCCAAAATTACTTTAATATAATAATTTCGTCAAGTGGGTATCAAACTCGTTTCATTGTGTTTACAGTCCGACTCCGTCCCACTGCGCCACGATGGTCTAGTAATTAGATTAAAATGGCATTAGGATCTGCCACTTAATACGCGTTTTCTTTTACATTGTCAGAAAGATAAAGGAGAACGAATTGTCTCAATATAAATGGCTTTCTTTCCTTATCCTATATATGAATGTTGTATATTTTGTTATAGTTGTGTGGATTTTGTCTGCATATTTGTATTGATTTATGGATGGACGTATAAAAATCTAACGTGTCTAAAAACCTTAGTAAATTATGAATTTAAATGAATTTTTGAATTTATTCACTAAAACATATATACATAAAAAATCTTGTTTATCACGGTTTATCGTGTAGAAAAATAACCAAAATCTTAACTTTATTACTTCTATTTTTTTTCATAACGTGGTATTCAAATAGAACTTAGTGTCAAGACACTCCGTTTTCCAGGAATGATTGTATTGAAATACTTTCAATTCTCCGTTCTGATAACACGAAATGTTGTGAATTTAGGGGGGAAAGCGAAGCTCGGACTATTGTGACATTAGGTTCTCTTGGCCTCTTAATCTTGCCATGTGGGATATGGCGTGAAGATGAAAAAAACGTAATATGTATTCTATAAGAATTCTTCTATTAATGTATATATATATATATATATATATATATATATATACACACAGACATATCGTACATATACACAATTTAAACTTATATAAGATTACATCCTTAATACCATATTAGGAGGGACAGTTTATAGTTCTAATTATTTAGAGGATCCTAAGCTTAAGCCTTTAGGCTCGTTAAATAATTTAGTTTATAATAATGCCAACTGGAATTCATGTTATATTTATAATATATAATCACCGAATTTTTTTTAAAAAGGTTTTAAAGATTTTTTTCTTGAATTTTCACTTTAAAAGGGTTAGTACAACCCTAGTTAGAAATGTAACCTGGCTTTCGGAAGATCAATGTAGCTTAGTGGATCAACGTCTTACTGCAAACGCAATTAATTGTGGGTTCGATACCCGCTCTGAGGAATGATTATGAATGTGAATGGTGTTGTGTTCTATCACTCAACACGTAATGTGTCTAATTTGGACAGATATTGGGGAACGGAGTGTCTCGACACTAGGTTCTCTTTGGCTACCCTTGTATGCGCGAAAAAGTGTAAAGTTGCAAAAAAATTACATTATGGATAGATAAATACTTATTTTTTGTATTAAAAGATTTAAGTTTTACATGTTATTTTATATATTCATTACTTAAACTAGGCTTAGAAAACTAATAGAGCTTAGTGTATCTATATGTGCCTAAGGAAATGTTTGTCAGACTATGATACAATAGTGTGTGATCGTCCCTTGTCCGACCGTTTCACCCATCATAGAAATATTAAATGTCAATTGGCCGCACCTGATGCTGTTCTTCATATTGTCTCGCACGCAAACCCTGCCCTAATGAACTTATAATGAAATCTCTCCTATTACTCTATATATCTTTTCTCTCTTGCAGGTAATGTACTGCCCACCGCTCTACTCCGAAGCTATGTCAGGAAGACCGCAGCCAACGAAAACCACTCGCACCGGAAACGGCAACTCCTGTCACGACATAGTCTGAGAATCGTTGAGAAGTCGCACGCATATTACATCAGATCAAGCTACTATAGTATAATTTTAATTATATATAGAGTAAATATACGCATATATGCATGCATGTTTGTATATATGCATGCGTATACGCGTGTGTCTATATATGATTATTTCGCGTGCGGCTCCTTTAACTCTACTTAAAAGGAACGATATATTAGGAAAAGCTTAGTTGATTTCTCATTATCGACTAAGATTAATTATTGTAGCTATATCTTATTTTAATATACGTACATATACATATATATGTACATATACATATATATGTACATATACATGTATATGTAATACATAAAAATAAAAGTTGTATAATAATTTAAATATAACGTCGTCAGTAAAGATGTAAATATAATGTATTATAGCTGGTTTTAGTTACTGTACATATAAAAAATAATGTATAGAATTGAATTGTTTTAATTACATTATCATATTTCTTGAGCCCAAATATGGTAATGTAATAATTGTATATAGAAATAATACTTTCATATATAGGTACTTCAAAATATCTACATATATTTAAATAAGTATAGATGGATAAATATATATAAAAGCTTGATTTCTTTGTAGATTTTATAATAAAACTGTAAGCTAGTCTAATTTAGTGGGTATTTTAATGAATTACATGAAAATAAGCATAAAAAGCTGCTATATTCCAATACTATCATGGTTCTAAGGTAGTTTTGTTCGTTACTATAGAATTCATTGTTCAATCATTGTAACTATGGAAATAAATGTTTTAAATAAATTCGATTTTTTAATACCCGCATACACTCTAGTAGTAGTAGTCTAGACACTATCGTCTCCATTTTCGCTAACTGAGAATTGAAAATCATTTAAATGTACCAATTCCTCCGAGTGGGAATCGAACTCACAACCAGTAAGGCTTTAAGTCAGACTGCAACGAGATGGTTCAAATTTTAAGCCAGCGCATAGAAACTGAACTGAAGTAAAATAGAATATATTTTATTTTATTTGATTCAAGCAATCTCTAAAAGATAACTTTTGGTACAGGAAGGACTAAATTATAATTGACTTTGAGATATTTATATATAATGTTATCTATGGAAATATCTATTAGTGACAATGATACCTTTGATTACCTTTGTAATTAAAACAATTCGTAAGGCGGCTTATAATTTATAAAATCGTTTATTAGGTAGTAACCTTTAACACATTAACGTCTCTTCACAGTTTTCTAAAATTGTGATATAGAACATTCTCGGTCGATTTCTGGCATCTTATTGTAAAAGCGTATAAAACTCACGTAAGAATTATGGGTTCGATGCAATCGAGTTACAGGCGCCGTATATTTAAGCCTATACCTAGTATAAATTTTATGTACCTCACCGGTTTTGGTTAAATCATTTGTATTTTTCTTTAAATACATTACATTTTTAAGTATGTATTGAGACACAACTGTCAATATGTTTATTTTCCTTCAAGTTTTGCTTTAAGGAATCTTTAAGGCCCAAGTTGTGGATTGCGGGAATAGCTCGCTTCTGCAAGACAAAGATAAAATTAATGGCGGCTGCAGTACCCCAAAGTATAATGCCATAAGACATAATATTATGAAAGTGGCTAAAGTGTAGTATATATATATATATACCCATCATACATGTATACTTAAACAGATGATGATAAACTAAATAGGTACTGTTCTAGGCGATTTTTGCAGATGTTAAGTGATTTGGAATGTTGAACTTCCTTAGGAAGTTAAATCCAAAATATCTCATAACTTACAGTAACGGAGTTGGTATAGCATTGGGATTGGAATAGAATTGAGAAACATATGCATGCATGTGCTGCACGTGATATGCAGATTTAAATCTTTATCGAAGGATATTAATATTTATAATGAGAAGTCATTTCCGATGCCTTACTATCCTGATTTCCGGTCTTCCCACAAATTGCCATTGAAAAATTTGAAAAGAAAAAAAAGTGTTCCCACGGTGCTACGATACGCCTGGTATTAAACAATGGCCCTATATATATATATTTTTTTTTTTTTTTTTAAAACAGGCAGAGAGAAGTGACATCACTCCGTTCTCTAATTGGAACAGATTTTATGGATCAACAGTATGTTTTTTTTAACGAAAGCTTGGTTACGCCAATAAATAGAGTTCTTTGAATTAAATTGGCAAGTTTAAATACAATAAAATATATGATAATGTCAATTAAATAGACAAAAAATATAATAAAATACAATAGTAGTAGCTTACTTACTGTTACCATGCCAATACTTTGAAAAGGAATCCCCTATACGGTATTTGAAGTCACTTTCTTTATTTATACTTCACAAATTTTAACAAAATCTTTTGTAGTGAAGGAAGGGCACTCATGATGTTGACTCTATAATAAAGGAAAAAATTTAGACTCTTCTTTACGGAAATGCCCTAGTAATATAAAAAAAATGCCCCGTTAAAGCATAACACCGCGTTGCCTTAGCAACGTGTGTGTATCTTTATATAAACTCTGTGTCTGTACATTTTATTTAATTTATTTGAAGTATTTCTATGTATTATTTTTAAAAAATATTACCATTCTACACTCTTTCAGTTTTTGCTTATATAATATTATATATAAGGAGATATGTAGTGGAAAATGTTATATCAATGTAATGTTATATCAAAATAAGTCAACAAGTGATTTATGTATTAACGGAGCTCTACTAAAAATTAGAAATATAATTTGTAGTAAAACTCGCCTTATTTTTAATTCCCCAACATAGAATTTGAACCCACAATAGCCACTTCGTGTTGCTATTTTCCTTTCATGTTACATACAACTTCTAAATATAAAACAAGGAAGGCCTTAAGGACCGTCCTTGCTATTTGTGAAAATCACTGATTCGTACATCCACGCTACTAATGATGAGCCTATTTTTATTACTTATACTGAATTTCTGAAGTAAATCATTGATAAAAAAGAAAGCAGCTTTACTCTTTATCCCGGAGAGCAAATAGTAGTAACTAGTGTTAAATGGCGGAACTCAACGCCGCACATCACCGTACGCCGTCAAAATAAAAATAAATTAAGTATTAAAGACCCACAACAAACACATTTATAGTCCGACTACAAGTAATATTAAGTAGTCTTATCGTCCACTGATCGCAGGAATTGCTTTTTTAATATTGTTTCGGGAGATAATTAGTATATAGGTATATATGTTAATATTGGTTTGTTTCACTGGTACTGTATTGGGATCAGAATTAGTAGAAATCTTACATACAAGTTTACTGGGAGGGAAATTGCCAGTAATGCTACTGGAAAGACTACACGGTAATACCACTGATAATAGTTCAAAAATGATTAAATATATATTTATATGACAATTCACTAGTTATATTTTTATAGGGAACTTATTAAAATTTAATGTAACATGAATTTCTTTTACAAAAAACCTACAAAGGTTTCAAACATTGTAACAAGATATGATCATTTTGTGAAATAAGATGCTATTTCCTTTGTAACTGTACTTTGCTTTTGACGTTCATAAGATATAGGTATGCACAATTTATATATATATATATATATATATGGAAGAAGGAGCTTTAGAGGAGAACATTAAAATCCCTTTATAATCTACTAAAAGATCTCGGCCTGATTAGAAATCATCAATTCATTTCCAGCATGCATTTCGAAGAAGGTGTTTTCTAATATTTTTTTCAAATTTGATTACATAGAGAGAGAAGAGAGGACGGTGTAGGCTAGCTTTAAGTCCCCTAAAGCCTACACTGAGGTTGCAAGTTCCCAACAGCACTCCAAGCTATCCCAGCAACGCGATGGACATCCGTGATGGATGATCGTGGCTCTACAGTAGTATTTTGTTAATACTCAAATATATCTGAAAAAGCACTAACTAACTCTGTCACGTCACTTTTGAAATAAAAGCTCTGAAAATTTTGAGCCTGTATAGGTATTTATTTTCCAATCCACTCTTAGTTAGACAAAGCTACGGCTTGTTTTCAATTATACTCGAACAAGTTTAACGAGAGCTTAAAGCATACGTTGACGTGGTTCTACGGAATAAAAAAAAAATTGCAACACAAAATTTCGTCTCTCTTTCGTATTACTTGTCATATTGCTACCAATGTTAGCTAGTTAGTTAGATGGGAAAATCCAATCACTCCGTTTTCCGCTTTCCTTCCAACATTGCATGTACAGTAGCGAAATTTAACGCAGTACTTTGTTTCGAGTCTAAGTAGACAAGGGCGTTAAAATACCTGTAATTAACCAAATTGTAGATAAAATTGACAAGCTAAGTCTCAAAAAAGACCATAACAGCGATAACTAATCATCCATGCCGACATATAAAAAACCCACTTTATAATTTTTGCTTTACATTTTTTTTTAAAGTGTTAATCGCACACCTAGGAAATTGAAAAAGATATATATTTAGAAAACGTATAAAGATTTGAACGCAGCAGGATTTGAACCCGCGCCTCTTGAAAACCGCTGAACGGTTTCCAAACCCTGCTGCGTTCAAATTTTTATACGTTTTCTAAATACGACTTTATAATTTTACTCAACTCAGTTTTGGAACCCAGGACTGTCTAATCTGAAGCTAAATAGGCTAACCACTAAATCAACAGGACATATATACATTTCATTTCAAATTCAAGAGCGTCTCTCTCCTCTATCTAAAGTGTCTGTCATAAGCGTTTTCACGCTTCAATTGCGACAACTGATCGTGAAAGGCATTCATAGATACTTGCAAAAGATTTGACAGCAACATTTTCTAAATGGATTATAACAATTTTCTACCGTTATTGTACATTTTTATTAAGGTATAGTTCAGAGGTTAGTAGAGCCTAATGTTATGTGGAACTAATTTCTAATTATGAAATTGGCATAAACCATGGCATTTCGTCAAACTTAGTAAGGAAATTGTAATATGTTCAATTTGAGCTTGTACCCAAATATTTACGGGTCAAAAAAAAAAGATATATATAGAAAACGTATAAAAATTTAAACGCAGCTCAGAGCGCTTGAACGGTTTTCAAGAACCGATGGTTCAAATCCCACTGCGTTCAAATTTTCTAAATACGTATTTTTCAATTTCTAAAGTGTGCGATTAACAGTTTAAAAAATGTTAATAAATATTTACGGGCTATCATGGCGTATTGGGATAGCGTCTGACTGCAATCGTGGATACTTGGAAACAAATTGGTAGCGGTTTCGATCCCCAATTAGGGGACTACTAGCGACCCGTTCGCGGCTTCACACGCGTGAAGTATAGCTGTTACATATTTTGTGTGGCCTTTTCATACAACAAAAAAAAAGTGGGAGAGAAATATTACGTTAAATATTTTTAACAATTTTATCTCTTCCCAAACAATTGTTCGTAGAATAATCTTCGGGTAGCAGAAATTTGTAAAAATCTCTCGACAGAGATGCTAACAACAAATATAAGTTATAATAAGTCTATAAGAATTTCGACGTAAGAATTTAGATGTAGAACGCATGGTTAGCGGTCAGAGCGCTTGAACGGTTTTCAAGAGGCGCGGGTTCAAATTTCGCTACGTTTTATTGGTGATATTTAGAAAAAAAATGCAGCATACTACTGTATTATAATGGCATATTAAGTTAAGTTCATAGACCATGCAACGTTGTGCACGCAAGACATTTTTCTAAGAAAACTGGCTAACTTGAGTAATGATTGCGTTTTTAAATTGTAATTTGTACATTGAAATTTGCATATGAAGTACACGATATTAAAAACACATTTGCAGTACATAATATTTTACTAGGCCGTCCTGGCACAGTGCCACAGCTTCAGCCTGTAAATGGGACAGTTGTGTGCTTTATCCCTAGTTCTGGCAAAACAAAGTGTAGCTTCGAGTTCCACTACTCAACATGGAATATCTCGAAATCATAAGGAAAATGGTGAACGGATTTTCGACGACATTTTAGAACGGCATTACTCGTTAGGAACATATAGCTTAATTGACTAAAGCGCTTAGACACTACACAGAAGGCGCGGGTTCAAATCCTGCTCTTTAATATATTTCTTATTCTAAATGCGTGATTAACACTTTTGTATGGACAATAAGTGAAAGCTGCAGAAATACCGTCGTTATTTTTAAAAGATGTTAAAGTATAAAAGCTGCAGTCTTCGTAGGGCTGTTTTTGAATATCTCTTCGTGATAGTTGTGGGTATTAGCGGAATTGTTCATAAATAAATAATGAAGTAAAAACTTTGAATTTACCCACCGTGCTTGTATTGTTACCATTCAAGGGGAAAGAACAAAAAGTTATCACTACCAGATTACTCACCTAATAAAGTGTTCTAGACACTTGTAAAAATGAATGCTCTTGAAGTGTTATAATATTTTTAAATGTTATTTATTTACACATTTAGTATATGACAAAACATTTTAATACATGGCTATAAGAACGTATGTCTTAGCGGCAGAGCTCCTGGACAGTTTTCAACAGCCGCGGGTTCAAGTCGCGCTGCTGTCAAATTTTGTGAGTTGTTTATAAGTATTTTTGTTGAAGTTTGTTAACTTCAATAACACTTTATTTATTGCTGATTTCTTTCACGTCCTACACTTTTTCTGAAGCAGCAGGGTAAGTAGAGAGAACCTAGTGCTAATACTCTTTTCTCTACACTCTCCGCCCAAAAGCGAGGGACAGTACGTTGAGTTACAGAACCCAACGCCGCGATTTGTCTTAAGTGAGCGGAGAAGTGAAAATATCTTAAATATAGTCATTCCTCCGAGTGAAAATCGAACCCACGACTATCGTGTATACAGTCAGACACTGTCCTACTGCGCCACGATGGCCTAAAGTGTAGAATTTTTAAACCAATTATCAATTTTCTACATAAATTACACATTACCATATGAATTATTATTTTTTTATAAAAATTTACAATTGTCTTAAGCCCATAATATTAAGAGGCTGATACGAGTACGAGAGGTTAAGCTCTTAAGGAAAATGAAAAAGTACTAAATTCAAAATATCATAACTAACTTTGTATTGAATTGATCAATATTAAAAAAGTCACAATGGCGCAGTATGTGAATATACGCGCGATGGTTGTAGTTTTGATTCTTGTTTGAGGGAATACTCACCGTATTTCAATTTGTTGCCATTTTCTTTGGCTTTGGCTACTGAAAATGGAGGAACAGCGTCTGGCTGTTAACGTGATTGGTTATAGGGTGGGGAATTGTTATATTTAAATTATTTTCATTGAACAAGACAAACTGTTTAGGTCAAGTTCGATCTCGAATTCAGGCTGAAAGTAGAGTGCGTCTGGGAAGTGTTTTAACACTAGGCTCTCTTTGACTCTCTTTTCTTTTCTATTGTATGCGGGAATAAGACAATGATTTTATTTAAAAGTGCGTGAAAACACTTTTGAAATGATGATGATGATGATTTGAAATAGATTTTATACGTTTTCTAAATATATCTTTTTTAATTTAATGTTTTAAGCTCTATAAATTTGTATTTCGTGAAAACCATAAAAAAGTTAGTTGAGAATAAGGCGATTATGCAAATTCTACTCATAAATTAATTTTTCTGAAGAAAAAAACCTGCTATGATCCACAGTCTGCATATAGGCGATATGACCGTAATTTTAAAATAATCTCAATTTATAATTTTATTTTAATTTTTAGTTTGAACGTCTCGTTTTTTTTAAGAGACAGAGAGATAATCTAGTGTTTAGATACCCAGTTCTCCTTCTTCAGTCCATTTTAGCAATCTGGTCTAAATTTCAAAAATTCAATACTAAAATATATGAATTAAAAACACTGTAAATTACAGAAACAAATGTAAATTTCCTTAAAACATGAAGAACGGAATGCCTGAATACTACATTCTGTTTCTCGCAAAATGTGAGACATGTTTAAAAATAGACATATTAAGAAAACGTATAAAAATTTTAACGCAGCGAGATTTGAACCTGCGCCTGTTGAAAACCGTTCAAGTTTCCGTTTTTTATACGTTTTCTAAATATGCCTTTTTCAATTTCCTTAGTGTGCGAATAACACTTAAAAAAATGTTATAAAAATATATATGTTTTAATATAATTTTATAATATTGAGTTTAACAATAATTTTTAAAATTCAGTATTGTAACCATAATAAAGTTTCAAACATATTTTATTAATTCTTCAGTTACAGTAGGTCTGAGATCAGATACTTGTTTTAAATGTCTAGCCTTTAATCTATTCAATTATTTTATTTGTTTAGAACAATCCTTCTCGAATTTCCAGATCTTTCTAGTTACTAATCTGTTATTAGCGTAGAATATTGAGGCCATAGTAGTGCAGTGTGATAGCGTCTTAATGTAAACGCGATCGGTCGTGGGTTCGAAACTCACTCGGAGAACTAATTATATTTAAAATATTTTTATTTATATACCTAAGACCAATAGCGGCGTTGAGCTCCGCCACTCAATAGGCAATGTCTCTATTTTAAGCGGAGAGTGGAGAACGGAGTATCTTGACACTAGTTTCTCTCAGGCTACCCTGCTGCGAGAAAAAATCTATACTATGTACACTTATTATCTATAAGCAAGTAATTCTAAAAAAAAAAACAATATATTATTTGCTGTTTTCACTAATATTTTAACATTTATAAAGTATGTATACATAGAGTATGAACAAACATTCTTAGAAAACGCCTAAAAATTTGAACATAGCGGGACTCGAACCCACAAATTATCGCATTTATAGTTAGACGATGGCCCACTTCGCCACGATAGCCTCAATACACTTTATACATAATAAAAGTATATAAGACGATTAGTTTAAAAGATTGCTGGAATGAGGAGGACATAATTGAATATTGAAATGAAACCAAATGTTAATATAATTCATATTAGCGTTTAGAATATTCAGACTTGAACAAAGTCTTATATATTGGCTGAGACATTTATATCATTGCCCAATTTAGGAGAAAAGCTGTAATTTATTTATTATAATTTATATCCATACTAATATTTTAAATGCGAAAGTACTCGTAGCTGTCCGGCTTTGTCTCTCTGTTACGTCATTAGGGCCAAACCACTAAACCGATTGTGATTAAATTTTGTATAGATACTACAGACTCGAGGGTCTTGGGATGGACATAAGCTACTGTTTTCTCTCGTTTTTTTTTAGTTTTTCTCTGCTACTGAACCCTTAGCCACTGTCCTAACCTATATAAATAAATAAAATTGGAATGTCTGTTTTAGATATTAAAATAACTTAAAAAAACAATAAAAAATAATATTAAAAATGTTTCTTACTAAATGCTTATGTATGTACACGGTACATATACCAAAACAAAATTTGTCACAATTTTTGTCTATCTGTCTGTCAATTTTTATCGATATGTTTCTTTCTGTTCCGGCTAATCTCTAAAACGGCTGGATCGATTTTGATAGGACTTATACTGGGAGATAGCAGATGTAATAAGAAGAAAATTAGGCTACTTTTATTTTAGAATTCCACGCGGACAAAGGCGCTGGCACAGATAGTAATAATAATAGAATATAAAAAATACATAACCTAATGCGAATGTAAGAAATGGGAATAATGTGTTACTTAATTCTGTCATAATATGGCAAAATGTTAGTGACTCAAGTCTATTTTTAAAATTCAAACAAAATAATACGTTAAGAATTACTATAATAATTAATCGATGTAAAAATATTCTAAGTTAGTTAAAATTACGAAATAGGCTAATGAATAATTGTATTAAGACAGTATCAATATTGTTCGTTTGAATTAATCTAAATGAATAAACTCGTTGTAGCGTTACGATTAATAAGGAAATTGATCTAAGCGAGTATTTTTAATAATTTCATAATATTTCTCCTTTAGAAAATATATAGTTTTTAATCGTATCGTAAATATATAGTTTATAATCGTATATTATTGGTATTCGAAAATACATTTTAGAAAAGCCGACGTTTTGAACACTTTACAGTAGTCCGTGGTCACAGGTAGACTGAGGTGGCATTTGTCTGTCATTTCATACAATTATTATATCAAACTACCGCCAACGATGTCTCAGTGATTTGCAAATAATTTCCGATTAATTCGGTAAAAAAATATTTCATTTAAAAATGTATAAAAATCGCGAAAACCAACGAACTTATTAGTTTTTATATGTTAGGCCATCGTGGTGCAGTGGGACCATGTCCGACTGTGAACGTGGCGGTTGTGGGTTCGATCCCCACTCAAGGAATGTTTATATGAAAGTTATTATTATTGTATATGCCAGTGGATCCGCCATTCTATCAAGTGCCACTCTGTCGAGGGAATGCAAAAAACTGAAAAGAGAAAAGAGGGAATGCTTGAAATTCAGCGAAAAATAGAAAATGATTACTAACTTATTTATAACTATGCTAAATTATTAATAATACAATATGTTATATTACCAGTGTGTTAAGTTACATTTTGTATAGACGATCCCTTCTGTAGAGTGGACTGAAGAAATACGGTGATCGAAATATTTGAAATATTAGCATTCCCTCAAACGACAATTGAACCTATACGCACGTTATTTTAAATGTGCCACTGTACAAAAGTAATACAAAGACGCTTTAACTTACAGGAACTCAAAAATTCAAGCCTGATTTAATAAATACAATATATATAGTTATATAGCAAAAAAAACCTATATGTCATAAATCATTGAAGCCGAATGTCCTCAACTTCCTGATTCCGAGCTTAATATTAAAAAGTCGCTTATTTATTACCTGTACTGCCGAATGTGGTAATAAATTATGTATCAAACAGCCTTTTTTTAATTTTTTACCCAATTCTAGCCACGATTGGTTGAAAGTATTTTTAACACTTTTAAAGTGTTATTCACACACTCAGGAAATTAAAAAACATTTATAAATAAAAATGAATGAAAATTTGCACACGAGCGAACCGCTACTTTACGCCGAAAAAAACGCTTCTATTATATAAAGCACAAGTCCGTGAAAGATTGCTCTCACCTTTGAGCTGGCGCACCTCAGTACCAACTCCTTCCATTTGATCGAATACATAAGAGGGCACCGCAAGGACCTAGCCCGATTGCCTTGTCTTAACATATAAAACAAATCAAAGCATTACCCAGATATCCTTAACGAGACGACCAGATTATGGAGTGAATATGACATATAAAAATTTGAACGTAGCGGGATTGGAACCCGCGCCTCTTGAAAACTGTTCAAGCGCTCAGACCACTAAGTCATGTATTCTACATCCAGCTGCGTTGAAATTCTTATACGCTTATTACAACTTTATATTTATTGTTTACTGCGTTCAAATTTTTATACGTTTTCTAAGTATGTTTTTTTCAATTTCCTAAGTGTGTGAATAACACTTTAAAAAATGTTAAAAAAATATATAGAGTGAATAGTTCGAAGAATGTTCATTTAACTTTCTATTTGAAACTTTTATACATTTTTTTTCGTTCTAAAGTGTAAGTGAATTTGAGTTTGTTTTTTAATTACATTTTAAAGGCTAGCTGTGTCCTAAAAAAAGTAGCCTAAAAAAGTAGCCGAAGTTGCTCCTTATTATATTAGCTATCTGATTTTGAAAGTCCCGTCAATATCGGTCCAACCGGTTCACAGATTAGCCGGGACAAACAGCCAGACAGAAATTGTACAAATTTTATTTTGGTACATGTACCTTTATACATATATGAGCTTTTATAAAAAGAGGTTATTTTAATATTACAAACCAACCATCCCAATTTTATTTTTGTATATAAATTATTAATGGAACACTTTTAGAAGAAAAGAGTGTCCTAATACAACGATGTCTAACTCTTTACCTATATATAATGCAGTAATCATGGGTTCACATCCGGCTCTCTACAAAGGCGGAAACAGGAACCGTTTTCTCAACCTTAAAACACAATAGCTCATGAATAAACAAGGTCGACAGGAAATCGATCAAAAGGCTAAGTGAAGTATAATTTATCATAATCTGATTGATCTGTTAACTCTATGCATTCAGGTCAAATTTGTTTGCTTTGTAGCAGTATTCCATCAGAGAATAAAAAAAATAGCTAGAATAATAAAAGTAAGAACCTGCACCTCTTAGGTATAGACCAAATTATTCAGTATATAGTCAATACATAGTCAGTGAGAACCTAGTGTCAAGACACTGTTCAAAATCAGGACATTGTGTTTTCAGTGGCGGTACTTAAAAAGTAAATTATTATAACCCAAGTACGTATTTGAACTCACGACTACTGCCCTTTCAACCAGAACAGCGTGTCTCGACACTAGGTTATTTCTGCTCTGTAGAGTAAAGCGTAAAGCTGAAGCTACACTTTTAACAAAACAATCTGTACAAAAAAAGGAATAAATTGAAATGTTTCTTTTTTTGTATAGAAACGAGATTTTTTACTTTAATATTTAAGGTGACATGTCAAAAATATATTTCAAAACATTTTGCAAAATCTTTTCTATGAAACAACGTTAGCTAAAACCACAGAATTATTCTATATATTATAATTTCTTCGGGACCAAATCAGTACTTTTTAGGGTATATTTATATAATAAGCCTTGCCTTTGCCTTTTAAAACAAAATATTTCTAAACTAATTAACTAATTGTTTTTTTTTTTTAAGAAATTAAATTTATTAGATTATTGGCGCAGTGCAACAGTGCCTGACTGTAATCGAGATTGGTTGTGGGTTCGATGCCCACTTGGTAAAATGATTATATTTAAATTAATTTCATTTTCAGTTCTGGTGCCTAAGACAAAGCGCGATGTTAAGTTCCTCCTTTCAACACACTGTGTCTTGATGTCGGGTGGAAAGTGGAGAACGGACTGTCTTGACATTAGGTTCTCTTTGGCTTACCTGTAATGCGCAAAACACGACAAGCTGCATAGAAAAAATATAATAATTATTAATAATTTAAGGACGAGGTTCTCATATACTATATATGGAAATCGAAACCATACCTGATTTCCTTAGCAGCCTTACTATCCACTGCACTGTCAGCTAATGTTAAAAAGAGATAGTTATTTAACTGATAAAATCTAAAAAATATTTACCAATCATAATCTATGTTTTATAAATTCGACTACTTATTATGGTAGTTATGCGAATAAAAGAATATGAAATTAGGCATTAATAAAGTTTATATGGAGGAGTGAGATAATATTTTTCACGTAACATACACGTTGCTATGGGAACGTGTATTTTACGCTTTTATACGTCCACCAAAAAAGAGCACCTCACACTTTTTCTAGTGTCAAAACGCTCCGTTTTTCACTTTTCGTCCGAATTTGAGGCAGTGCGTGTTACGTGGTGGAAATCAAAGCAGCGCCTTGTGTAGCTGCAGCTGCAGAGCGAAAAACCAAAAATACTTTAAATACATCTCCCGAGTGGGTATCGAACCCACAGCCAATCGCATTTACAGTCAGATGCGGTCCCACTCCGCCGCGACGGCCTCAGATGGCATGAAAATTTATTGTAGGATGATCCTTCTGTCCGACTTCGCTTATAGCGACCTTTTATTCCTTTTTTCCTTTTCAAGCGGCTTGACGGCTTATATAAGCGATTATCACAGTCAACTCTAGTGCACACAGGAGGCAAGCGAGTCCTTTGCTCAAATAATTACATTGAATTAGAAATCAAAATGAAAAATTAAGTATATTTTTGTTACCCAATACTTTCAGTTCTCTACGAGTCCTAGTAAGATAAATGAATAAAAGCTATCAGATAGCAACGAAATAGAAGCTTAGTTTCTAGAACTCGTTCAAGCGAACTCAATATTAGTTATCGAATCTATTTTCTATGTGTACTTTATAAACTTTTAATTGAATCAAACGGTAGAGGGAATCTACAAATAGGAAATAGTTTTAATATAATATTGATATAATATATAAATGAATGTAGCTATATTTGAACTTGCGCCTCTTACGTTCAGTCTGAGTTGGGCAATCGATACTTAAGTAGGATATTGTATAATTTCTTCTCTCTCTCTATATATATACATATATATAGATATATATATATATATAGCTATATATATAGGGGTTTTGGTTGGTTTAGAAAACCGTTCGGGAGAATTATTATATTAATAATATTTAAGGCACCTATTCCATAATTTTTAACATTGAGCTTGATATAGCTGTTGAGAGTTTAATTGTTAAATATATTTGGAAAACGTATAAAAAAATGAAATCAGCGGGATTCGAACCCGTGCCTCTTATAATAAGCGTATAAGAGTTTCTACGCAGCTGTCTGCCTCCCTCGGAGCACTTCCAGTTTGGGGCCTATAGCCCACCTTAACGACCGGTCCATATTTATGGACTGACTAGAAAACTATAGTCAAAGGGCCAAGCCCTGTCATCGTTTCCTCTCTCACCCCTGGGTGAGAGAGAAGCCGAGTCTGTAATAAAAATGTGCTAAAATCTCAACTTTTCATAATCAAAAGGTAGTATTTTGCATAATAATTGAACGCGTGTTAGAAATTTTATATTAAAAACGATGTAGATTGCAAAGCGCTGATGTCACGCGAGTGTAGCTTATTGTAATTGTTTACCTAAAACGTTAAACGCTATTATTTCACGTTACTTGTACAAGGGGAGGCAATTTATATAGCCTACATACAGGCGATAATTATTCTCCTTGAAAATGTTCAATAAAATTTCAAATTATTTTCGAAGAGAAGGTTTTGCTCGCATATAACTGTCCAGTAGGCAGGAATAAACTAGTGTTAAGACACTCCATTCTTTACTTTCCTAGAAAGAGAGATTGTATCTGCAGCATTGCATGACAGTTAGAACCCATAGCCCCCATAGTTATTATACGGGATTTTTACGAAATTTTTGATTATATATAAGTATACTCGTATCACAAAACTTTGACCCACTTTATATACCTCTACGTGCTGTTTCTTCAGCGGAGTTCAGCGGTGTAACAAACCGCGTCGTCAAGTTTCGCCATTCAACACACAATTTTCACACAAAATTCGAGACATTTTGTGTGTGTGTTTGACATTGAATGTGTGTCTAATTCGGATGAAAACCGGAAGATACTAGGTTCTCTCGGCCAGCCAGCCATTTTTAGTTCACTTCTTAAATTATACCTACTGTATTACATTTTATTATGCTCTAACTGCTCACCCGCATTAAATTACGCACTTATGTTCATTGTAGATAAGAAGTTTCTGCTATCGTACAGTTCTATTTTGTTCTTTAATATTTTAAGGCCATTGTGGCACAGAAGAACAGCGCCTAATTGTAAACGTTATTGGTTATAAGTTTTATTCCCATACAGCGGTAGTTTGTTGAGTTCTGCCACACAACGCACAATGTCTCGAATTCAGGTGGAAAGTGGAGGACTTGGTACTATACTATACTAGATGATACCCTCTGCCTATACTGCTATGCGTGAGAAAGTGAGAGGCTAAAAAATAATTTCATTAAATGATAATTACCTCTGTAGTTTGGCCGTGGGACATACGTTTTCCGACTTACTTGACATTGTTTTTATGTTTTTGATGGCATTTACAACGGACTTACGATAAAAAGTAACGACAAAAAGTACTAAATAGTAAAGGTCAATGACCTGAAGACCTTAAGAAGAATTTAGAAGTTCATATGGCCTTTAATATTTAGTATTTCGTTCATTTATTATTTTAAATTACAGCTTCACATGTTTTTTTCTATTTCACATTTTTCCCGCATAGAAGAGTAGGACGAGAGAACCTGATGTCACAAAGCACTTTGTTTACTCACCAGAGTAGAAGAACTTTCGATAAAATCAATTCCCTGAGAGTGAACTCACAACAATCGCGAATACAGTCAGAAGCTGTCACACTGCGCCACGATGGTCTCATTTTACATTATATTATATTTGAAATTAATTTATTTGATACTTATCATTATATTCTGACCAAATCACACGACCTCCTAGTGAAATTTAGCCGATGTATTATTCTTATACCTAAATAAGCTATGTTAATGGAAAGTTTCATCGAAACCTACTTAGCAGTTTTAAGTGAAACAGTAACAAACCACCGTTTGCACATTTTCAGAAACTTTCACATTTTTAATGTTGGTAGAATTGGTTCAATAACATATTTTCTATAAAATGTTATTATTTATCTAATTCAAAGGATTACTATTATTTTGAATAATCTAAGCTACACACGCACAATGTCTGTTGGCTTTAAACGACAGAGATAAGGCGAATTACTGTAAATATATGCAAAATAATATCATTTAAGTATGTAAAGTAGCTTACAAATTTCCTTTTGAAATCTCATTTTTTTAAATTAATGAAAATAAGATATAATAAATAGAAAAGCAGCTCATGCCTTTACCACATAGCAGTTGGGTAGGGAGTGAAAACCAAAGGTCAAGACACTATTACTCATTTTCCATTTATTTTATGAACAATACGTGTACGGAACCAAACGCCGCATTTTGTCTAATCAGAGCGGGCAATAGAAAATTATTTGAAAATAGGCTTTTCCAAGAGCGAGTCCATACTCTCTTTTGGCAAAGCCAAAAAAAAGCTTGGTGCTATCACCTAAAATATAACTCACGCATATTAATCATTACTCCTGCAACACTACCGAAATCTGAAGCCACGACTAAGGCTGATATTTTAATTAGTTTTTTCTACAGCTTTACGCATTTTTCCCCGTAGCAGGACAGGCATAGAGAATCTAGTGTCAAGACACTCCGTTCTCCGCTATCTCTAATTCGAGATATTTCTTTTATATTATCAATAAATGAAAAAAATGTGGCTAAATTTTGCATTACAAGGGACAAAGATGCTGGTGTGACTAGCATGGCTGCAAGCGCTCACCTCTAGAAATCACGTCTAGAAAAAAACATAATTGTTATTAGTCTAACTATTATTATTACATATATTTTGATTGACAGAAATCCACGCCACCCACGTCTGACAAGAGCGGAGTAATAAAAATTTTAATATAATGATTCTTTTGAATGGAGAAGGAACCCACTACCATCGCGGTAACAGTCGAAAGCTGTACCAATGCGCCACGATGGGTTCAATTATTGTTGTTTCTTAAATATCATAACATACTATATCAAACAAAGTTACAAAATTTCTTATATATTAATTAGATGAGTATTCGGTAAGTCTCAGTGAATGCTTGATACTGATACCTGATAATTTTGTGTATTCTCGTACTACTTAAGGTTTTCCTTAATAATGCGTATCGTGTTACGCCCGTTATTCATATATTTAATGTATATATATATATATATATATATATATATATATATATATATATATATATATATATAAGTAAATGATGTATTATTTGATGACTTTATATATGACAGGTAATATATGATAAATAATAATAATAATTAAAAATAAGTAAGTATGGCGCTGTGACGCTGTGGGACAGAGTCTTGTTTTTTTATTCCATAGTCAAGACAAACCAGAGTTCGGGTCACCTGATGGTAAGTGATCACCGCCGACCACGACCCCGTGTAACACCAGAGGAGCTACACGGATGTTGCCGGCCTTTAAGGTGGAAATAGACGCGCTTTTTCAAGGTACCCATGTCGAATTGACCTGGAAACACTGCGGCTGGTAGGCCATTTCACAGTTGAATGGCACGTGGAAGGAAGTTCCTACGAAATCGCACAGTAGTAGAGTGCCACGGATCTAGATGGTGAGGATGATATTTCAGTCGGTTACGTACTCTCCATGTGAGGCCAAACCTAGGCCCTATACATAGTAAATCGGCGTTTGGGCGTGAAGTACTGTCTTGCTCTGGCAAGGACACCCAGCTTGTTCGAGGCCAACTTGGCCTTGCTTTCCAGATGATCGCGATACTGTCAGTCTCTCGGAACGTTAAGGCCCAATATGCTGATTCTAGGAGTGGCTTTAACCTCTGGATGTCTAAATGTCTTTTTGGCTAAACTTAACGTCAGTCATTGAGCTCTGGCACCGCGGAATGGTCGGCGGATTAGTTCCTTGGTCATGCAAAGTCGAGTTCAAGGCGAAGAGACCGATCGGCTTTCTCTTTCGCCGTGGTGTGGGTGACTGACCGAACTTCTAACTAGACCACTAAAACAAATATTTTTAAAAATATTTAATATATTTATAAAAATTTTTTTTGTTAAGCGATTGTTCGTGGAAACAATCTTTGAGTAGCAGAATTTGTAAAAAATCTCTCTACAGAAATGCGAACACCAGAAACAAGTTGTAATAAGCGTATAAGAATTTCGACGTAGCCGGATGTAGAACTTATGGCGGTCAGAGCGCTTGGACGATAAACAAGAGACGAACATTGTTTTAGATAATACCTGCTCTATTACCCTTAAGACTGCATATCTTACATTCAGAACGTTTTTCATAGAATCTCTAATGATAAGTCTTCCGCAAACTAAGTAGCACTTCATGAAGTCTTCAATTTGAAATTCATTTCTGGTTCGTGAAACTTAACGCCGCACTTCGTTCAAACATATTGAGCAAATTGGTCTAAGTATAGTAAAAAAGGACATTAAAACACCAAACACACAAATATTTCTATAAAATCAATATACTATATTCGTATATACGAAATCAGAACTAACCGTGACTATTATACCGCGGTATGGATTAGTTTACAACTGAATAATTAACTGAAGCTGAATGTAGGGTGCAAACAAAGGGTCCCGGGTTCACACCCCGTTCGATTACTATCAAACCGCAAAATCTCTTGAAACTTTCATTGTTATTTTCACGTTATGTTAAGTTTTTATAATACTGAAAGCTTAGGAGCGGCATAAGTTATAATATCAGGGATTGTCGCCAGCGAATTCGTTTATGGGTGTATTCTAAGAGGTGCAAGTTCAAATACTGTAGGATTTTGGTAGTATTTAAAAGGGGTTTAAATAAAACAGTTCTTGTTACTATTATTATAAAAGAAGATATTATTAAAAATCGTGTGGAGAAGGCGCATGGATAAATTAAAACAGGTTTAAAGAAGTTGATTATCGCCAAATACACTGTCACTTATGCGATAACATGATTCTTAATACTTTACGTATCTTATATCAATATATACATAAATCATAATAGTAATAAAAATAAGGATATATATATATATATATACGAGTATATATTAGGTTTAAAATATATTGAGTAATATATCTTCTTAATACAGTTGGAAGAAACATATTGAAACTTGAACAAAAAAGACTATATTTAAATACTTGAAAATTTAGAAAACGGCCTAAATTAGCTTCGTTCCGATACGTTATTTTGAGCCACCTGCGTCTCCACTATGAATCACTTGTCGCTAGAGAAAATTAAAGGAACTTCTCAGCAGGGAAAGGTTTTAGGTAAAAACGGGGACGTGTAATGGATATTAACGGCCATAGCAGGTTCAATTTCAGTTAAAGTAATATATGTTGGTAAACGTGTAATAAAAATAATGTGGGCATCGTGGCTCAGTGGCGCAGTATCATTTTATTGTCTGTACACATGATTTTGTGGGCTGATCTGCTATGCTGGGTAAGAACTTTGCATGTAAAATATGTTTTTGTAACTAAGTTCCAGTAAAGTTTCAGCGTCCACAGCGTTTGACACAAACGAGTTTGATTCTTGGTTATTTTTCCACTTTGGGAGGGTTTATATTAAAATTATATTCATTTCCCCACTCTGGGCAAAGCGCGGCGTTTATTTGAATAACGCATAAACGCATATCCTGTTAAGCGTGAAAAAGCGTGAAGCTTTAAAAAAAGCTACTAGTATTAATTTATTTTTATGTATATTATAATTGACCCGTTCTGCTGGAGCAATAATGCATCAATTACACCAAAGACACAAAGCCGTCCCCATAACTCGTTTTTTAGTAATTAAATCAGTAATTAAGAGTTAATTTATATAGTGCTGGGGTTGCCAAGACTTTAAATTGCAAAGTTTGTTACCAAATAGAAACGTGAATTGCTTTTAAAAGTATAATTCTAAAAATGTGGTTAAAACTCAAATGCAGTGTATCTAGAAGTGAGCAATAGTTATGAATTTAAATTCATATATGTATTGTGTGTTATTAAGCTATGCATGGCATTATACACCGCCACTTTACGCGTTATATCTCTAAAATGGACGGAAATTCGATTAACATTAGTATTTCTCTGCATATACCGCATAATATTAAAATATGTACATTTTAAGCACCTTTATTCCCCACAGTATTTTAAATTGGACAGCAAAAAGTAGCACTTTCAGCTATGTTTCTTACATAGTAGATTGATGCATAAATGAAGCTATTAAAAACATTTTTAAAAGCCACTACATATATTTCAATCCATAACAATATTTAGTAATTTAACATTTTTTAAGTATTATTTACATACTTGTATATAAAAAAAAACTTTCCTAAAGAAACAAACGTATAAAAATTGACACTGTGCCGAAATTTTTTTTTATCGTAAAGAACGTATGGTTTAGCGGTATAAAAGCCAACCCCTCTATGTTCCATTTTTTATAAGTCTATTAAAACTGTAAATATTTATTGTCCACACGATTTTATAGTCCGAAAACCATTGAAATGATTACAACACAAAAGGGTACAGCCTTTATATGTTGAAATCGTACAGATAACATATATAATACCATAAAAAAGCCCTGACAGGATGTAACACGAGCTCGATAGCTCATCCGGTCGCCTTTATACGTGTACGTTACGGACCGAAACATTCGCTTTTCATATAGGTCCATGTAATTATTATATAATATATTTATAAAAATTATAATATTAGACTTCTTACTTTTTTACTAGCTGTGACCGTGACTTTGTCCGCGTGGAATTCTTAAATAAAAGTAGCCTAAGTTACTTCTTATTAGCTTAACTTACCAGCTATCTGTTAGTGAAAGTCTCTGAAAAATCTGTCCATCCGTTCCAGAGATTAGTCAGAACAAACAGACAGAAACACTTGAAAATGATTTACTGGTATGTCTACTGTGTATTCATACATATGTTTATATTACAAACAGACACACCAATTTTGTTCATTAGTATAGATTTTGCAGTCAATATGCTTTTTTAGAATATATAAAAATTTCAACGCAGCGGGGTTCGAACCCGCGCCTCTTGGAAACCAGAATGAATTGGAAATCATAGAATACTATTTAAGAAATATTTTAAACATTTTAAAATGCAATACGTATAAAACTTTCATACTTATAAATATTTAATAAATAGCATTCTCTCTTGCCAAATGCTTGTTCGTAGAATAATATTTGTGTAGCACAAATTTGTACAAATCTCTCTATAGAGGTGCTAACAACAAAAATAAACACACAAGAAATTAGAACGCATGGCTTAGCAGTCAGAGCGCTTGAACGGTTTACCAAGAAGGTCGAATCCCGGTGCGTTTAATTTTTATACGTAGTCGTAAAAGTGTTTTTCAATTTCCTAAGTGTGTAAGTAACTTTTAAAAATGATAAAAGTAGTCAATAAGCTATCTATTTTCCGTACATTTCAATGCAAATATTTTTTAGTCGGTTTATAGAGCTGCAGTTTGTTTGAATTGAGTGGAAAAGGGAAAATATATAAAATTTTATACTTTTCCTGGACGGGCATCGGAAACACGAAACGTTTGCTTGTTTAGTTAAACAATTCAAACTATGGTACACTTATATTTGATTTACAATAATATTGCTTTCTTATATAAAAAAAATATATAAATCAATATAATTAATTTATTGTCCTTATTATTTTAATTATAACTACGGATACATATGTTCATAAATAAGACCGCCGTGGTGCTGCGTGGTATTGACTGACTGTATCCACGATGGTTTTGGGTTTGATTTCGGCAATTTTTGTTTTTATTATTTTCAATTCTCCGCTATGGTGACAAGACAAAGCGCAGCGGTAGAGTTCCGCCACTCAACACGCAATGTCTTAGAGTCTTCACCTTAACTTTCTCTTAGCCTACCGTGCTATGCGGGAAATGCGTGGTCATCGCCATCTGCCATCTGCCGTCACAGCATATGTGGACAGAAGCTAGTCTTATATTCATTTCCATCTTTCAGTATTATTATACAAGCGTTAAAGCGCGTTTTATAGTGGCCCGTTACGCCTACACTTGGGTCGCAAGTCCCAGGCCCTCCGAGCTCTATCTCTGCAACGCGACAAGGCACCCTTGTAAAACTAAGAAGTATCATCTCCTTTCTGTAATAAAAACATCAACAGGTCTAAAAAGGTTTTCAAACTTGATACAGGCGCCACTTTTTAGACGGTAGCAAGTTGGGTCCGTCCGTAAGTTTTTTCTTTCACTTTTGGCACATTTGATAAAGTCCACTTAACTTTGGCTGATGTTTGTAGTACTTCCTAAATATCCCAACTTTCTCTATCTATATCTATAGTAAAACAATCTAGCCGTAAAAATAATATTGTTTGTAATAGAACAGCGCAAGATGATTTCTCCGGGGACGATTTTACAGAATCGCTTTCTGTCGACTCTGTCCATTGAATCCAGTCGTTTTCGTCCATAAAAAGTATCTAGTTATTCTAGATGAACTCAGTAATTGTAACTTATTATAAATATTGTGTTAGAAATTCTTATAAGTTTTTGAATGCATCAATATTTGACTTATAAGAACTAGCAATCAAAATCAGCTATTTTAGATTTTATACATTATACATTTACGAATATTTAGTGTTTTCTATAATTAAATGTTAACTTACTTATGTTGGATAGATTATAGTTTCGTTTTGTTTATTTATGCATATATTTTAATCAATTCAAAACCCTGAACCCACAACCACTGTAAAATAAAATCACTACACCAGAATATCACCTTGTATACTAAGTATATTAAAGCTTACTTAACATTAAAAAAAATTTACTTCTAAGTATCTGTCCGTTTGTTTATATGTGTTCCATTAGTTTACAACTAATTTGCTAAACTATTTCTTATAAATACATAGTGTACTAATATTTTTTACCAGCTCACCACGCAAATAGGATGGACGTAAATTTTTCCAGCTTCACGCTTCATTACGCATAGCAGGGATAGGCATAGATAACCTAGTGTTATGGCAATTCGTTCTCCCCATTCTGTCGGAGTTCAAGATGTTGCATGTGTTGTATTACTGAAGAAGGGAAATGGAAGTAATTTATAATATAATCATTGCTGGATGAGGACAGAACCCACAACCATTTGCGTGTACAGGCGCTGTCCCACTGCGCCACGACGGTCTCAGAAGAAGCTGGTATAATAATAATTAATCAAATATGCCAAGAACACAAAGTCTGAGGAAACCCCACAGTGTGTGTCAGATAACGTTTATTCAAGCACTTGCTAACCTTCATTATCGCTGACACGAGAAAATATCAAGACCCAAAACTTTCTGAACTTGTCCAAGTTTATAATGTGTAACATCAAAAATAATTTCATTTGAAATTTTCTGTGCTGTATTTAAAATTGTATGAATATTATGTAACATATTTAATACGTTATGAATTCAGGCAGAAATTTCGAAAATGGAGTGTCATGAATAACGACACAAAGTTTTCACTACCCAACCCAACCCAGGATAAAGCATGAAGGTGAAAAAAAAACAATTTAACTTCGTAGTGGAATGGATTCGTATCTAACTGCAAATTAGATGGATGTAGGTTCCATTCCATAGGCCAATGATAACACAATATAAAAAAATATTTTTCCATCATGAAATGACAAGCTCGTGCATCGAGTCAAGTCAAACAATGTCTCGGTTTCATACGGAAAGAGACAGAGAACGGAGTGACTTAACATTAGGTTCACTCTGACTGTGAGTATCTGCTTTTATTCGTCGCTTATAATCTATTTATTAATCGAGTATACTCGATAACTTAAATTGAAAGAAGAAACTCCTTAGCTTTCCATGGATTGATCTTGCCCATCGTGTTGCAGAGAGCAAAGCTCAGCAGAGGAAGGTCCAGGACTTGCTACCTAATGCTTATCTGTCCGAGCTATTTGTCTGTAAAAATATAGTAATATATATAGTGGAGAAATATGTATTGAGAGCGGATTGAAATAGCAGAAAGCTTTTCCTTGAACCTTGAACGGTTTTCAAGAGGCGTGGGTTCAAATCTGATCAAATTTTTATACGTTTTCTAAATATGTCTTTTTCAATTTCCTAAGTATTAACACTTTAAAAAATGTTAAAAAAGTTGCGTAAAGCTGATTTGTATATAAAATATTAAAAAAATTGTAACGTAACAAGATACAAATCTGCTCTATCCGTTTAAGCTATACGTGTTTCATAAAATAACTGCATACGACAACTATTGTTGTCTATTCTACTATAAGCCCAGTTAGTTTCTTAAGTCTACTGCTTCAGATTAAGCTCTAATTTCTCAAAGCTTTTGAGTTTGCCTTTGAAACATTTGTGCCTGAACATTCCGTTCACAAAACACCTTGGCAAGTGTCAACGACTGTGAAACTTTTTTCTTTTTTTTTTTTTCGAATGTTTAGTTTGCTGTTGGCCATAATGGCCTCTACAGCGTCACGCGGGCTTTAACTTTGAAACTGGAAATGAAATGTCACTGACTCTAGTAATTAGAGGTTATGGGTTCGATAACTCATTTAAAAAACCTCCTGCATAATATCAGCAGCGAGTTGCTAACAACAAATATAAGTTGTAATAAGCGTACGAGTATAAGAATTTTAACGTAGCTGGCTTTAGAACGCATTGCTTAGCGGTCAGCGCGCTTGAACGGTTTTCAAGAGGCGCGGGTTCATATCCCGCTGCATTCAAATTTTTATACGTTTTCTAAATATGTCTTTTTTATATGTGTACTTTTTGTAATCTTGTGACTATTATAAGTTCACATTTCAATCTAGGACTAGTAATGTGGGAGTAGTAATTTGGTGGTCTATTAAGATAAATTTGGCATTAGTTTCCACTGCTAATGGTAAAATGTTTTCAAATACATGGAAAGTGAGTAACGACTCAATACTCAATTTGAAAAGTCATGAATTCGGGCGGAATGTAGAGAATGGCGTGTCTGGACACTAGTTGTCAGATAATATGTATTAAATAGCAAAAGGCCCGGACTATAAGTCCGTAGTGAATGTGATAAAAAAATATTAGAAAAAAAAAATAGGTTGTCTCTGTCTCTCCCGCCACCAAGGTTCACGGAAGATTGTAGTCCCCGTGGCCCTGGCCACTGGCAGTGGAGGAGGAGCACCGTTAGGTTTTAGTGGGTAAACGGAAGGCCCATATCTGCCGGTCCGGAGTCCCACATAATCGCGTCCGAGTCTCAAATCGGACGGGTATCCGTAAAGGAGAGGTCTCTGTCTACTGCTATGTGGGAAAATATGCAACCTTAAAAGAAAATTAAAATGAAACTACATTCAACTTTACTATTATATATACGTACATAGATTTATAAAAATCTCGTAACTCAATCATTTCTGTTTGCAGAATTGTATGATTGGAAAATGAATATTTAAATAACAACTTGTGATAGCTGAAATGAATCACATATTTCACCATCGTGGCATAGTAGTTACAAAGTTGCTGCAGATGCTACAGTTGCACAGAGCGACCATTTCTGGCGATGATGATTGTGAGTTCAATTCCCACTCGTAGATTGATCATATTTAAAGTATAAAAATATCTCCTCTCTGATAACACAATTCCCCGTTGGTTTACGCCATCCCCAAAAACATGATTGTCTTTGTTTACCCTATACATATCCCTACGGGAAATGCCTGAATATATATATATATATATATATATGTCATACTATCGTTTAATACCATCAATTTTAAATTTACCATATAAATATATACAGAACGATCCCGAAGTTTGATGAAATTTAATAACATTCAAATTTCGATAGTTAAGTTCGAAACTCTCTGCCACCTGGTACCATCCTAAAAAGTTTCAAGGCCCAAATGCACCATACTAAATGCTATTTGTTAGTCAAAATACATGCAAATATTCGTTATTGATACAGGAAGAGAAATCAAGACGGGTAGAATGATGATATTAGCTTACCCTAGTAAGAAAATTAGTATACGTTCCCGGATCCGATGGCAAAACAATTCGTTTGCATGCATATGACTGCCAGAGTTAGGGGAAAATATTTTGTGTATTATTATTTATTATTTTTTTATATTATTATTATATATCATTATTACAACACTATTTATTATTCTAGAAACATTAAACATTTTGTTGGTAAATGGCCACACCCAACGAGGCAGTTTATCATACACGTTACCTTGGTAGAACCTAGTGGCCAGACAGTTTGCTTTACACATTCCGCTGGACATTGCGTTTTAAGCCAAGGAACTCTACGCCACTGTCTGTTTTGCCTTGGTTCCTCTAGTTACATCGAGGAAATGGAGGAAGAAAAATTCCTCTAGTAGTAATCAAACCCATTAACCCATTTAACAATCAAATCTATGCAACATCTCAACTACGCTACTAATAAAACAATTTATTATATATATTATACTTGCATTTTACAACATTAAACTAAATTTGACTGTATTTGTCATTTCAAATCCAGTTTTACAGAATCAGTAATTTGCTCCTATATCCAACTGGATATCAGTCAGCGATCGTAATTTCCCAAAAACCCGTTTGAAACCCCGTCTCGTTCCCGCATGGCGAGGCCGCTTTGATTGTGATCGACCCGCACGACGTTATGTTACAGCTTTGTTTTGTATACATTGCGGGTCATTTTTTTTTATTTAGACATATGTCATGACAGGTCGCGACAATCTAGAGAAAGGCCACTCCCTTCTCCATTTTGGGGCAGAATTTATTCTCTTTGTTCAACCGGACCAGAACTGGAAATGATATATGATAAACTCTATAAAATTAATATGTACGAGTATGTACTATGTAATCATCGTTTATGTAAGTTTATTTTATATTTATATATTATGAATATGTATATGTGTATAGTTTTATATTTAAATTTGTGTTCATATTTATTTAAATTTGTATGTAATATATAATATGTAAATTTTAAGTAACTTTATATCTCTAAGCAAATAGTTTTGTATAGTATTTATACACCTACCTAATTCTTTGTCTTCTGGTCTTTTCTCGGTAAGGGTTGCCTGGAAGAGATCATCTGTGGTGATCTGTGATAAGGCCGTCTTTACACCAAAATTGTTACTATTCTTTTATGTCTTATCTCATCAGTCTTCAATATTGTTACTAATGTATTTAACTTGGTGTAATAAAGAGTTAAAATAATTATAAATCTTTATCATCATCTACTAACAAAGCCAATTTGACTGTGATTATGCTTATGTTTTTAATTCTAAATCCATTTATTTTTATACATGAATCAGATTTTTTTGTTTAAGAGTAGATTAGAGATTTCTAGGATTTTCTTCAAATAATAAAGTCAATAAAATCATCCAGTTTCACGCATCTCGAATAATGTGGAAATAAAAAGGATGAATAAAACATGTAATGTATAACAAAATGTTCAAAATTCAGTTTGAACTAGCCCGATTGTAATGTCGTCGTAATGACGTCGCGATACCGAGACGACGTCCTTTGTGTGAACGATCCTGATACTTCATGGGTGCTTGCATATTGCACTAAACTTTGTTATGTCGATAAGCGATTTTCAACTTCGATTATATAAAATTGACAATAGATGTTCTCACAGCGGAAAACGGAGAGTCTTAGCAGCAAGATATCTCTACATAAGTAGAGCTGCTGTTTAAGCAGACGCGCGAAACGGCGACGGTGTTTTGTCATTCATATTGTGTCTATTTTTAAGGTCTGAAAATATTTTAAATGCATATATTAAAAAGCACATTGTGTAAGTAAAATATAGTAACTTTTTTCGACATTTTTTAGATATTGGTCTAGCTTGACTTTCAAAATAAGCTTCCGCTGAAAGTCACTATTGTAAATTCATTTGAAACGAACTTTCATTATGTTTATTATTTAAGTTAGAAGTAAAAGTTTGCTACGGACTTGAAAGTTGAGCTTTAGGAACACCAAGCTCGGATACACAATGTTATAATATTATTTGTTGTAAAAGTAGTTTTGTTAATTTATAATTTGTGCAACGAGAGCAACTAACAAATGTAGTGCAGTTGGAAAGTATATTTCTGTAAATAAGGAAGTTGTAACCTACAACTTTCCTAACTTTCCTCTACAGAAGGATAGACTGTTGTTACACGCCCACAGAATAAATTGAATATCTGTAATTAGAGAGAAACCGGAAACGAGGCGATTAGATTTACTCTATCTACCCATCACGAAAGATATTAAAATATTATTATAAGGATATTCGAAGCGCAGTGGGATAGGGTCTGACTGTAAAGTCAATTGGTTGTGGGTTCGACTTGCACTCAGTGAAATGATTATAATTTAATTATTTTCATTCTTGTGCTCTGGTGAACAGGGCAAAGTGTGGCGTTGAGTTCCGCCACTCAACGGATTTGGACGGAATGCGGAACACGGGGTCTCTTGACACTAGGTTCTCTCTGACTATCCTGCTTTGCTGGTAAAAGCATGAATCAACTAGAGCTTAGAAAGCGTAAAGCTGAAATAATACTATATTCCGGTACGCTAGATTTTTCATCAAGCCAAAATCATTTCTTATTTCTTACCGCAGTAGCCCTAAACTAGTATTATATCTTTAAGTGAGATTTGAATTCTCTACTATCAAGTTGAATCGGAACCATGCATTGTGTACAAGTAAGTTTAAGTTTAATGAAATGTTCAGTTCAAATTGAACCGTTTAAGTTCGCTGAATCAATGTGGCGTCCTAGTAACTAACTGTAGTTAAATTTACAAGCAAGTTTAGAGATTGTGTTTTTCTTTACTTTGGCAAGTTAAGACAAGTTTGTAATCTACTTGAGCTTTACTTCCTTTTTTCAATGTGTGTACAATTTAATTATACTAGTAGACCCGTTGATGAGTAAAATACTCGTTTCCTTGGCAACATGAATAAATCCACTTCATTCTCCTAATTTCGATAAATTACGAAGCATTACGTGTTAAATGTCGGAACATAACACCGCTTTTATCTCTCATATAAAATCTTTTTTTAACAAAAAAAACGACTTTTAAGTTTTTATATTTATATATATATATATATATACATGTATGTTTATGTTCGTTCGTTCGCAAACAAGTAGGTACTACGAATGACTCCAAAACCAGTAGTCCGATCTTAACGAGACTACATGAGAAGCACTAAGTGATAGCTAGTGCTTCTTATAGTTATAAAAAAAATTTATCATAATTGTTTTACACATAAAAATATTATGCCGTAACACACATAAAAAAAAACAGTCGAATTGAGAACCTCCTTTTTTGAAGTCGATTAAAAAAATAATGTGTTGTAAGTGGCACGGAAGGCGGCGCAAGTTACCTTAAAAGTTTTAGTTGAGAATGAAATGACTAGTAGATGAGTGTCAAAAGTGTTTAGAGTGTACACAATAATCAAATTAGCGTAAATAAGTAAGCGTGTGTGTGCTTGTACTACCAGTCTAAATTCACTCACCCCTTGAGCACCAGGCACGAATCCAGTCTGAAAATAAGATTGTGGTCAGCCGGAACATGAATACGAAGATAATTACAACTGAGTAACATACACTAGCTATTTTTTTTTATTTTACTAAGGTGGTTGAAATGATGCGTAACTAACTGAAGTGTAAAGACTAAAAAATATAACGTCACAAGCCAGTTTCGGTTGTAAGCATGCTCGTGATCCGCGCTTTGAGTAACCTATATATATTATATCTATTTTCTATAACGCTAAGTAATAAACTATATAGGACATCGTGTTGCAATGTAACAGCGTCTGAATGAAATCACGATCGTTGTGGGTTCGATTCCCGCTCGGAGGAATGATTATGAATTGATTATTGATTATATTTAAATCATCTCATTTCTTCGCTCAGTGACTGGTAGAAGACAAAGCGCGACGTTGAGTTCCGCCACTCAACACGCAATGTCTTGGATTCGGACGGAAGGTAGGAACAGAGTGTCTTGACAAAAGGTTAGCTATACCTACCTTGCTATGCGGGTAAAAGCGTGAAGCTGAATATAAACTGTATACCCCGGAACGCTAGATTTTCATCAGCACTAGTACCGTAGTACTGGAGGTACTAGAGGTGTATCGAGAGTAACTAAATCGATAAATATTTGATACCTATCCATGAGTAGATATTAATATAATCCACTTTGACAATGTATTAAATTCGAACTGGGTCAAGGCAAAAATATAAGATGAAAGTTACAGAAAGTTTGTTATAAATAATAAAATCTTTTGTTTTCACGATTTTTATACATTTTGAAATGAAACTGTTTTAATCGTAGTATCAGGTCACAGGTAGACTGTGTAGGGTCTACCTGTGACCACGGACTAAAAGTGTTCAAAACGTCAGGTTTCTGAGACGTATTTTCGAATAACAATGATATATGCGATTAATTGATAAAATAATAAGCTCCAAAGTGCGAGTTTCAGCAAAATAAACAACAACAAAACATGACAATATGCGATGAAGACAAATATTTTATATTTTATATAAATTTTTATATTAAAATAATTGGAGGTTGGTATTTAACAAAAGTCCAATCTTGTTTAAAACTGAAAATAGTTTATATATATATAATCGTTCCCACAATCAATGCGTTTATTGTACACACTGACACCTATATAAAAATGGTATATATATCCTGTATATAGTGCCCCGCAGGGGGCACTCTCAAGCAGCCATACAGTGCTTGCATTTTTCGCAGGGATCGAGGTCCGTCATCCTCCCCGGTGTCACTGTCAAGACCAGTAAGGGCAACAGCATATAGTCCAATCAAAAAAATAAAAATAAGAAAATCCTGTATATATATAATAATAATCCTTATTTTCAATTCTGTCGTAGTAGGGATAAGAAATTAATAACAAGATTACACCGGCTAAGGTGAGAACGATTGCTTAAATCCCTAAATGTGCCCTTAAGATAAGGCTTTAAGAGACAAATGGTGACGGATGAACTTAGCGCTGAGTTGTTTTTATTTTAAGACGACATCTTATATATATATATATCTCTTTAGATTTTGGGGCCATCTAGGCGCAGTGGGACAGCGTGTGACTGTAAAGGCGATTGGTTATGGGTTCGCTGTGGGACTCAGCGGATATTAAAGCTATTTTGGGTTGGTAGGGTTGAGTTTCGCCAATTAACAAAATGTCTTTAATTAGATCGTAAAATGGAGAACGGAGTGTCTTGACACTAGCTTGACACTCTCTGACGACCCTGCTATACAGAAAAACACATGAATCTGCAAAAAAAATAATTCAATTAAATTTATAAATCATTACGTATTTTGAGAAATGAGAACAAAGTCACTCCGTTTTCTAAATTTTGGTAATAAGAAATATTGTGTGATGGATGTTAAGAAATATTATATATTACACTTTATTTTCTGTATTCACATTTAGTTTTATTTAGTTATCCATGTTTATTTTTTCCCCTAGTTGGGATCGAACTCGTAACTATCGCATGTCAGACAACGTTCAACTTTGCCGTAATATCGTCATTTGTAAGCAGAAATTTTAATAATAGTGATATTTTTTTGTATTTCATATTTTTATTATATCTAACAGATAGACAGACGTGCATGCGCTAAGATGAAGCTCTGATGAAAATAAATATAAAAATATACCTATACATAAACATAATTACATATAATAAATAAATAAATGTCAATGATCGCTGTCTGTATGTGGAAGATATATAAAAAAAATATTGGGTGCGTTTATCAATATAATAGAACCCAAAAGAATGACTAATAAAAAAGACATATTTAGAAAACGTATAAAAAGTTTATCGTCGCAGCTGAATGTAAAACGCAGTCAGAGCGCTTGAACGGATTACAAGAGGTGCGTGTTCAAATCCAGCTGCGTTCAAATTTTTATACGTTTTCTAAATATGTCTTTTTCAATTTTCTAAGTGTGCGAATAACATTTTAAAAAATGTAAAAAAATTACTAATAATTTTCTTTTCTGTTTGTCTGTTTGTGTGTGCGCTTGTGCACGACATTCTTAGAAACGGCTTAACCAATTTAAATGCAGTTTTGAATATCGATTTAAATATATATATATATATATAATATAATTTGATTACACTTACAATACCATTATATTATTTTAGAAAGCAATCGCCATTTAATGAGGTAATTTACAACGACCATTTACGCTATCTCCGCTTTTTCCACCAAATTGGACTTTCTGGCGAACATTTTAGAGGCATTGGTCTTTATTACCTGCTTAGACATTTCTTATATATTTACATGCTTAAAAAAGCAGCTTTATATTTTTTCCTAGCAAAGTAGGCAGAGATAACTTAGTGTCAAGACACTCCGTTTGCCTTTTTTTTAATACCGTATTTTACAAGTACTTTAATGTTATTCTTAAAATTGGTTGCTTTATAAAAAAATTTAATCGACTATTTTATGCGGAAGTCATTTTGAATTGGTGTACTCCAAATTTAAGCTCAATTAGTTAGAATTATACAATTAAAGAAATCACTTCCAATATTTGTAATACGCAAAACAAATAAATTAAGATTAAAGAAAACTTATAAAAATTAAATAAATTTGTTGTTCGTACAAATTTGTAACAAACTCAACTCACTCTACACGCAATGTCGCGATTTCGGAAACCGTTCTCTCTGTATATTTGTAACAAACAAAGGTGATTGGAATCGAACCCCGCACAACCTTATATGATATAACAAAAAAACAATAACAACTGGGTTACGTCAACATATGTGAACATAGGGAAACTCTTTGATTAATACACCCGCTTCCGGCTCAGATATTTGTCAAAACTAATATATTTTTTCAGGTCGCCATTTATTAACTTTGTACGTTTCAGCATAAATAAATCTTGGTTTCAGTCTTTACTTTGTAATCTTAAACGTTTCAGGTGCTGTAGAATAAATTGTGTGCAAGAGATGCTATTTATTATTTTTTTTACATTTTTCCAAGTGTTATTCGCAAACTTACTTAAACTTAATATAGAAAAATATTTTTATTAAAACATATAAAATTAAGATACAATTTCAGAAAATATTACATAATTTTTTAATTTCCTCTTAAAAAAAAGTTAAAACACTCAACAGTTACTACTCTTTCCACATATAAAAAAAAATATTTTTAATATTCAACGCAATGGTAGCCATTTCAATGAACTTAGTCCTACATATTATTACTACATAAGCATTCTTCCTGTGTCTCGTAAGAAAGAACCTAGTGCTTAAGCATGCTGCATAAGCTTTACTTAATTTCAGAAACATGATGAGCTAGTGACATTTTTCTACCGCATACATTTCCTAACCATATCAGTGGCTGTAACGAAAATACCCGTATTTTAAAATATGAGTATTTGTTTCAATTTACGTATCTAGGCTACTGTGATGTTTGTAATTTTAGTAAATACTTTTATTTTGTACTTAATAGTAGGCATAGAGAATCTAGTGTTAAGACACTCCGTTCTGCGCTTTTCGCCCGAATTAGAAACACTGTGTGTTGAGTGGTGGGATATGATGCCGCGTTTTATCTTACTATAGTGGAGAAATAAAATTAATTTAAATATAATCATTGTTTTAAGTGGAACTCGAACCCACAACCAATAGCGTTTACAGTCCGACGCTGTCCCACTGAGCCACGATGGCGTCAGGCTACTGTTTTATTAATGTATAAATAATTGTTATATATTTATATCAATTTTCAATCTGAATTGAAGTTATACTCTAAACTCAAATGTCATGTATATTTCAGCTTGTTTTACTTACTTCAAAACTGTGTGTAGTTTCAACTTTTTCAATTTTATATAACTTTAGCGTGTTCCAGCTTCATGCGGATATATGAAAATTTTATATTATAAACTAAAAATGTATATATTCGTTTCGACAATATGCGGAGATAGGTTCTGCCACCGAATAAAGGTGGTTTATGAAGATAAAAAATGAATCTAAGCATTTCCTGTTATTCGACCTACATTATAATATACTAGCGACCCGCTCGCGGCTTCACCTGCGTACACTACACGAGTAATAGCTATTTCGTTTTATCGCCCGCCCGCGTTCTCAATTAAATCACACACTTAGCACAAATTAATCATAATGTTGAATTATATAAATAATATTTTGTAAATTAATAAAATATATAATTTGTGTAAAGAGTGAAAGACCACTTTACTTTCAATTTTTGAACCTACTACTCAATTTAAAATTAACTACAATCTTAATTAAGTAGTTTATACCCACAAATTCGTCGTCAGGAAATTTTATTATCACATTAATAGATTTTCCTGTTTGAGTCAAAATTACCAGTCTGAAAATATTTATGAGTAACGCTACAACTGAAAAAGTAATATTACATATTTTTAAAAGGCTCGTAAAATATTCACACATTTTTCATACATTTGGGATAAAAAAATTTCAGAAACAGTATAAATATGTATAAGCCATAGTACAACAAATATGATTACATAGTATAAAACAAAATTGTTTTCGCTGTATACGCTTAGATCTTTCAATCTACGAAACGGATTTTAATATGGTTTTTATTAATAGATAGAATTTTATTTATGAGGAAAATTAATAAATATAGTACAAATTTTAGTAGAGTAAAATCGAGAATTTAGAAAGTACATCATATTTTTATTTTGTGTATATTTCTAGAGCTGGCTAAAATTTAGGAGACATATGTTTCTTCTTTCTCTAATCTGGATAGATTAAGGAACAAAATAATATATTATGGAATTGTGTATTTTAAAAATATGTACTAACAAGTTTTCAATGATAGGTCTATACCTATACCTATTCTATACCTATCTCTTAAAGATGGCCCACAGCATTCATTTTTATCTTTCAATTATTACAAAATATAAGTCGTTGTTAAAGATACAATAATAAAATAATAAACAGCATAGTACCATTTTTGTCCCATTAAATTTGCTAGATACGTTATGTTATATATTATTTATAACATAATTTTTATTATTATATTACATAATTGTAATGTATTTGAAATAATCAATATTATTCTTTATAACATGATATTCAAATGAATATCTTGGAAGATATTCCAAGTTTGACATAAGTGGGCAGAGTGGTCGTCACCGTGGGTAGCTTAAAAAACCGCCTTGCCTAAAAAAACTGTTTGTGTTAGTGTATAAATTTTATACGTTTTCTTAATATGTTTTACCCAATTTGTACTTAAAATAAGTATCAATGGTCGTCATACCATCAAACCATCATATTTAACAAAAACAGCTACAATACTACCCAGTTAATGAATGTAATCATATAAATATCAAAACTTTAATATAACTCAAGAATTTCCATACATCTCGATATAAATCCACCAACTGACTGGTTTTCAGAAAATATTAAGTTCAACAGAGCGTGATTAATATTGAAATATGAGTGTTTCTGTATACTAATTACATGGGGTTTTAATTAAGGATATTTACTGTAGAATTTCGGACTTCAGCCCGAAAGCCAGCTTGTATTTTTTCGCACTAAGGTTCTATTTACTGAAGTTTTGTTTATAAAAACCTTAGAGACTATTATAAGTACGCGTATGTGTGTGCATGTGTCTAAGCATTCGTGCGTGCATGGGTGCGTAATTTGAAAAGACGTAAATGAACAGTTTCCACTACTTTTTACAGTATGCTTAAAACTTATATAAACGTGTCCAAAAATCATTTTTTTGAAATACCACATTACAATGTTTTTTTTCTTTTTACCCTTTTGCATAGCAGGGCAGGTATGGAGAACCTTGTGCTACTCCATTGTCCATTTTCCGACCAAATTGATGGCCAAAATGATCGATGAAAATAATGAAAATATAATCATATCCCGAGTGGGATCGAACCCATAACCATCGCATTTACAGTCAGATCCTGTCATACTGCGCCACATGGTTTCTACACTTTTTTTAAAATAACGTTTTATCGTATCACAATTTTTACCAAATTGCAACATACAATATTTATGAACCAAAATGGTCTGTCTTTGGAACCCTTTAAACTAACTAATAACGTATTTCACGTCACGAACAAAGGCTAAATTTCATTTACATAGGCACAGGGTGAAATCCTGTAAATAATATTATATACGATACAGTGTTTATAGCTTTGTCAAATGGAATATACCTCTTTAAGTCTAGGGAATAAAGGAGAAAATTGCTTGAAAGACAGTTAATAGATCTTCCATTTAACCCAAAATGATATGAGATAGGTTTACAACAAAGTTTTTTCGATATCATCACATTAATATATTGATGTGATAAGAAATATACGTTTTCTTATCTTTTATATACTTTTTTATATGTACTCTAATATAGCAAATTACAATATAATATATTCAATCAGACTTATATTCCAGATGCGATAAAAAATTTCATTGCATGATCCTGAGATTGAGGTTATCGTGGCGCAGTGGGGCCGTGGCTGGCTGTAAACGAGGTGGGTTATGAGTTTGATTTAAACTCAGGCGAATGACTTTACATCAACTAACCTAGTGTTGAGATACATTACAGTTGAGTGGCGGAACTCAACACCGCGCACCAGGGCAAAATAATTTAAATATAAGCATTTCCGAGTGGTGTTTGACCACAATCTAACGCTGTCTCACTACGCCACACGTATCTTATTGCACTTTAATGATAGGTAATAATTAGTGGCACATTACTCCGTTCTCCATTTTCCGCCTCTTTAGAGAACACCCACGGTATTTCAACATTTCACTTTATGCTAATTTATTAGACAAGAAAATAATTTACACAAAATCCTTAAGAAACGACCCAAAATATAAATCTTTTGCTACACAACTCGTTTACCTTTTACGATATGCAAATGCCGCTATCACTTTTATTAGACCACTAAGGTAATTTACAGCTCAGTCTTGCAAACACTGTGGAAATATTTTTTGTAAATAAATCTATATTATAAAAATAATTAAGGAAAAGCTTTTCGTCTTATTTTTACTAAAATTGTACGCACGGAGAAGAATGAAATTTGACTTAGTTAAATTTTATATAGAGATGTACAGAAAGCCATCAATGTGTTTTTTATAATAACGCATTAACCATATATTTAATTATTGGAGCTCACTTTTTTACACTTTTTCCCGTAAAGCATAGAGAACCTAGTGACAAGACACTCTGCAGTGGTGGAACAAAACCGAATATATATAATTAGTTACTATATTTTCATTTTTCTCATGGGTCCTAAACCCATAGGTTTAGGCTGACTGGAAGGTTCATTTTACTTTGATTTTTAATACAAAATATGATAAAGAGAAATATAACCAATTAATATTAATAATTGAAACATATAATACACACGTATAAATATATACAAAAGTGTAATTAAAACACGTGATAGCGCTCATGTGTTTTACTTTACACTTACAAGTGAGACATTTCGAAAGCAATATGTACTGTATGGCGTATACGTCAACAGGGCTTTTAGTAAATTTACATAAATAATTGATATTTATCTTATTAATATTAAATAATTATATTTAAAATTCGGGCGGTTGTGTGGAGAACGGAGTGTCTTGACACTAGATTCTCTCTGACTACCCTGCTATGCGGGAAGAAGTTTAAAACTAAAAATATAGAGTATAAGATATTTGCAGATAAGTTTCAAACACCTTGAGTTATATTATTACAATTTCTATAGATATTTGTTTAATAAAATATATATAATAATGTAGACTAATGTCTATGTATGTATATGTATAGGTAATTAAATATTATGATTGAATTGATTGAATGCTTGATAAGACTTATCACAGATCGTCCATTAAATAAAAATATTTAAAAATTCTGTGACCATCACGGCGCCGTACATGCGGCGTCCATTTCCGCCACAACACCCGGATGAAAAGCTGAAAACATAGCTTTTTCAAACTATACCCTCAGTCTTTTATTCTATGCGGGAAAAGGGCACAGTTAAATAAATATATAACATTTTTCGCTTTATGATATTAAAAAGTAGCTCGATAAGATATTTCCTTTCAACAACTTTGAATATCAATTGTACACAAACTATTCAGAGTTGCAACCAAGAAATTGTTCAATTTCATAAACTATTTACTTTGTGCCAAGAACCGAGTGAAAGCAGTTACTATTGATTAAATATATGGAGCTCTGTATTCATTTAAGGGCAATTATATGAAGCCTTTCCGAGACGGAGTAATGGTTATGAATTATACTCAAAGGTTTATCGTAATTGGCCCTTTACAGATTAAAAACTTAGTTTTATGACACGCCGGTCGTCACTTTTTTTAGATTTAGAGAAAGCTTGTGAAAGTATTTTTAAGAAAAACGTATAAACGCAGCGGGATCCGAACCCGCGTCTTTTGAAAACCGTCCTAACATTCTAACCACTGAGCCATGCATTTTACATCCGGCAATGATGCTTTTCTTATACGCTTATTACAACTTATTGTCGTTAGCATCTCTGTAGAGAGATTTTTACAAATTTCTTCTACGCGCTTTTAAAGAAAAACGAAGAATGATATTTCTTCCTTTTTTTTAGGAACAACTTAGGAAATTGAAAAAGACATATTTAGAAAACGCATAAGAATTTGAACACAGCGAGATTTGAACCCCCGCCTCTTGAACGGTTTTCAATTCTCCTCTTTCAGCTCCAATTCTAGACATTACATGTTGAGTGGCGGAACTCAACTTCGTTTATTGTCTCACTAGAGCGAGGAAATAAAAATTATTTAATAAGGAATATAACTATAGCAGAATCAAATATATAATTTAATTATTGGACATCGAACCCACAACCTTTGCTTTTACATTCAAACGCTATTCTACTATGTAATAAATATACAAAATCTTTGAAATGAATTTAAATACTTGGCATTTAGTTCCGCCACTCAACCATAATGCTGCGGAAACTGTACTAAAACAAGAATCCATGATATTTTTATAAAAACACAGAGCCAATCATACTAACATACTTCTATCACTTATCCATAGAACCGATGACGTACGAAAAGAAATAAGCTAATTTTAGACGCTTTCCCTCTTTATCTCTAAGTGTTTCAACAATTATTTACATATATTTGGACTGCTGAAATAAATCAGATAGAATGAATGATTTACAAACAAATATATGCAATATCAATTACAAAGTTTATTAGCTGACCGAAATGTAAACGCTTTTGTAACTCAATGAAATAGTTTAAGAATTTCAAATACAACATCATAGTTTAGTGACTGCACACGTGGTGGTAGTGGGTTCAAATCCTCGTAGGGAGGTTTGATTTCCGTTTACCTTGTAATTATTGCATTCAGACAAACAAATGAACCGAAATAACAATACTTGTGTAATATTAAGCTTGTGCGGTCACGTCACCGTCTAATATGATAATACTAAACCGAAACCGAAACTGTAAAGACGACCACTAGTGTATAATATTCATACATATATATATACTCGTATATATATATATATATATATATATATATATATAGTGTATATATTTTAACAATTTATGAAATTATAAATGTATGTATAACAAGCGAGCCACACGCGGCCTCGCTTGCTTGCCCGCGTTATCACTTAAAACAATAAGTTAGCTGAAATTTATAATGTAAATGGTGGATTTTTTTTTATTTATGAACCGATTGATATTGATATAAGTTTTAATACGCGAAAAAGAATTTCAACGCATCTGGATGTAGAACGCATGGCTTAGCGGTCAGAGCGCTTGAACGGTTTTCAAGAGGCGCGGGTGCAAATCCTGATGCGTTCAAATTTTTATGTTTTCTAAATATGTCTTTTTAAGTTCTATTATATTGATAAATGCCCCTTATATCATTTTTTTTCATATATCTTCTATGTACAGACAGCGATTGGTTACATTTTTATTATATGCATAGATTTTTAAAGTTAATAACACTTTAAATTTAATTAAATTTATTAATAAATTTTATTTTCCCGCAAATACGAGACAAACTTTATTTTAAAGCCCCTAATATATTTTCAACAATATGAGCCCATGAACACTGATTTTAAATTGACATTATTAGCTTACATTGCCCTTTTGGACACAACGCTCGTTAAAACAAATGTGGATACAAATTACATTGCACTAACATCTAATTATCATTCTGTTCTATATAATAGACTAAATATCCTTTACTAAAGCCTGCTATCATTGTTCAAAACTTTAAACCAGTACATACTAGAGAGCCACTCGCGGCCTCGTCCGCGTAAGCTATAGCTGTTTTGCATTTACGGCGGTCTTTTCTTACAACAACAAAAAATCCTGGAAAAACTTAAAAAAATTGAGAAAAAAGTAATCCAAACCCCAAACCAGATTCTCAATTATCTTTATATAAAATATCATCAAAATCGGCTCAGCGGTTTGGCCGTGAAGACTACACAGACAGTTTGACAGGTGAAGTCCACCACTGAACTCACTATGTTTCTAATTTGGCCGGGAAACAGAGATCCTCTCTTACTTTGCTGCGGAGAGAAGGTTAAAGCTGCTTATATATGTCGGCGGCCGACCCTTGTTTGGCCTTATCACGATGTGCCTGGGCATTTCGTGAACCGGTGGCACTTCATGGTTTTCACTATGTGCCCAGTGACATACAGTGACATACAGTGACAGTGGGTCGGGCGGATCGACGAGAACAATGTATTTTTATATTCCCAGCTAAACACTGATCGCGAAGTTGTTACATTTCGTGCCGATATTTATTATATGCCAGTTATATGCCAGTCAATGAAATTTAAAAAGATGAAGTTCAATTCAAATTCAACTTTTTAAATTTCAATAAATTCGAATAATGAGAAAAGTGTTGGTTAATAATTTTAAGAAATAACGTACTACTTTATGTCTATAAATAACTAATTTCAAAATGTAAATTTTATATGTCTAAACATATCGTTGCACGTCAGGCATTAAACGGTATGGCTGGTCTGAGCTAGTTAGATAATCATGTGCCGTCGTTTTATGAAATGATCGGCCCCATCGTGTTTTGGTTAATTAAACGATTGGCCGCCGGCATACATGTAAAAAATGTTTTATAATGTTACAATAGTGTAGTTAACATGGCCTGATTATAACGGGTAATATGAAGCTTGTAGTTTATTTCTAATTGGCCTCACCACATGTAGGGAAATTGTATTTTAAGAGATATGAAATGCCACACACGCTTTTATCACATTTACATTCAGACTCAATTTAGCAAAAAAGAAAAAAATTATCAAAAAGGTTATAAATATATATATTTATAGATATATATATATCTATATATATATTACCACATTGCGGAAATACGGTCCGTAGTACAGTGGTACCTTTTTAAAAATCTTGTACCCTTTTTCATAAATTTAACTTTCTTTAAAACTAAGGCTTATAAGCCTATGGCCTATGTATACCCTAACTGAGTTCAGTTTTTGTTGAATTAGTTGATTAAAACTTCTTAAATAAAAAAAAATATATATATATTATATATTTCAAGGTACGGTTAGAACAGTCTATGTTGGAGAATTCGCACGCTGTCAAGGAGCGAAGCTGAAGAAACAATGAATACTCTTACAATTTGCTAACTTTAGCATTTCATACAAATAATTAGAGCTGAGAAGGAAGCCAAGTTCGCAATTCCAAGCAGGCTGTGTGCTTACATTGTATTAGTTGGAAATTCAATTAGACAGCAATATGGTGAGTTAGCAACTTGTATACGGCGTCACTTGTAAATTTGTTGTTCAATAGTTGATCATAACTTGCTAACATTTCTTACAGAGGTCACTAGTTCAAATATTTATACATATGTATATAAAGAGGCCATAGTGACCCGTTCATGACATCGTCTTACTGCAGACGCGATTGGTTGTGGGTTCCATCCCTTTTTGAAGGAATTATTATATTTAAATTATTTTTATTTCTTCGCTGACAAGACAAAGTGCGACGTTGAGTTCCGCCAATCAACACGCAATGTCTCGGATTCGGGTGGACAGTAGAGAAGACAGTGTCTAGAGACTAGTTTCTATCTGTCCCTGCTATGTGAATCTACGTATGTTTGTTTATAATGGAATGGAACAGTGAATTTGATGATAAAACAATGCAGGATTAATTTCAAAGTATACGCGATTGTTATTGGTTTGATCTCCAAATGGGGCAATGATATTCCTTTAGACCTTCCCAACCACAGCGAAATGCAAAATAAACTAAAAATTACAAATCATATGTTATAATCAGGCCATGTTACCTACACCACTGTGATATTGGAAAAGCCGTTTTACGATTTTTCAAATGCTTGGATTTATGTTTACTTAAGGAGCAGACTTCCAAAGAGCCCATACGTCGTAAGTGTTATATGCTTCAACTGGTTGGTACATAGATGAGGTTTAAAAATACAAAATAACATTTATTTTGTATTTTTAAGTGATTAATAAAAAAATATTTTTAATGAAAATATTCATACCAATATTTGTGTAATGATTGCTGACTGAGAGGTCATAATAAATTCCCCTTCACGTACGCCATTGTCATCCAATTCTCCATTTCACCACCCTTACTCCATCACATTTTTTAATTGGACGGGTACTTATTCAGCATCCTTATGTTGCTGGCATTAATATCAATTGTCTGGAGCATCATCACAGACTAGAAAGGATTAAGGATCATTTTTAGAATCAGCTCTATACTAAATAGGGACACATTCACAGGGCAGCTTACTGAGGGTGCACTCGTTCTCATCAAAGACAAGGGTCAACCACCCTTACTTTGGCCTTTAGGACAGGTCATGAAGGTCTTCCCTGGATCTGATGGAGCAGTGCAGTACCTGTGACCACGGACTACTGTAAAGTACTCGAAACGTCGAGTTCTAAAATGTATTTTGGAATACCAATATTAGCCGCGATTAATCCGGTTAAAAATAGTTTAATTTCAAAGTTTAAATTAATTATTTATTAAGCTGTGCGTGTCTTCAGTCGCTGTTCAAGCGCAAGAGTCCCAGTCAAGACCGCTAACCGCAGGCACCATCCGCCTTCCTCGTCCTTCCTCCTGCGACCGCTCCTGCCTATAGTAGATGTAGTGTTGATAGTTTTTGTTTTTATTGTTAGTGAAAACTTTATTTGGCGTTCGTTTTAGTTGTTTAATTTGCATGTGTTTTTTTTATATAAAAAGCTGTTTTTTTCAAATAAAAATAATTCAGTATAAAGTAGCCAAAATAGTCCTCTATTCTAAAGAAACGTACTTCACATAAGTTAACTAGAAATTGACGAGAATTGTTCGATCCTTTTTCAATATTTACTTTTGATTTCGTTCCAAAGGCGTATATTTCATTGTTTATTTTTTTTTTATTTTCTTCTAGTAAAAAGAAAACGTAAAAGTCGACGTAAAAGCTTATACATAAATTATCATATATCAAACATGACATTCTATACTTAGTCTGGCCAGAAATACTGTTATAATTAAAAATAAACAAAAAAATACTTTTGAATTTGGGATCGTTCATGTTTATATGATTGTTCATTGTGTTTTCTTATTTTCGCGCCAATATATTGTAAAACATTTTGTAACATTAAAATTGAGTATGGTGATAAAGGGAACTGAATAGAATCGAACCAAAGTAGGCATAGTGGCAATTTTTAAAATCCTCCATACGCTTGGTATTTGTAAAATTTTTGTGTACCGGGCTATCGATAGGTACAACGAAACCTCCTCTGTCTGTGATAGAAAAAGAACTGGCCGTCAATTTATCTTATATTAAGCTATTTTGTAAATAAAAAATTGATGGTAGTTTATTCAAATCTCATCTAGGGAAATATTTATACCAAATAGTTGGCCTCTATATTGCTTGCATGTTTTAGGAATTTCTAAAAATTTCTTTTCAAGCTTTCCTATAATACTCTAGAGACTTATACCTATATATAATAATAATTTGAGTTTATAATAATATTTAAATAATTTGAGTTCAAAATTTGAGTTTTATACGCGCGGAAGTGTTGGCGTGCGACAGTCACTCAGTTCGCATAAAGAAAAATGTATTTTATAGGTTTCACCACTCAAAATGAAGTAAAAGTTTTGTTAAGTTTATATGTTTAGTGTTTAAAACTCGTTATTTTAAACTTTAAAGTCGTGTTAGTATTTTTTATATTTTTGAAAGAATGAAATGAATAGAATAACATGAATTTGAGTTCGAAGCCTATTTTTCTAAAACGAACAGGAAGTGAAGAAAGTAATGACTTGTCTCTAGGCTGTCCCTCTTTATACCACAAATTGTCGAGAGATACAATAAATTAAAAAAAAATCCTGATTTACTGACTGCAGTCCCACAAATAGAAAGTTTATAGCTTCGAGATATTTAATGAAAATAAATCATATATATATATATATAGTATTGTGCAGCTAGTATTGTATTTAAATCAAACAAAGACTTTAAGTTGCTCGTTCTACAGTTTATTGCCTTTTATTACTTAATGCTTTACAAATCGTTTTCTCACATTAAATTATGAAGTTTCGTTGAATTAACTGTATAATTTTTCATAACTAGATAACTCTAGTTTCCCTAACTAAGCTGCAAATAAAAACAATAAATAAATATCCATTCAATAAGAGGTCATCATGGCGCAGTGTGACAATGTTTCGCTGTATATGTAACGGTTGTGTGTTCAATTTCTACTAGAGGGATATATTTTCCGTTATTTACAGATCAATCACCCACAAATGTCAAATTTTTGATACAACGTACAAGTCTCGTCGCAATTCAGATGATAAGAGGGTAAAGCTTACCTATAGATAAAGCTATATGAGAAAAGTAAACGTAAAAATTAATACCCACCGGTTTATAAATCATAATAAATAAATATATTATTGATAAATAAAGTTATTTAATACTACATATTTAGAAAACACATAAAAATTTGAACGCAGCGGGATTTGAAGACGCACCTCTTGAAAACCGTTTAACTGCTGTTCAACTTGAACGGTTCAATTTCCTAACTGTGCGAATAACACTTCAAAAAATGTTAAAATAATATTTGATACTCTAACAAAATTCTATTTCAATTCATACAAGACAATTTCAACGTAAAATGCATTTCTGTACTCAGTTTTCTTTTAACGCCGGCTACTACAAAAAATTTTTCGCCACTAGTGTATTCATTTACTTTTCAAAGACTTTCAAAATCAATAACTAAGCCATTTGTTTGCTTCGATATCTAATATTAGACAGTATACTAGATTAGATTCTAGAATTCTCTATTCAATTACTATTCAACATCTCTATTTCATGAATATTGTAACTACAATGTACAGTGCAACTGAAATAAGCGAATGTATCTGAGATTCAGCTACATCGTTTAGTTTATATCTTTTTTCTCAGCGACAATCTTATATGAGACATTACTTTAGCTTTAACAATAAAGGATTATTTTTTAACACTTTTCCAAGTGTTAATCGCGCACTTAGGAAATTGAAAAATTACATATTTATAAAACGTATAAAAATTTGAACGCAGCGGGATTGTGTTCTAACAACAAATATAAGTTGTAATAAGCGTACAAGAATTTCGACGTAGCTGGATGTAGAGCGCAAGGCTTAGCGGTGTCAAGCCACTCGTATCTTTTCTTCCCGCTGGAGTTTGATACATTGCTTGTTGAGTGGCGGAAATCAACCCTGCCCTTTGTTTACGCATATCCAATAGCCACACGTAATTGTAATTATTTGTTTGCAGATATATTTTTTTACTCAGAGTTGTTTGTGATTTTGAATACAGACTTAGAATAATATATATAGAGAAGAAACTCCTATCCATGAAATCACCGTGCTGGTTCCGGGTCCATAACGTTTCATGGAGAGATATAGGCTTAATACCCTAGTGTAGGCTGAAAAGGAGAATCGAAGTTCGCGTCCATTGCTCAATCTCCTCTCACTACCTAACCATATTTGAAAATATCCTTCTATCGCCGCCCGTGAAATAACTGCTAGAAATTAACTGGCAATAGTTCTAGAACTAATACAATAACCAGTCTAGACAGGCCGTAGCTGGTCATTAATTTACAGCGTGATTTCGCTGTAACGACTCTCGCTCCTATTTCTAGCGGATCCAGGGACAATATATATACATATATATATTTGCATAAACTAGATGTCCGTGTCAATACGACCAGGTAAAATAGAAAGAAAACAGTTCATAGTGTGCCTTTGGTGTTTTTACTATTTAATCTAGAACTAAATTGCAATGTTCAGCTCGCTGAGAAAGCCTGTTTATGTAATAAAATTGTAACTCGTACACTTCCACAGGTGGCCTGGAAGTGATCTCTTCTAGAGATTAGTCCACCCTTGTTAGCTATAAAACTTCATTGTTTTTAATTACTACTTACTTGCTTGTATTTTTTTTTAAATACAATAAAGAATATAATAAACATTTAATTTAAAAAAAAATTTGAGAGTATTTGTATCTAAGAGTATTTGTCAAGTTATAAAAAATAAATATTTTTTTCAGCTTCCCAAAGGCAAACTAGTGTCAAGACACACCCATCTCCACTTTCAGATGATACAGTAAAATTCTAATCACAGGGTAACTCGGGATACGTGCATATACTTTTATCATTAGTATAAAATTTTAATCTAAAATTCAGAACATTTTTAGTTTTAAACTTACTCAAGAATCACAAGCACAACTCATACACATTACAACTAAGAAATTAATTGAATGTTAAAATTATGTGCAAAAAATTTAAAAAATAACGTACATACAACAGATGTTAGCTTCATGTGTTTTGACTCTGACAATGAAAACAATTTACATAAATAATAAAAAATGAATTGTAATATCTTATTAGTCTATCTATATATTGAAATATTGCATTCAAAATATTTATCTTTTAGTAATTATATACAATATTTTTGTGCATACATTCCTTTCTTTAATATTTTTGTTTAAAAATTGAGTACGATTAATCGGACATCAATCACGAATTCTAAAACCTGTAACTTCGGCGACGACAAACGATAATAATTTAGAAATACGACTAACGATAATTTCATTTATTATTTTAATATAAAACTATGTATAAGAAGTATAATTTAAATTGATTATTGATTTTGATATTATTTATTATGCACTCATTTGACCGTTCAAATACAACACTTGGGTATGTCCTGTACGTGAAGTTCGCGCGAAAGACATGAGTTGCAATTGTCGGACAATGGACTTGAATGTCAGTGGCCGCCATGTTACATTTTAAAATTATTTATTGACGATTTAACGACTTAGTTTATAAAATATCGGTGAAATCAAATGATAATAATAATTGTTGACAATAGATAAAAGCCTATTTAGTCATAACAAAATCATGAGCAGCAAGATTGTACAATAACGTTGTACAATTACTTCAATTTATTGTTTTTATTTCTTTATTACCATTACATTGAAATTGTAATTACACTTGTTATGAATTATAGGATTTATAAGGCTATTGATATTTTCGCAAGTAATTTCGATATTTAATTCAGTTTATTCTTTATATATATTTAAACTATTGAATGTAGAATTAGGTAGTGTAAAGTAACGGAATTCTTATAAGAACAGGAGAAATTACATTTTACGTTTTATAATATACGGAAACAAAATTGTGGGCTCCAACTAGTATATACTATAACTAAGGAAATAAAATGTATCCAGTACATAAAATATATCAAAGGTATATTTGAGTGCATGTAAATTCTCAAGGCACGTATGCCATATACGATCACATTGGACCGAGTCGGTCTTTACGACCTCGTAATGTATGAGAAACTTGCAAAATCCTTCCTAAACTAGAAGTACCTACGTATTGAAAATAACTAATATGAGATTATTGTATTAGTTCGTTTTAATAGTATATGATTTGATGTAAATATTTAAAAATAATCTAATAAATAATTATTTTTTATTTAAATGCTGTTTTAGGGTCGGTTATACTAATAGATTTAACATTACTAATTTCAAAATGTATAGAAGAAAAATAATTTTGTATGAATATTTATTTAATCGACGCGTTTGTGATGTAGAACGCTATCCGATTTTAAACGAGATGATTTAGGTTGCTTCCTCCACACTTACGTATATATCAAATTTAATAAATAATACCGCGGCGTTCCAGGTTCCACTATATAACATGATATGTCAGATTCGGGCAGAAAGTGAAAAACAAAGGGTTCTAGTAATATTTTTTAACATTTTTTGAAAGAAATTTTGAACGCAGCGGGATTTCAACCCGCGCCTCTTGAACGGTTTTATACGTTTTCCGAATATGTTTGGTACAGTAAATGGGACAGAAATTAATTTAATAAGTACTTTGGTTTTCGCGATTTTTACAGATTTTTAACTATTTCAACCGGATTGATCGCGTATATTTTTCATGTTTGAACCACACGCTAAGGGCGGAGAAACAGTTAAATACTGTGCGGTAATATCCTCAGAAAATATTTTAAGTGTGTAATAAGATACGAGTAAGATACAATACTATTTTGAACACATTTTAAACGATTTTAAACAAGATTTTTAGAAAACGTATAAAAGTTAGAACGTTGCGGGATTCGAACCGGCGCCTCTTGTAAAGTGTCAAAGTGGAGAACGAAGTGTCTGGACCCTAGGTCGTCTCTGCCGGCCCTGAAATGCGGAAAAGCGTGAAGCTAAATAAAATTTTGCCTAGCCTTTTCAATTATAAACGTGACAGAACCTGTAACCGTCGCTTGACAAGTCAGACAAACTAAATGTAGTCGAGGCACGTTTGGACTTATAACATTTTCATAAATTATGAATTTAGCAAAATCCGTTGTTATACGTATATAGTAATGTTTATTTAATTAATTAAAATTTACTATGCCAAATTTCATACACCTCTCCTTTGTTTTTCTAGCCTATTTGAAGTCTTAATATAATGTATGTATTCATATATGTATATATCATTTATAACGTGAAATATTCAGGAGGAAATGCAAATTGTAAGCTAAACAAGGCAATTTACATTGCCACCAACAGTCATCTTCATTTACAGAGATAAGACTAACAAATCAAGCAAAACACGAGCAGCCTCGTCTAAATAGATGTGAGTAGAGTTTTAAGGGATTTGGGAATGTAAAGTGTATATAATATATTAGTTTCCTTTAAGAAGTTTACATAGGTAGCTTCACGCATTTCTCGCATAGCAGGCTAGTTGTGAAGTTATTAATACAAACTGTTGCCCGCGACTCTACATATATACAAAGAACAAAGTTCTTTGAATAAGTAAATAACAAGAATACAATTATGTATATAAAGCAATAACTTTGCCTTTGCATATACTTTTATAATATACTAGCGTTCCGCGGTTTCGCCCGCGTGAACTATAGCTGATTCGTATTTTCGGCGTTCTTTCCTTCAAAACTAGAAACTAAATTTCTAGAAAAACTAAAAACATTTGCGAAACAAGTAGCGTCAAGAACTTCAAGTAACTCTATATAACATTTATCATAATCAGTTCTGCGGTTTTGCCCGTGATGACGTCACAGACAGACAGAGAGAGCTACTTTCGCATTTCTAATGTTAGTATGAAAAGCTACGTGATTTTCTTGTATGCAATAAAGAATATTCTACTTTTTTTTCTTTTTTTCTGCGTAGTGGAGTAGATAGAGAAATCTTAGTGTCAAGACACTCTGTTCAAAATTTGAACAAATTAGAAACATTGCGGTGTTGAGTGGCAGAACTCAACGCCGAGCTTTGTCTTATTAGATGGGAGAAATGAAAACAGTTAGCCCACTGCGCCGCGAGCCTCATTAGTTATCCATAATATAATAATTCAACTGTATCATTTACCGTATTAAATGATTAACGGCGTTACAAAAATAATTACTAACAATACCTTTAGACAAACTATACCACTGTTTCTTGTATAATACCAATTATTAAAACAAATATATCATTACAAATGAGCTCGGCTTAATTAGAGAACGCTTTGAACAATGATAATTCATTAATGACTGTCTTTATGACGCGGGGATATCTTAATGATACTTAGGTTGTGGGTTTAATTAATTAGGATACCACACTTTGCTGTCTATTCAAATAATTGTATGCCTTGTAAATTCAAATTCAACTAGGGAAGGCAAAACCAGTTCTTAGCATTCGTTCACCGTAGCACTGTCGGAAATTTTCGATTCAAATGTAGGCTTTAAAACGCACTGCTCCATTGTCCGAGCCATTCTCGGACTCGCCTTGTTGTAAGTTAGTGGTTAAAATTTATTGATGGTAGTTCTAGATGGGTCAAAATTTTTTAGTAGATTTTAAAGAGTTTTCACTTTTATACCTCTAGCATCTACTCATACCGCATACAAAGTTTTCTCTTATCTTCTTCCTGACTTTGAGATTGAGATCTTTACGAATATTTGTGCTGACGGAACTTTAAGCTCTACCAATATTACATATTTTAGACTTCTAAGTTTTTAATAAAAAAGGTGCCACCTTCCTTTTTTGTAAACCTACCTAACGCATTGAGCGGGTTGCTCATACAGAATTAGTGTTAATATTATACTAAAAATTGAATCCCCTACCATTGTGTACACAGGTAGACATTTATAAGTATATGTATGGCGTAGTTTTTATCAATTTCTAGTAACGTAACTAGGACAAAACTTAAAATATTTAAAAAAAAATCCTTTATTGAACGTTTATGCATTTCAAATGAATAATGACAACTTGTTAATTTTTATAATTAATAATTTCAAAATGGCCACATTGGGCAAAAGCCTCCTTCGTAAATGCCCAGTTCTCTAAGTATGTACTTAGTGGTCTCTATATTACTACTTATGTAATAATTATTAAAAAATTATATTTATGTATATATGTATTTTTTTTACTATACATACATAACCTAGTGTCTTGACACTAGGTTCTCAATACACTCCGTTTCACACTTCCACTGTTCCACTTTCATTATGGACTAATTGTTTAGTTTATTTTGCTGAAGCTCGCCTTAGGAGCTCATTATGGTTTTTTTCTTTCTTTCTTGCATGCTGTATCCGCCTGTAAGTGTTTGTTACACTTAGATTATGTTCCGTTTACTATGTTTCTTTTTTTATATATGTACCGTGTAAACAAATGTTGGTGGATCAAATAAATAAATTAAAAAAAAAAACATTCTACTTAGTTGGAATCGAACCAACACTGTAATGACGACATTACAGTCAAACGCTATTCCACTGCACCATAATGGTAATGTCAAATTTCTCCCCAAAATTATGATTTTTTTAGAAATTCTTAGAAAAGCACCTTTTTTCCAAAATCAAATAGGATATAATCAATATCAAAGTTGCATAACAAGCTAATGTCCGAAACTGTCGTAACTCGCAACTCTAATCGGCCAGACGACCTCGCCCCTTTAATTCAACCAACATTTACTTAGGACGATTAAACAGTGGGCTCCAATAGATTGATCCTCAACTCATGTAATTTCTATGAAAAAATATATAACTAAATATAACGTACTTGTACGATGATCGTTGACTGTTGTTTTTATTATTCTTTATGTTTTACGTACGGAGAGTCAACCTCTAAGTTTTCTCTACCTTCTAGTTTATAAATAAAACAAATAGAAATTGGCTGGCCAATTGGCCATTGTGTTGAGATACGATTGGTTACGGATTCTATCCCCACTCGGAAAAATCATGTTTAAATTATTTTTTCAAATGTCTTGAATTCGTGTGGAAATCGGAGAACGGAGGGTCTTAACATTAGGTTCTCTCCGCTGGGGTATGCGGGAACGAGCGTGAAGCTAAAAAAAGAAGAAGTGCGTTTTTTCATTATTTTTTTAACTTCTTCATATGAGACCTCAACAGGATTATTCATGTTATATTAAACAACTAACGTTCGGTAGAGATAATTTTATTTCAAAACACCCCATTACTTACTTTCTGCGTGTTTTAAAAATAATGTGTTTTTAAAAAGGTTATTATATTTACTCAGGTTGACGCTTTTTTCCGCATAGCAGGATAGTCAGAGAGAACCTAATGTCAAGACACTAAGTTTTCCAATTTTCGCCCGAAAACGAGACATTGCGTGTTGAGTGGCGGAAATGAACGTCGCATTTTGTCTTCTGCCAGAGCGGAAAAACAAATACATATTTTTAATATAATCATTTCACTGAGTGAAATTAAAATATTTGAAACACAACCATTTCCAAATCTATTATCTAATTACAAGATATTCCCAGAGAGTAAATAAACGATCGCTCCCAAAGTTACCACAATATTATTATAATTGCGCTAATTGGTTGGTTTTAGGATACAACACGTTAATAACTGCTACAAATTTAGCTGAAACGGCTGTTTATATATACATATGACTTTATGGAAAAGTTGATATGAACTCTAGTACAGTAGCAGGTTCAATTACGATTGTGAGTTCGATTCCTACTCGGGGAAATGTTTATATTTAAAATATTTTCATTTCTCCGCTCTGGTGTCCAAGAAAAACCAAGCCGTTAAGCTCGGCCTCTTAACGCGCAATATATCCAATTCGTTCACCACGTTCACTTTCTTGACACTAGGTTCTCTTGGCCTATACTTCTATACGAGGTAAAGCGTGAAGCTGTATGAAAATTAATAAAAAGAATAATTGTTTCAAAGAATGTTATTTAAAAATACTTTTTCATTCAACTCAAATAACCATCAATCAATGTCGACCAAATGAACAATTTGGTACAATTTTAATAGGCATTATTTTAACTTTAAACTTAGCTTAGAGAATCGGCTGTAAACAAATTTTAATAACATTTTGGAGCTTTTCACAATATTAATGTCTAATAGATGATATTCAATATGCAAATGAAATTATTAAATGTCGTTACTTTAAAGACCAAATTATGTATTGACTCACTGGCAGGCGGATAGCTTAGTGATAAGCTTTCGGCCTGTCCGATAAGACACTAAACTCTATTATTCATTAAAACTATACTATATAAGTTTTAACACTAAAGCGGCACTTGAACCAGAAACCTTCCGAAACCTTCAAGCGCTTTGACCACTAAGCCGTACGTTCTATCTAGCTACATCAAAATTCTTATGCGCTTATTCTTATTCTTATTCTAAAAAATCAGTCACTTGGATTGTTTCTTATTGGTGGGGGTTCGGTCCTGATTTTTTTTTATTTGTTTAACAAAATTGTTCTTCTCATCCTATTTGTGTGAATTCCGATATTAAAAATATTAAAATATTATGCTTACCTACTAACTTGGTACTAACTTTTTCCCAGTTTCACGCATTTTGCCGCATATTCAGGGTAGTCAGATAGCACCTAGGGTGAAGACACTCCGTTCTCCACTTTCCGTCTGAATTCGAGATTTTGCGGCGTAATGATGGACCTTCACGCCGCGCTTTGACTCGTTCACCAAAGCGGAGAAATTAAAATGATGACATTCCACCGAGTGGAATCGAACTTACAACCAATCGCGGTTACAGTCAAACGCTGTCCCATTGCGCCACGATGACCTAAATTATATATATATATATATATATATATATATATATAGTACTAGTAAGCTTCTCATAAGCTTTTACCAGCTTTTATAATACTAACATAGGACGGGGAAAGCGCGTTACAATTTAATATGCGTATTCAATTTGTATGAAAACAACGTGAAAGTGCGATAAATACTTTTCTTCTACAGCTGACGCCTTATTGATGACCTAACAAGCGACCACGAGAAATACTAGGCAATAAAATTAATATGTTATATTTATGCCACCGTAATGAAGTGGGACATGATCTTACTGTAATCGCGATTGGTTATGAGTTTGGTTCCCACCCGTAGGATTATACTTTAATCATTTTCACCACTTCGCACTGGTCACGAAACAAACAACGGCGGTGAGTTCTGCCATGACTAATAAGAAAATAAAAACCATTGTTAATATCTGTATAATAAGACAAAAATTTAACTCTATTATTTAATTAGCAATTAGAAAGGGGGAAAGGGGGAGAACGTATCTAACATCTTTCCGGCCTCAATTGTCATCCTCACCTGCTCGCACTAGTGGTTCGTATGAATAACTAGTGGCGACAGCTTTTGGGCTGTCGCGGAACCTCCTGCTAGATAACAGACGAGGCTCTGGCGACCGAGAAATGGCGGTGAAACTCACTGGCAGAAACATGGTCTTTGTCACCAACAGACACGTATACTTCTCTAGGAATGAAGATAAGAGCTGTAATGGAGCTAAAGCTGTAATGGAGCTAAAAAGAGCTGTAATTTCAATTCTTATACCGGTGCGATGAAGGCATAGAAGTTTTACTTCAAGTTGAAAAATGTAATTGCGAAAATTCCCAACAGAGAGGTACTTGCCATTTTGGGTGACTTTAACGCCAAATGGGAGAAAACTCTCAGCTGCTTGGTAAATGAGCGGGGAATGTACTAGATTGACTTCGACTAGATTTGAGCAATACCTGCCCCTCCAAACTAAAAAACCATGTTGACCACGACCACTCTGTCAGGAGTGATACAAAGAGAAGAAGATTTAATTAGGAGTGATAATTAACGATTTCCATGAATAGAGATCGAACTCTCAACCACTGCATGTACACTGTCCCACTGCGCCACAATAACTTGACTACAACGGTATATTGTTATATTTTTACTAATATTTTTTATTACTTAGAAAGTAAGGTAATATATATAATTCATTTCATTAGCTTAAATAAACAACATTATCAAAGGATCATTCTTTGGGCATTCAAACATTTTTAGTCTTCTTGCACAGCTATGAATGAATATTTTGAATACGGACTAATTGACTAGAGCTCTTGGACCGTGCCCAAGAGGCATAAGGTTCCTGTTGCTGAAATTGTACCGTTTTTTTTATATTTTCATACTTTACCTGTTTATTAGGATGATAGAGGAAATGTTGCGATAAACACTGCACTGCACTTATTGCTTATTAGATCTAAATCATTAAAAAATAATTAATTTATATCATAAAGCTTTATAAATTAAAGAAACGTACACGCAATTGGTTGTGGGCTTGATTCTCATACGGTGGAATGAATATATTTAAATTATTTGAATTTTTTCACTCTCGTAAGATAAAGCGCAACGTTAAGTTCCGCCACTTAGCGCACAATGTCTGAAATTGGGTCGGAAATTGACAATTTGAGTAATATGACACTAAGTTCTCTCAGACTTAAATACAATTTAAGACTGGTCATTTTAAAAAAAATGGTAATTTTTGCAAATAATCTTAACATTTCAAAGAAACACTTTCACAGGTTTTTTCACATTTCCACACCTTTTTACATAAAACAGCGTTTCAAAACCATTCTACAGGATTCCTCAAAGGGTTCTTCAACTAAAATAACAAAGTTGAACTGTTCTCATGGATCTCTGGAACTTCACATCAATACCTAAAGTCATGAAATTTGTAGGGATGTGATTTTCAACATTTTGTATACGAAGATCTTGTCACACTAAAACAATTTTTAATCTTTACACAGAAGCTGCCTATTTTTGTTTTAGTTTCACAGTTTTTTTTCCGCTTAGAAGACTAGGCACAAAGAACCTACTATCAAGACACTCTGTTCTAGATTTTTCTCCCAAATTCCAGTCATCTTCAGTTGAGCGGTGCTTTATCCAGCATCCATGCTCCAGCATCTTCGCCATGAAATATTTATATAATTTAATGCGAAGTTATATATAGATATATTATATATTGCTTGTTAGGAGGTTGCGCAAGAGTACGCCTACGTAAAGTGTATATACAAAGTTCATTAAAAGTAATGAATGGACTCTATTATCGTGAATATGTGGAATTAAATAAAAATTTAATAATGAGATTTGATGCAATAAAATGTTCATATACAGGCGCGACGTGACAGTATTAACTTATGATTTGCTATCACTAATTTTCAATGTTAATTTTAAAGTATTTTCCGAAAAATGAATATATCTTGTAATGGTAAAATGTTCTAAATAAAAAAAGTGACCTTTTGAATACTTTGAGGTTTGACTTTCATGCCATCGTGATGCACTGTGACAGCGTTCGACTAGCGCCATAGCTGTGGGTTCGATTTTAATTCTCCGCTTTGGTGACAAGATAAAGTACGATTTTGATTACACCACTCAATACGCAATGTCTCAGATCAATGCGGAGAGTTATAAATGCTGAGTTTTGACACTGGACTCTCTGCGTACTGTTACAACTCTAGCTCGAAAGCCTTTTTGCTAACTCAAGCCATATTATTTTACTTTCATAGAATATTATTCTATTTCTTATGCCAAGCAGTTCAGATCCAACATCCATCCGCGACACTCTAATGAATTTTCTTATTTCTATATTAAATATATAAATCAATATAATTGATAAAAAAAATAAACTGTAGTGTTTTAATTATATCTTTTTTTTAAAACACCCATACGCTGCTATGTGATATGCAAAAAAGTGTGAAACTGGATTTTTGGACAACAAGAAATATGTGGAGACATAAAATGTTTTGTAATGTATCACAAGCCTTTATTTCACACATTAGGAAGGTTTTCTCAGCGACCCTCAGTTACCTTTATAAATCCCCGGAGCGAGGCAAGTAATTTTGTTTGGATATTTCGAGGATCACACGCGGACGAGGAAACATTACATTTTATATATTTAATTTAGCTCACATACATACATACATACATACATTGTATTTAATTTTCTCCAAATTTTTCTCTTTGTGATTCGTACACGAATACGGTCTGGTAAATATGTGATTTTATATCCACATATGGTTTGTTAACAGTTAACAGATTATTTATGTACTAGCTTTTTGCCACGACTTCGAACACTCTTGAAATAAATTTTATTAAATATTTATTATTTGATTAAATTGGTTTCAAGAGCACAAGTTTTTTCTAAATAAAATCAGTTTTAGTGATACTTATGGAGAATTTGTTCAGAACATATAAAAAGATCAAAGACAGTAGATGTTTTTATTTTTTTTTTGCGCGGTGTCTTTTCACCAGAGCGAGGAAATAAAAATATTTCAAAAATAATCACTCCCCCGAGTGGGAATCGAGCTCACAGCCCTTCCGTTTATAGTCAGATGCTGTCACACTGCGCCACGATGGGCCCCTAGAAAGTTATTGCCTACAATATCGCGTATCAAATTGAGGTTAACTAATAAACTACAGGAACCACCCACTTATAGGACTATTATATACTTTTCTAAGAAAAGGAAAATTTATAATTTTCTTCTTGGAAACGTTACCCCAACTTTAGAAACGTTTATACTTTTTTAAATACTTGGAACTCGTGTACAGAATATAGGTTTTAATGCAGCTTAAGTATCAAATTATACAAAAGTTTAAATGTTTCTAAATTAAAATCATTAAATACATTAGTATTTATTATATAAGTATTTATAATTAACTATTAAGTTAATAGCAGTGGCAATTTTTTTATTATTAATAATTGTGGCTTCAGGCGTTGCCCGCTCTACTGGTGACTCGCTCTCGTCTTCGCTCGCTTCGCTTCGTTTTTTGGCCCACCCGCGTTCGCACTTAAATCATAAACTTTGCTTGAATTTATTATTTAAATGGTTGTGACTTTTTTGTTTATGAACCGTTCGAAATGAATTAAACACTAAATGTTAAAGGAAGTTTACCGGGCAGTTAAGTTGAGTTTTAAGGTTAGGCCGTTTCTGAAATTAGCGTGCACAAACAGGCAGACAGAGAAACAGAAAAATTAAAATTCTTTATTTTGGACTCTATTACATTGACAAATGCCTCAAATATATATTTTTTTTATATATCTTCCATGTACAGACAGCAATCAGTTATTATATGTATGGATTTTTATTTCCCAGCTTTGGGAAAAGAACCGCGGCGTGGAGTTCGGCCACTCAACACGCAATGTCTCGAGAACTTGACAACTATAGAAAGTACAGAACGGAGTGTCTTGACGATATTTGGTTCTCATTGCCTACCGTGGTTTATAAAGCCTGAAGCTTAAAAAAATATACATATCGATAGCACCAAGGAAGCCACAAGCACATCTAGTAGTACCATTACGTTTATAACAAGCTCGTCTATGCCTAATATAAAAGCTTGGAAAGATAAAAAATACGTTAATTGACAAAAACTTTGACAGAAATACAAATTTCCAAAGTAATTTTGTATCGGTCAAAGTTTTTTCATCTTTCGGAATTTATAACTTGGGGGCCCAAAGGCCGCGAGTCCTGTAATTTGTTTAGGGGGAAATGTAAAAAGTAATCGGAAATTTATATGTTTTGGCCTAATAAAACTTTTATTTACCCAATTGATGTAGACTTTACGCATTTCATTCTAGAAGTAGACCTGGTAGAGGTAACCTAGTCATAAATATTTCTGCTCTCTGTTGTTTGTCATTATTAAAGGTTACATGGGTGGCACGACCTAAGTACACACTCTTTCTATGCAAAGCAGGTACATACGTGTATATATAATATAACAAAAAAAAATAGAAAATAGAATTACCAAAAGTAAATAAAGTAACAATATATTTACTATATAAAGTGTACGAGAATAACAAGATCAGAGATCAAATAAGATAATTTTTTTATGAATATATGCAATATGAGTTTCAATTTCAATATGAATTTAGATTTGCGTTTTAACAGTATTGCCGATACATCAGTGCTGCGTCGAATAACAATTTGCTAGATTGTGCACGGGGTTGAAAACACACGGGGGAGATAAACGGAATTGAAAGAAATACATAAGGCTATCGTGGCGCGGCGTCTGGTTCCAAATGTGTTTGGCTTAATTATAAGTTTCATTTCTCCGCCTTTCGTTCGCTGGGAGTAGTTTAATGTACAAGTTTTTATATCTTCGTACTAAGCTTATTTAGATTCCGCTTTACTTAATAAAGCTAGTTGTGTTGATTGATGTATCACTGTAAGTTTTTAGAAAACATAAAAAAAGAAGCTAACAACAAAAATAAGTTGTAACAAGCGTATAAGAATTTCGACGGAGCCGGATAGAACGTATGGCTTAGTGGTCATACGTTCGTTACATACTTGGATGGTGTCTAAGTGGCGCGGGTTCGAGTCGCACACAGTTCAAACTCTCATGTGTTTACTAAAAATATTTTTCTTAATATAATAGCGTGAATAAGATATTAAAGTACCAGAATCCGAGGATAAAATAAGAAAGAAAATGAAAAAAAATTCGAATATACGCCCGTGTGTTTACAAGAATAAATGCAACACATTTATTTGACATATGATATGCATGAGCTTTTACAGTATTACTCACGCTTTATTTCTCTATTGCACATAAATTAATAAACAGTGGCAATGGACTGCAGTTTTTATTATTATTATATTACTTTACTTTTATAATCGACATCGAATTCTTTTATTCAAATAGACAAGTATTGTAGAATCGTCAACTAACATATATATGTATATATGTCAGTCCTACGGGATGCTACGATCGACTCGGTAGGCAGTTCTGCTGAGAAGGGGCCAACGAGAAACTTAACTGTTGTTAACTCAACTCTTTTTAAATATAATTATACAATTAGTTCATAGTAATCATTAACCTCCCGAGTGTTCAATATCAACATCGAAATAGAATTTCAAATAGAATATAGAATTGGGCAAAATAATATATTTTTTAAATTATCTAATGTACGTCCAAAATAGGAATTGGCAGGACTAGCTGCGCAAAATGTTTTTTTGTAACGCTTTTTCCAAATGCTGATTTCTTAGCTTCCTATACATATTTTAATTTGGGGGAAAGGGGAGAGAATCTAGCCCCTTTATAACTGTCAATTTAGGAGTACACTTAGTTTTATTAAACAAGCCAGTTTCACGTCTTATTGCATTGCATTGCAGCGTAGTCAGAGTCCTCTACTTTTATAAAGAATCGAGATATTGCGTATTGAGTGGCGGAATTTAACGCCTCTCACGCAATTTATATATTAGTTGTAAGTACTTTTATTTTAGAATTTCACGCGGACAGTGGCGCTACTTATCAATGTATTAGTTGATAATACATTGATAATTACCGCCACTGTGGAGTGATTTCACTTTGAAACATTGAAAATAAAAAAAAATTGGTATTTTAATTTGCAAACATCGAACACATTACAATCACAAAATTCCAGCGGAACAACCACATAAGCGTATACAACCAAAATGTATTTAAATTAGTATAAGTTTCAATCAGAAATTTAATATAAAAGCTGATTTCTGGTAGCAGCAATAAATCCCTTAATTTACATTTCATTGAGCATACGTATGTATATCATACACGCATAATGTCGGCTCCCGCTTTAATCGAGTGCAAAGAAGATAATTCCTTTGAAACCAAAAAACATTGTATAAAAAAAATTAACTTAAGCAAAACTTCATGAAGCTTTGAAACTTTAGGCGAAATGTTAGGTTTTTGACATATTTATTTATTAGCATTTAACACCTAAGCTAAAACGAGGCATTGCTTTCCGCCACTCAGCACATAATGCTTAGACTTTGGGGGTAAAATGGAGAACGTAGTGTCTTGACACTAGGTTGTCTCTGACTACCCTGCTATGTGGGAAAAATCTTGAAGCTTAAGAAGTAAATGTTCAGCTCATCGGGCGACTTAATTACCGCCACACTAACTAACATGGTGCCAACCAGTACAAATGCTAAGTAGAATCATATCACCATCTGTACCTAGTACTAAAGCTATATCAAATATGAAATACTTGAAGTTTATTTGGAGAAGTGCAGAGAACTATTTTTCTAATTATGCGTTTGTAACACATTTAATTAAAAATTAATTGCACATACTACCATGTGTTTGACATTCAGGTTGATAGGGCGACGCGCATTCTACGGAGCTACAGGGTCTCTATTATTTAATCCACACGCATTTCTCGCGTTTTAGCGTGTTAACAGAAAGAACCTAGTGTTAAAACTCTCTGTTTTACATTTTCCACTCAATATAACATTTATATAACCATTCTCCCCGACTGAGTATTGAACCCGCAAATATCAGGTACAAATTTAGTACATCCAATTACGATACGAGAGCATCTATTTCAAAAAACCAAACAAACACGCTTTCATAGATTTTCCCGCTATACTCATAGCCATGTTAAGGGCATCCTTTATGACCCTCATAAAAAAATTATCTAGTCATCAGATCCGGACGCATGTGCACATTTTCAAACTACCTAAAATATAGAGAAATTTTCTTAAATTAATAGATGAATGTAAAATATAATATATCTTAAATGACACTTATGTCCACAAAGTTAATATTTAGGTTACAAGTTAGCACCTAGCAAGCGTATGAATCATTCCACTCGACTGGGCCAAGTTGAGGGTAAAAGCTCTATTCAAACATCTATAAATCATGTCAGATAGTGTTAAGCTACTTTAAGCTCTTTTGAATGAAAATTCACAACACACCCTATTAAAGCTTATTTATTTGTAAACTATTTTTGAATATTACATATTTTTGAGACGCCATTAGAGCGGCGGAAATCAACATCGTATTTTGTCTTGTCATGAAAGAATTGATAATAATTTTAATTTTTTCAGTCCCCCGAGAAGTTATCTAACCCATAACCATCGCGTGTGCAGTCCTACACTACTATACAACTATGGAGTTAATTAAGATAAACTTAAGAATTTAATTCAAATACCGTAAGTCAAGATATCTTTTAAAGAAGCATCGGAGTATAAAAGACGGGTCAGTTAACACCATCTACCCCAATGTCTTATAGCAATAATAAGTGACTAGAATTCTTTCTAACGTTAAAGGTCACAAGTTCGATTCTAATTTTAGACTAGCAGACAATTCAATATTTATATAAAACTAGTAGTATAGTTTCTTCTTCTTTAGCTTTGATGAGTAATATGGCTTTTTTATTATAAATTCATAAAATATTTGTATATTTACTACTAATAAAGTATTAATATATACTAAGTGTAAAAACTAAAGAGGTTATAGCAATAATGGGTACGATCTTATACGAATGGGTGGAATTCAAAAGAATACAATTAATTTTTACATTTTTAAAGTGTTATTCACACACTTAGGAAATTAAAAATTATATTTAAAAAACGTATAATTTTTTTTTATCGCACCGGTATTTGAACTCGCCCGGGAAACACCCGGTATCCAAGAGGCGGGTTCCTAAATATGAATAGGGCGATCGGTACATGATCTAATGTCTTACGAATATCAGTCTGGGTTTGGTTGAAATAAAATTTGTAACAAGATATGTTGTACAGAACGTATGGCTCAATGTTCAAATCGCTAATACAAGAGGCGCAGGTTGGTGTCCCAGTATGCTCAAATTTTATACACTTCTCTAAAAATCTAAAACTTCAAACTAAAACACTTTAACCAGATTTACATTACAGCTCAAAAACTCTAGCACTTTCACAAGTCCGTGATCACGACATGACTTCTGTAAATGTATTTTCAAAAACCAAAATACACGTAATAATTAATCCGGTCAATGTGTTTACAAGTGATTTTAGAGATGGGTAAAGTGGTTTGAATCTAAACACCATATTAAGACAATTGGAAGGAAACTTAACAATACATTGCAAGCTATTGTTTTATCATACCTATAAACAATGTAGGGATGGTCTTAAACATACAAAGGAGTGTATTCGATGCTTAATTACGGCAGTTAGTACTAACAATGTAAGGCTCATATTAGGCAAAGATAAAATAATTCACCAGTCTATTTATATATCACTAGCGACTCCCTGCGACTTTACGCATTATGTTTTTTGGTCGCACTTTTCGTTCGCTCAGAGAACCCAGTCCGTTCACCAATCACTTATGTTAGTTTTTGAGGTTAATTGGTTAAATAATCATTTACCCAAGTTGTAATTAACATACAAGCCTGGCTATATCCAGATTCTATCTTACTGAATCGACATAGTCTTATTTTTTATTTGTTCCTTCTTTTAGCGAATTAAAGGTAACTCCTTACTCCTTAATACTTAATAGAAAAACGTACTACAAGCGAGTTTTTAACGAATCGTGTTCAATACCCGTTGCATTCAAGTTTTCTAAATATGTATTTTTCAATTTACTTAGTGTGCGAATAACACTTTAAAAAATGTTAAAAAAATATAAGCTTTATATATGTTTAATGGTTTTATATTAATGTAATAGTAATAAAAGTTTCATAGTTTCTTTTTTGTTTTTTTCTTTGTAATAATATTTATGGCAAGACTAAGTTGATTTGTCAAGTGACGTATCGTAGTTGGCGGAACCATCCTCTCCAAGTGTCATCTACTTAGGTATGGTTAGTGACCTGTCACTTGCTCTCTGTTTTCCTTGTATTCGCGCTAGTTTGTCTAATATTTATAACACGAAAAAAAAGCTTTTACGTCAATTACAAATTACACGTATATTCCGTTTTTTTTAGATTCTAACATCTCAAGAATGGTATCTTGGACTCAAAACTACTTGTCCCGATATTTTCCTATACCTTCTTTAGATGCCTTTTTTACACAAATATGACTTTCAAAACATATCACTATTTCATAACTAACACCCCACCAAACCATCACTGAAGTCCGATAACGCCCACATTGTACTCCGTTGACTAATTGGAAAGCTTCTTTAGAGCTTTTAGAATAATTTCATTGTAAAAAAATTGTCATCTGTAAACAAAATTCGTCTGTGCTACCTTAGTTAGCGTACCGCTTAAGTAGTTGTTTTGATTTTACCACCCTATACTTTTTTTAATTATTAGCTAAAAAATTATCAGTGCGTGTCTTATAATTTAAAATACGCGACATGATCTAGAATCATGACATGGTCTAGCACCTAGGTGCTACGTTCAAATTTTTTTGGACAGGATTTCTTTGAATTCTTTCCCTTATTGTTTTGATCGCCTTTTAGTACGAACACTCATGGACGGCTAAATCTTTTTATGTCATAGACTGTGGAGGTTTCATTGTACCTATCAATAACCCGGTACTCAGTTATTTTACCAGATGTATGGAGGATTTAAAAAAATGATATACCCACTTTATGAAATGCATTGACAGCAATTCGCGCAGCAATATTGGACAAAATATTTTACAATATTTTGACGTGAAAATACGAAAACACAATGAACTATCATATAAAAATGACAGATTCCAAATTCAAAAGTAATATTTTGTTTATTTTTAATTATAACAGTATTTATGACCTGAATAAATATATGTTTATATAAAACCCAAGTGCACTCTACATATATAACTTATTTACAAGGAAAATAATTAGTTATTTATTAAACTGTGCAATAACATTGATAAACGGAAGAAAAATACAATATGTTAGGTATGTGGATATAAATATGTTATAAGAAAATAAATCATTCAGTTTTTTTCTCAAATGTGTAGTTAGGGGTTTCCCGCATAACAGGGTAGTCGGGGAGAACCTAGTGTCAAGACACTCCGTTCTCCATTTTTAGCCTTCTCTATACATATTGTTTATTTGGTGGCGAAACTAATCGTCGCGCTCTGTCTGGCCAGAGCCTGAGCCTGGGAAACGATTTTTTTCATTTCGGAAAACGAGTTTATTGTATTTAAAAATATTACTTTAGATATTTGCTCTTTAATAACTTTAAGAACTTGTTTTATAAGGTAAGGTCACGTCTATACAAGTATTCGGAAAAATGCTTGAATGTATAATATTAAAATGAATATATTAAAAATTTAAAGAAAACATTCAATATTGATTCTTGTGAGGTTTTTAGTTAAAAGAGAATTCAATGACTAAATAAATTACTTTGTTCTCTTCTTTTACAGATCTTACAGGGTGTTGAATTATCGCCAATTCCATATTTACGATAAGGGGCCCTAGTCCAGGGCTCCCAACTTCATTGGGCCTCCGAATGGCGTAACACTTACTATACAATCCATACTTAATATTATAACTGCAAAAGTCTGTCAGTGAAGTTAATACTGTCAAACCGCTGAACCAATTGTATTAAAATTTTATAAAGAGATACTTTAGGATCTTGGAATGAACATAGGCTTCTCATTTCTCCCATTTTTTTACTATTTCCAGGAATTTCATTTACCGAAAAAGCCGCCAGTAGTACGATACAGCTAAAGTTCACGCGGGCGAAACGTAGGCGGGTCGCTAGTCTCTCATAATTTGTTTTGCGGTCCAATTCACGTGTGCTTAAGGGCAATGAATACCGCCCTGCTTTGTCTAAACAGACAATAGAAATACCAACAACAAAAACAAGCAGTAATAACCGTGTAAGAATTTCTACGTAGCTACAGATATAACTATTGATAGTGGGTAAGCACTAGCTGCTTCCGAAGGGCGCGGGTTCGAGTCCCGCGACGTTCAAATTGAAGCGTTTACAGTATCTACGAACTAATTAAGTTATCTCCCAAAAGTATTACCGTAGTGCAGTCGAACTCTTAAGAATAGTGTTTGTTTATACTTTCTGAAAGTCTTAGAAATCTATACGGCTAAGTAGAAAAAAGCTCAAAATGTGGCAAAAATTGAACTTACGCCTTTTAAAATCCGTCGAAATTATCAAGGCAACTTTTTAAATATCTTACGAGTTTGTTACAAATATGCGCACATCTTAGGTTTTGAATCGTGGATGGAAGATGGAAAAAACTGTATGTATATATTTTTCCTCATACAATAGTACCTACAATTATCATACGTGTTTGAGAACTGGTGGAAGTTACATGTTGATTATGTTTGTAATATTATTTTTAGTGTCATTTTGTGTCTTAGCGGGTAAGGTTTAGTTATATTTTTTGAAAACATACAAAAAATTTAAATTTATCTGGATTCAAACCCGCACCTTTTAGAAACCGTCCTTTTTTGTGTATATATATAACTCAAAATTGCGTTTATGCATATTGTAATTCATATTTTTATAAATCACGCAGTTTGCGCCATACATATGGGTGTTTGTACGATTATATGGATGAAATTGTGAAACCCTATTTAGTTTATTTTTTATTAATTGATTTGACAGACGATCTTGGCTCCTGGTACGTTCAAGCAGTGATTTCAAGAATATGCGAAAATTAAAAAGCCATCCATTTCATATACCACGCGTATGTTGCAATATGAAAATATATAAAAAATAATAATTATATTGCTTTGATACTAGTTTGCCTCAGACTGGCTTGTGGAATGCGGAAAATGTGCGAAGATGAAGTAATCATTTCTCAGCTGCACATTTTCGTAGGCATAAGAAACTTACTGTTAAGAGACCGTTCCGCTTTTGTCCCGAGATATTGCGTGTTGACTTGCAGAACTTAACGCCGCGAGTGTCTGGACTGACCGAAGAAATGAAAATAATTTAAATATAGCCACTCCCTCGAGTGAGGATCGAAGCCACAACTTTCACGTTTACAGTAAAGACGCAGCCACACACACCACGATTTAACACTTTTTTGGTTTTAATTATATGATTCAGTTCTTGAAATATTAAATCCAAAAACATAACTTTAAAAATAACTTGTTTTTATCACAAGAAAACTTCTAATATTTTTTATTATGATGATAACGTAAATATAGCGCAATTGAACTACGTTATACGGTGATTATGATAATTTAAACTTATGCAGCTTCACGCCTTTTTTTGCATTGCAGGGTTGGCAGAGAGAACCTAGCAAAGAGAACCTAGCAAAATGTTTTTAGGAAAGATATAAAAATTTGAACGCAGCGGGATTAGAACCCGCGTGTCTTGGGAACGTTTTCTAAAAATGATTTTCAATTTCCTAAATGCTCCGTTTAAAAACTGTAAAAAATATATAAACGTATTTTTTTTTATTACTGACCTTACAACCAACTGTTACAGATGGTAATTTCATACGTTATGACTACAATTATCATCCAGACGCGTATGGGTGGATGAAACTACACCGAGTGCCCGCAACTTTCCACGACGCTTGGCTAAGATGTAATCTGGAAGGTAATAATAGAATATGAGGAAAATCTATACTATGACAAAACAATAAAAAACAGTGTGTGCAATGTACAGAACGTTTAATGTATTTGTTGAGTTCCGCGACTCAACTGGAGAACGGAGTGTCGTGACTCTCTATCTCTGGTAAAAAGCGTAAAGCAATACAATAATTTAGAGTGAAGTATTTATCTAAAATTTTAATAATCTTTCTCCGTCGAGTTGTTTGTCTGTATGTTAGCACACATCTTTAGAACTAATAGACGGATTTAAATCACTCAAAATTAAAACCTGCACTTGTGGAAAACCGCCCAAGGGCTCTGACTAATTGAGCTATATATATATATATGTTCTTATCGAACTGCGTCGAAATTCTAATACGCAAGTGACAATTTATATTTCTTGCTAGCATAATACGCTACATTTAAACTCCTATACGTTTTTCTAAAATTTTAATATGTTTCAATAGTTTTATCGAAACACGACGGACGTACCTTTTGTTATCTATTTTTGATATATATTTTATTAACCTGTAACTTAACTAGGATAAGAACTAAGATATAATTATTTATAGGTAAGTAGTTCCTAAATTAGTTGAGTGTTTAGTGGCGGAACTCAACGCCGCAATTTGGCTTAGGTACTATAGCAGAGAAAAGAAACTCACCAATCGCATTTACCGTCGTACTCTGTCCCACTGCTGCACGACGGCCATAATATTTAAGTTAACTTATGATAACATTTATGATTGTGCTATATAATATTTGTGACTCTACATTGTTCCAGGTTCGATTCTAGCCTCACCAATAAACATTGCATTAGAGTCGGCAATGCGAAACGAAATGAAGAGCAAAAGAGTAACTTGGAGTGGCATATTCTCTGGGATCCACGCAACTTTTTCTAAGGGCGATTTTTTCTCTGTTGAAGGTTTGTTATATATCACTAAATGGGCGTGAAGTTGGAATTCTGTTGCGCCCATAATATTTTATCTAAAAACTCTCAAGACTAGGATATAGTAGGCCATCAGTCAGCAGTAAAGACAGCGTCTAGCTATGGGTTCGATTCCCACTCGGCAGAATGATTCTAATTAAATTATTCATTTCTCCGCTCTGGTGACAAGACAAAACGCAGCGCTTAGTTCCACTAGTCTGGAATTCGGGTGGAAAGTGGAGAATAGAGTGTCTGGAAACTAAGATCTCTCTGCCTACTATGCGGGAAATGCCGTGAACGTATTAATTTACTAATAAATAATAGTACTAATAATAATAGTACTAATTTCTCCCATCTCAAACTAACGCTTTCTATCCCGCAGTCTGCATTCAACCACGGTATATGTGGGACTAGGAATTGTCAATTTCATGGGATCTATACGAAGGAATACGCGGTTGTATTATTAATATATAATCAGTCAAATTATCCCGTTTATTTATTATAGAAAAAAACAAAATATACAGAAAAATTAACCAACAAAATATATCATTTTTAGTCAGTCAGTTTTAAAACACTCGTAAGACAATCCTGTTTGCTGATTATCGTTAAAAATAGATATCCCTTTTCCACCATCTTCAGCCTCAAGTTTCTATTTATTTAGTCTTCATGTGAATTATCATCTTAACTTCTAGTTTTTCTTCTTTTTTTATCTTGTTTTTTTCATCTTCTATCCCTTGCCACTGCGCCGTGCCGCTCAAGAGAAGCCGAGCGCATGTTCCTTTCCTAGGCCCGCAAATCTCGCGTATCTCGCGTAATCTTGGCATACCGCAGTATCGAGATCTCGGTATTGCGGGATTGGATGCCTTATCTGAAATCCTCAATCATTTTAAAAAATTAAAACTTTTTCTATTTTACAAAATATGATTACTATTTCTTAAATTCACACGCCTCTCGCATATAATGGGATAGTTTGAGGAAGCTTAAACCTCTTAAATGAAAATAATTTCATAAAACATTTATTGGAAAATGGCTTCATAAGAAAAAACACTTAAATGTACAAATAATGTAAAGTTTAATATTATATTATAACTTACGACCGCGTGAGCAAAAAAGTGAAGAGGAAATAATAGAGGAAATACTCTTGATATTAAATTGCTTTAACCCAAATCTTAGGCGTGTGTGGAATAATAATTTGCATAATTATTATTTTATTATATTGACGCCATCGAGGTGCAGTTGGGACTTAATGTGTACGTAATGGTTTTTACTCAGGGAATATATAATTGGTTAATTTCAAGGTTATTTCACACATTTCTCTTAACAGATAATCCACAGTCAACTGCATTTCCATTTTTTTGGTTAGATTCTCACCCCAAGGAATGACTATAAATAAAATTATTTTAATTTCTCCACTCTGGTACCTATGATCTCTCAAATTTGGCCGGAAAGTGGAAAGTGGAGTGAGTGTGAACACTAGGTACCTACCCGGCTATGCCAAAACGAATATTATATTTTTGCACTATCTTACACCAATGTCTAAAAAAATTTTGTCCTATGTAGTGTTTTTCTTTTCGTGCGATACAGGTGTACCTTTAGGTAAAATGCCAATAGATTGGATGCCATTAGAGCCAGATAACAAAAACAACGATGAGGATTGTGTCTTGTACGTGGCTAATGGCACCATAGCGGATATAAGCTGCAATGAAGTCCATCCATACATATGTTATAAGAAGAGAACTAAGTTTGTGTCCATCACCGGATGTGGAACTATTGACAAAGGTTAGTTATTTATAAAATCCATTGCATTTTTAATATCAAATATAGGCTAGATTAACCGCGCCAACAGCCCCATTGTGTATTTCGTTTGTCCTGTCAGAATTTATATTATGGAGATTTTGTTAAGTTAGTTAAGATGAAATCTTCCTTTCTGCCTGACAGAAAAAGCAAGATTGCCTAAAGATTGTTAGAAAATAAAAAGCATTGTATGGATAATAACTAATTAAAAACCGTTAAACTTAATTTATGTTAAGTATATAGTAATGCATAAAAAGGTTTAAATATTTATCTAGAGGCCTCCAGGGGCGGAGTCAGTAACAGTGAGACAGCGTTTGAATGTAACCGCCGTTAGATGTGGGTTTCCCACTCGGGGATTATATTTAAATTATTTTCATATCTCCGTTTTGGTTAAAAATGAAGGGCGTTTAGTTCCGCCCGTCAACAGACAATGTCTGGATTTTGGACAGAAAGCGTAGAACAGAGTATCTTGACACTAAGTTCTCTCTGCTATGCGGAAAAAGCGTGAAGCTGCATTGTTTAAATGAGTTATCTTTGGTTTCGTTTCACAGAATACGTTTTAGAACCGGCAACAGGTAGTTGCTACAAGTTCCATCGAGTCGCCAGAAATTGGACAAGAGCGTTCATGACGTGTGCAGCTGAAGGAGGCCATCTCGCGGTCGTCAACAGCGACAGTGAAGCTAATGTCTTGAGGGAAATATTTGCTAAGACTCCTAAAGAAAGCTTGAATTCCAATCTCCGTGATATTATGAAAGATATCATACACATTGGCTTTCATGATTGGGGTGAAAGGGGTATTTGGAATACGATACATGGTTAGTACCTAAAAGTAACCTTTTTGTTGTTCAAGTTTATATTCTCTATCTTTATAAAAGGACTTAAGACGCCATCCTTGCGTATTTAGGATGCAAGGTTGTACTCGTTATCTTCGTATCTTGGATCCTGCCTTGGATTTATAGAGTATTTTCATTCCTAGGGCTGTTTCACTAGTAAGATATTGTTTTCTCTAGTAAGATATTGGATGTTAGTGTTGGATGTCCGCGTTGAGTTTCACCGCTTAACAAACAATCAGTCTCGAATTCAGGAGAAATGTGGAAAAAAGTTTTACATTATAAATACTACAAATATTTATCTTTTTCAGGACAATCATTAGTAGAAGCTGGTTTTAACCTTTGGTCTGAGGGTCAACCAGATAATGCAGCCCCGGGAGAGTACTGCGGAGGGATGTTTAGAAATGGACGCTTAGATGACGTGTGGTGTCATGATAGAGGACCTTTTATTTGTGAAAAATCTCCAGAAAGCCTATATGCTGATGACGACCCCTTAAGTAATTTGTTTATAAATATAAATTAGATACAATATCCTGACTCTACTACAATATATACCATAGAGTGATTTATTACGACACTACCTTTTACCACTTTGCCGAAAGTTTCATCTTTCGATCTGGTTCCGTCAGTCAGTATTGATCCTTCAACCCATCTAAATGCGGATGAATGCAAACTACCTACTGGGACTGGGAGGATTAGCGTTCTGTGGAAAGTTTTCAAAATTAGACGGGAATAGGCTAAAGAAAAGTCCTAAGTAGAGTAAGGTATAAAATATGCCAATTTATAATTAATTTTATTGTTCGCAGGTAAAATTTAAAGGCATTGGGCTGGCTCAAGAGGCGCGATGATACTTAGTGGAAATAGTATGATGTACCTAATATTTTTTTACTAACTTCTAATCATAACGTACAATTTATGTTAGACTCTTAAGTATTTTAAGAAAGTTATTAAATAAACTTTAAGCGTCTTTTTATTATATTTTAATAATTTTACCGAATGAAAAGATTTTCGTTGTATTTCGAGAACAGTGGAGACTTAAGGAAAATTACGTGAAAAGTATGACGAATCGCATCTTCGTGGAATTTATAGTTAATTGACGGTAAGCGATGGTATATGAAGCTCTTAGATCATCTCTTAGATTAAACAAAACTGCAAAAAAAAAATCCATATAAATAATCTTAAACACGTGGTATAAAAACATACAATAATTATAAACGTACTGTACTTTAATATACGTTGCATTTTATAATTGTATAATATATTGCATACATTTACAAATACCAATGTGTACAATGTGGGTTTTATCAACACTCAGAAAAATTATAATATTCAAATTATTTTAAGCGAAAATCGTCTAGCATATGTCTATTGGGTAGAAAAACTGCCAGTAGTACCACTGGTAAGACAAATTAGAAAAGACACTGTTAACGTTTCCAAAATGGAACTAAATCACCATAGTAGACCAATAATATTACGATAATTCATATTTTTTATTAGAACGAGTGGAAGAAGGTTTTTTCATCCTGTGGAATATGTAAAAAGGTCAGTGACGAGTCACTTCATTACCCGTTTTTCCATTTCCTAAAATCGTGCCTATCTATTTCTTTTATAGTAAGCTACATTTTTATACTTAATTTGCCATCTAATTTTAGATAAGCTTTTATGTTCGCATCGAAATTCTAAAGGCGTTTACGATCGCTGAGTACTTTAATCAGTAAATGAAGGAAATACTAAAACGAAACAAGTAGTAAAATACACGCAACGCTAATTAATTTGGGAGTTTTATAGGCAGGTTTCGAGAAATTGGATGAAATTTAAGGTTACTATCATATTGAGAGGAGAACTATTTTAAGGTAATACGAAGTTTTCACGCTTTTGTCGACGCAGTACAAGGGTGAAGTGTTCGGAATATTATTTGCTATGTGTATTTATTCAATTATTGAGTAAACTAATTGTTTTACGTGATATATATATAGATAGATTAGCAGGAAGCACCTAGTGGTAAAGTACTCCGTTCTCCACAAAAAAACCTCAAAGCTATTAGTATTCTAAAAAGTTCCACCAAGACTGCCAAGGCAATTTTGCTAAAAATAGCGGCGGTACTGGTCCGCCGATGGAGAACTCTGGAGTTTTATTAGCCTCACGCTTTTCCCCACATCTCTTCTTTCCCCCCATCCAAGACATTGAGTTTAGAGCGGCCGAACTCAACGCAGCGCTTTGTTTTGTCACTAGAGCGGAAAAACAATTATTTAAGTATAACCATTTACCGAGTTTGAATCTAACCCACAACCATCACCGCAGTCAGACGCTGTCACACGACACCAAGACGGCTCCAAATACCACTTTTCTCTTTTAAAATAGAAATTTTACAATAATTTTATTACGTTCGCTATAAAATTAAAAGTCGTCTGCCTCGGTTAGATTTATTTTCATATTGTTCATTATGGTAGCTGTAGGCGAAAAGACGGAATTTATTATGTGTTTAGCAGCGTCGCGTTGCCGCTGAAAAATATGATGTTGTCTAAGTGCTAAGGAATTTCGTTAGCACAGTGTAAAATCTGTTAAATATTTAAGATTCTTTCGTTTTAATATTGAGGATTTATATAAAAAAATTAGGACTAATCGATTTTTTTAGATTGAAATCTTGGATATACATCCGTTGAGGTCATCGTGGCACAGTGTCACATCGTCTGACTGTTTACGCGATGGTTATGAGTCCAATTCTCACTCTGGGATATATTTAAATTATTTCCTTTTCTCCGCTCTGGTGATAGAACAAATCGTAACAGGCTTCAGGCTAAAAGTGGAGAATGGAGTGTCTAAGCTTTTCTCTGACTACCCAGTAAATAAGTGCTATATCAGTCAACGGTTTATACGTATTTTTCGTAACTCATATATAAAAAATCTAAATTGCAAACGAATATGCAAACAGAAGTAATTGTAGAAACATTTTCGGGATATTTTTATTTTAGAAAATGTCTCTAGTACACAATTACTCTGTATTTTGTTTTAAAGTGAACGAGCATTGTCGGTTATAGCAGCAAACATCTGTGTCTTTATCGCGCTTGATAACAAAATGTTAAGAAGACGTTAATACTGTACCATCTGCAAGGTGTTTTACGACAAATGAAATAATTTAATTAAACAGAAATTAAATTTCAAATTAAATTAAAGTAATATGTACTTTAACAACTCGATCAACCGGACTATTTTTCAAATATTGAATTATCCGGATAACTTATCTTACATTTATATTTCTTTATATCTACCAGGTTAGTAGTCCTGGTAGTCTGCATGTAAAACATTTCAATTTAATACCCACCGAGGTGACCCTCGTCTCAATCCCGAGAAGATTGTAAATTTTTTCAGGATTGTATCTTCTTGTATTACAGATTACACGTGGCCAATTTTGTTGAATCTACTTATACAATCCATACTAATATTATATATGATTAAGTAACTCTATCTGTAACGTCTTCACGGCCATACCGATTGAGATAAAATTTAATATGAGATACTTGAGGGTCTTGGGGTGAACTGACATTTTTCTCCTATCCTTGTTAAGTTTTTCCAGGAATTTCATTGTTTTTCGAAAAGGCCGCCGAAAATGTGAAACAGCTATAGTTAACGCCGGTGAAGCCGCAAGTCCAAAAAGAAGGTCCAAATATGTTTAGGGCGGCATTTTTCCTTACCATGGCGAACTATTTAAATAAAATTCCCCGAGTGGGCATCGAACCCAAAACCCTTACGTTCACAGTGAGACGTACTACTGCTCCTCGAGGGTATCAATCTTAATAATACCCTAAAATTTATTGTAGCTTATTATGAATGAGGGGTTTAAATGAACAAGCCTCAGAATGGAAATTTGATATATTATCTTTTTAATATATAATCTTTAACTTGTGACGCAATACTCTGGTCTCAATTTACTTTTTATAACAATTTGACAGTCAACCACTTAGTTTTCATTCATGGCACGTTTTCGATACATTTCTTCACACTGGGTGCCATAGAATATTTATAGCGAACTTTTTGCTAATCTCAGAATGTAATAGCATTTTAACAGCTTTTCCGTAACTTAGCTTTTACATAACATGGCGCAGTTGGAAAGAGGCTGACAATATAGCCGATGGATGTAGCTTCACTCTCATTAAAAATTGCAAATATATATATATATATATATTATTTTCCCGTCATGTCATGTCAAGTGCATGGAAAATTAATACTAGGCTATAAACTTACTTTTCGTAATTTTTATAATGTTGAATATGCTCTGGGGACAATTCACTCCGTCTTCCAGTTTTTTCCAAAAACATTGTATGGCGTAACCCAACGCTGTACTTTCTTCAACCAGATAGATACCAAGATAGACAACCAGTCAAACTAGACAAATTTAAAATGTAAATTTAATACTGATATCTGATTATTATAAAATATAACTAATATTTTCAATAACTCTTGTCTCACAAAGTTTGACATTACGAGTACATGTAAAGTTCTCCGCCGCAGGCAATATATTGGGGCAGAATTGCGAAACTAATCGAATTTCTAGATAAATGAGTTGCATCAGGATGCTGTCGATACCACCAATCTCCTTTAATTACGCGCAAACTAAGTTTGCGGACGCCGAGCGCCGCGACAATTACGTTTCACCTAAGACTTGCCGATTAATGTACCGCTGATGAAAATTATCCGTAATATTATATTTGTAACAAATTTTATATACGGAATAGCTTCTCGCATCTTCGTCCCCGTAGAAATGAGCACATCTTTGACAAATTTCATGATTTTTGAATGACTTTCATACAAAGTTGCGAAACACCTTAAATCTCCTTAATCCGACCCTGTTGCAAAATCCGTTGTTTTCTAATGTCTACTAACCATAAACTGTCTCACTGATAAATTTCATCTTTGTACGACAAGCGATGTTCGATATTTAATTATGAGTAACCTTTGGATTTTATATGGTCGTATCTTGACTTCGTGCGACTGAATGCAAGCACGATTGGTTGAGAATTCGATTCCCACTTGGGGGAATGATTGTGTTTTAATTAGTGAGAGATGTTTAGTGCTGTAACGAAAAAAAATATTTTAGATCTCCTATACTCACAATAACCAGAAAGAAATCACGAGTTCGAATTTTACGAATATGGCGTGTTGGGTTACAGACATTAATGCTTCGTTTGACCAGACCGAGAACCAATATTTAAAAAAAAACCCATCCTCAAATAGGGCTCACACCCGCAATGCAATTACCCACTCATCAACAAATTAGCCTATAATTTATATATACAAATGATATATATAAAAAAGAAAATAATCGCGATAAGTACATAAAGTGAATACATTGAGTCACAGCGTCGCTGTCGCATTTGAACGACTGACTGCGCCAATTTAATTTGTTGCATGCATACAAATTGGGATCCCACAAATAGATTACTATGTTAAAAGTTACTAATACTAAATTTGTCAGATTTTTTTGAGAAGTGTATGAATGTTTTGCATAGTTGCAGATTCGATACCCAGGCAGGGCAATAATATATACATCTGGTGAGACAAAGAACCGTAGGTCTCTAAAAGAAAGAGAGTTGAGTAGCGCCACTCAACACTGCTGTTTGTTGCGAAATATGTATAATTTCCCTAAGTGGGCATCGAACCAAAAACCACCGCGTTTACTGTCAAACGTCAACTGTCTCACTCCGCTACGATGCCCATATGTCAATCATATTATTAGTATTAAAAACTATTATAAATAAAGCAAATAAAGCAAAACTGAAAAACTTTTATGTCACTCGGTTTATTTTATTAATATTGTCTCAATCTACAAATTTAAATTAGTCCCTACAATATTAGTCCCTACAATATTAGTCCCGTGTAAATTGTTCATTTTCAGAAAATGGTCTTTGTTATTACTTTAGTAATGCAGAGAATTGAGTGACACATCACTTAATTATTTTTCCACCATTGCTTGTGCGTTATCAATACTCTAAAGTCTAAAGTAGTCTTTAAACGATTTAAACCTAATTATATATATAGTTATACCTACCTACGCGGTCATCATATATTGTATTTTGTGATGCATATGATATTTATTAATGATGATTCTCAATAGAAGAAGCCTTTCTGTACATACTGTATACTTGTCTTAAAATAATTAAATGTTGGATATTACAAACAAAATTTACATTTAGATGCTGTTCCACTCTTTATCCCACATATCAGGGTAGTCAGAGAGAAAGAACCAAGTGTCAAGACACTCTGTTCTCCATTTTTTCACCTTAATTAGAAATATTGCGTATTGCGCAGTGACGAAACTTAACGCTAGGCTTTGTGTTACCAGAGCGAAGATATGAAAATTATTTAAATGTAAACATTCCTCCGAGTAGCTATTGAATCCACAACCATTCGCGTTAACTATCCACCACTGCGCCACGATCGTCTGTTAGAAATAGAAACCTATTCGGCTACTAAGTCTAGAATTCCTATATATCTTTTTACTATACATTTCATTTAAAACTCTTTCACAAACGCTCCCAGCACTGTCACGAACTTCCAGTGGTATTTCTTTGGTCTCAATATAACGGGGTAAAATATTTTGTATTGGTTCCATTTCTTCAGATAAAGATGTTCGATTACCATCTGTTCTTTTGAATTTACTTCGTACGCTAATTATAAACTTGTTTATATTACCATTCAATTACAACATACACAGAATAAGAGACCAACAGATATATACAATACAATACTAAATTAAATGCAATATACAGCATTCTTGCACAAATCTGTGAAATCGATCATTTCCGCACATTGGCATAGTTTACCAAACGCAAGGTCTTTTAATAGAAGAAGATTCTGAGAAATTGTATAATAGTTTGATTTAAATTCTATTTTAGAAGCTTTTTCATTTCAATTTAAACTTATTTCACATAATCACGCCCAGAGTGCACACACTGCGTTATGTTGGCTTCATGTTTTAATATACATATATAGTTATTTACTATATAACTGTTGCATTAAAAAGTAATTATTCAATTTCACCACTTCATAAAATAATTTTATAAAAAAAATTATAAAAATTTTCCCACATAAAAGGATAGTCAAATTTATTTTTCTACCTTACCTTAATTAGAGGAATGGTTTGTTGTGTGTGTATGTGTGTGTGCATGCGTGCGTGCGTGCGTGACGGAACACAACGATAGGCTTTGTTTTATCAGACCGGAGATATGAAAATAAATTAAATATAATCTATCCTTCCTTCCTTTAGTGGGAATCGAACTCACAACCAATCCCATTTACAGTCAGATTCTGCCCCACTGCGCCACGATGGCTTCTAATAATTTTATTTTTTTATAAAATATTAACTATGACTTATTTGTATTGTTAAAACGAAAATATTTGATAAACATCAAATTTTCATCATTTGGAATGATTTCATTTTCCTGATCTGGTCTTCTATCTACCTACCCTGATATACGGGCAAAAATGGAAAGTCGAGCTTTAATCATTACTTATTATTATTATGAATTTGAATCCTCTCCCATCACCTTCAGGCGAGTGAACACGTCCATCAATATCTTCATTTTTGCTATAAAGCTCTTTAAATGCGTCCACCAAATGATTGATTTTGACATGTTATATTGCTGTTGCTATCAGCCTTCCGCAGTCATTAATTAGGCCCAGTTAATTATACCTGTTTGTTCTAACGCGTCGGTACATTGAAACGGGACGCATGTAACTTACGCTTACATTTGCATTTAAGATATATAATATTTACATACATATTTAGATAACGTATAAAAATTTTAACGCACCGGGATTTGGACCTGCGCCTCTTGAAAACCGTTCAAGCGCTCTAACCGCTAAGCCATGCGTTCTACACCCAGCTACGTCGAAATTCTTAAACGCTTATTACAACTTATATTTGTTGTTAGCATCTCTGTAGAGAGATTTTTACAAATTTCTGCTACCCAAAGATTATTCTACGAACAATCGTTTGGCAAGAGATAATGCTACTTATTAAATATATATTTTATTAACATTCTTTAAAGTGTTATTGGCACCCTTAGGAAATAGAAAAAGACATATTTAGAAAACGTATAAAAAATTTCTAAATATGTATTTTTCTATTTCCTAAGTATGCGAATAACACTTTAAAAAATGTTAAAAAGATATATATATATATAATAGTTTTCTTCTTATAATTATGTATTTTATTGAATCCGTCGTGCCGCAGTGTGATAGTTCTAACTATATGCGATGGTTATAGGTTCAAGGAATTTCCACTCGAAGAAATGATTATATTCAATTTCTTTTTATTTCTTCGATCTAGTGACAAGAGAAAGCGTGACGGTGAGTTCGAACTCTCAACACGCCATATCTTGAATGAATTCTCGACACTAGGATCTCTCTTGCAGCCTATGCGCCAAAAAGTGTGAAGCAGAATATAACTATAAATAATTGAATCAATGAATTGTAATTTAGGTTAGATCTTATGTGCCCTATTATTAAAGAATAATAAAATAGCTGTAATTTAAAAATGACTTCTGTATAAAATCGAATCACTTGTAAAAGTCCTTTTAAATTATTTCTTCTAAAGGGCCAAAAAGAAACAAAATAAAAAAATATATATTTACTTCTATAGAATGTATATTTTATTATTAGAAATTTGTTAGAGTAGTAGAATTAGCTATAATTATGTAAAAATTAAATTACATAAAATATTTATTCAATTGCGTATTCATCATAACTAAATTCATCATGTATAGTATCAGTGGTCTGTATTTCAGTCATTCTTTCAGTGCTGGAGTTTATTTCTTCATCCATAGTTTCAGGAGTACTGAAAATTATTTCTTCGGACGTATTTTCAGTAGTCGAGCTGTTTGTAGTTTCTTCAGTAACAGTCGAGTACTTTACCTCAGCTGTGTTTTTAGAACCGTCCACATTCCTCACATCTTTCTCGCAGATGAAGACCGCCTTGCTTGAGCAAGCATCATCATTAAAGAAACCGTTTCGGAACAAAGTGCCACAAAATTCATCTCTGCGTGCGTTGTTTGGTTCTCCTTTACCCCAATTACTGTAACCGGAATCTTCTAGACGTTCGCCTGCAATTAAGAAATATATATTCTATGTTTTAATATAGATAATAACATCTATATAATTACGTAATCTCATTTGAAACTCGCTTGGTTTTAGTTCAGATATTTTTTGCTTTGTTTTTGTTTCATTTGAAACTTATTCTCATGTTTTCTTTTTAAATAAATTAATTTACTTACCGTGAATCGTGTACCATTCCCCGTTATGCTCCCAATCTACGATGCCGACGCTAATGACATTTGGATTATTGGACTTAAGCATGCTATCAGGATATTTTTCAAAAATATCTTTAATAACCTGCCCTTCAACATCGCTGTTAATTATTGCCAAATATGCTTGTTCCGCTGAACAAGCTTTAAATGCATCCCACCACGTCTTTTGATGAGTATGGAACTTATAACAATTGCCAGTTTCCTCGTACATCACGTATTCTATTGGTGAAATAAGTTATATTATAACAAAATATATATTTACAAATATTAATGATACATAATTTTCCAAAATTTCTTGACAAATAAGTTGTGTACAACATTTTTTGTTATGGAAATTATAAACCATACCTTCGTGTGAGGTGTACACGATCAGTTTAGACTACAATTACATGAAGTGCTTACAAGAAATTATCAATACCTTTGTCAGTGGTTCCGCAGGAAGTCAGTTGTATATCAGCATTATCTCGCTTGTAGCACATGTATGGGAACACCTCTGAACATGAGACGCTTATGAGAGATCCAGCGCTCAATATAGAACAATGTTTATTGTCGTGGGTAATATGGCTTATATCTAAATTGTCTATAATTGTTTCTAAAGACACACCTGAAAGTAAATAACAATGCTTATGTTATAAAAAGGTCCTGTCCTTATCTTTGTACCTAGCATCCTGCTAACCTCTGATGAACCATTTCATACATTCGTCCTCATACGTCTACAAGATCTATATGTATTATTAATTTTATGTTTTTGACTATTAATCGAGTACCTCCGCTTTCGTCTCTTATCTATTTTGAATTCTATATAGATTTTATCATAACTTTTCCCAACCAATCAAAATCGAAAATTAAAATAATCCCCATTAAAATGGGAAGATATATGTACTTGTACATATGTCACGTGTAACCAATCATAATATCATACTGTAAATCCTATAGGAAGCCTACGACGGCTCGGAAAAAGATACCGCTGAAGCGTGTAGTAGTTACTAAACTAGCTTATATTATATTGAAAAAAAATACATATTTAGAAAACTTATAAAAATTTGAACGCAGCGGAATTTGAACCCATAGCTCTAATCCCGCTTCGTTCATGAATCGTGCATGGCCATGCAGAGCGCATGGCTTAGCGGTCAGAGCGCTTAAACGGTTTTCAAGAGGCGCGGGTTCAAATCCCGCTGCGTTAAAAATTTTATACATTGTCTAAATATGTCTATTTCAATTTCCTTAGTGTGCGAATAACAACATATGTCCTTACATCAATCTATAAATGTAAGATAATCTTTTATACTATTTTTACTTGTTTCTTGCCGTCCGCTTTGATTGAAAATGTGCACATAGTGACCAGACCTGATGACAATATAATATTGTGTCAAACTGATGACCTTGCCAGGGCGACCAGGATAAAAAAAAAACATTTTAAGCGTTATTTATTACATTTCTTTTTATATTTATCCCGTTGTTCGGATTGGATCCATACCATCCTACCTAGAAAACCTAATATTCTTGTGTTCAGTTAGACCAATCACAAGTCTGAACGAGCCAGCATATTTATTATTATTATTTAAATCTAAACAAGTGATTTATAATGAAAGGTTGTGTTAAATTGCTTGTTTATTAGTATGTAATGTTTTCAATGTGTAAAGCTCGACAGCTTAATTATGTAAACATTTAGGTTACCTTCAATTGTATGCCAAAATTCTCCAGAAAAAGTTGAGTGTATGCCGACGAAAATTTGTTTGAAATCGTAAGCTCTTGAATAAGCTTCCAATGCGTCTTTTATTGGTTTGTTTAAAGGTGACGCCAAGACTGCACCTATAAGTCGGAAAGACAATTGGCTGACGACCACTAGTCTAGACTGCAAGGCCGATGATTAGAATTTTATTTAAATATATCATTGAAAAACATATTTGGAAAACGGATCAAAATTTAAACGCAACGGAATTCGAACACGCGCCTCTTGGGAACCGTCCAAGCGCTCTGACCGCTAAGCCATGCGTTCTACATCCAGCTGCGTCGAGAATTTCGACGCTTATTACAATTTATATTTGTTGTTTGCATCTCCAATTTATGTTGTTAGCATTTTCAAATATGTTTTTCAATGTCCTAAGTTTATGATTAACACTTTGAAATGTTAAAAAATATACTAATCATTTCCTATATTTATGTTAGTTTAAAAATAAATAATAAACATATATATCTGAAAGAGTTAAATTTTAATACAATGCATTATTAATTATAAAAAATGTGGTAGGTGATTCTAACTATTTATACGAGCTGAAATTTGAAAATAATGTTTTTATTATACAAATTGTTTGAGTAAACGATATAGGTATAATAATTCTGGCTAGTATATATTGCTGACAAATGCGAGAAAAGATTTCATGGGAGCGCGAGTTGGAGTCAAAAACAAAAAAAAAAGTTACATTGAAAGAAAATCGTTAATAAACTATGAACCTCAATTATAACAATATAAATTACATAATTTCACAATAAAGAGATTAAAAAGTTCTCGGATGTATTAGATGATGAAATTTAATTAAAATTGCGCTTTTTACGGGCTAAGAAAGAGTTCTGTGTATCTTAAAATATATGCATGTGAATGATAAGTTATATCTCACCTTCCATATTACACATCTTGCGTGCCTCATGCCAAGTCGCCCCTAGCCTGTGCAACTTAAGCCACACTTTAGCGTCCTCGTCGAATTCATAATCGTACCGTACGCTTTTAGCCTCTGTAAATAAGCCAAGCTTCTAGATGATTTTTCATTCTAGATTATTCGAAGTTTAGACCTTTAAAAGTCTTTCTTTAAGGATATCTATATAATAGTATTTAACAATGCCTTTGTCCTGTCGTGAGATTTTTCTTTGTTTTTTTCTTCTATCATCTTTTGTTTTATTGAGATGGTAACTAGATGTTTGTACTCAATTTTGACATACCGTGAATAATCAGATTGATTCAAAATTTAGATTAAATATTAAGGACCGATGATAGTAGACGGTTTTAAAAAATATATATAGATACTTTAAAAAAATAAAAAACTAATCAAATTAAAAGGTAACAAAAAATGTAGTCAATATAGCCTTTTGAAAAGTATCATTTATTTTAATCGTAAAAGGCTGGTACTATAGTTTAATTAAAAATAACTATGGAAGTGTACTGACGGATTTGATATTAAATACTTTTGGTAGTTTCAAAGGAATTGTTCGTTTTGCAAAAAATGCAATAATCTTTATTTAATTACAACTTGATATAATAAATTATTAAGTATAATAATACTATTATTTTATGCTTTTGGAAACTTATTGCCGCAAACGTTTATATCGATATCGGCAGTTGATATAATAGTTTTTTTTTTAAATACAGCAAATTCTTTTTATAATAAATCAAATTCTACATGCAACTTACCACAGTATATAAACAGACAAATCACGATGAAATATCGCAAGAACTCCATGACAAGTTAGTATGCTTAGACAAATATCTTCCAACTGAGCTTTAACTTTACTTGGATATATATAAATACTGTAGTAAATTGTTTGTCCGTCAATTTTCGATGCTCGTATCATCTTTAAATGATTAAAAGATGATACAGCCTGACCTCTTAACCACCGGACTGATTATGATGAATTCTGAGAACTTGTTTATATTCGAATGTTGATCTTTTATATCTTTATAGGGAATCCCGATGTTTGCATATCAGCATTGGTTTTTGTAATACGTTTGTTAACATCTGCATCAGTTACAGTTAAGTTACTGCAAAGTAATACTAGTGGTCGTAATAAAAATAGTTTTGAACGTGAGACACCAGAAGTAACTGTTAAAACATCTAAAACTCCTAAAGTAAAAAAGACCGGTGATATACATCACACCCTCAGTTAGCTATGATCTTTAATAAATGTGTTGACAAAGGCACTTGTCCCGACCTTGTGGAAAACAGTAAGGTTGTACCATTATATAAAAGTGGAAAAAATAATGGTCCTAGCAACTATAGACCTGCCATCACTTAGTAAAATTTAGAAAAAAATATTCTTAATCCGCTGTAACTATTTACTGGTAATATTTTTTTTCATAAGGCGCAGTATGGTTTTACGAGAAGCAGATATACTGCAAGTGCAGGCATTGTGCTTCTAAAGCACATCTATACTGCTTGGGAGAATTCACAGAATGCAATGCTTTTGACTGCGTGGACCAAAACACACTATTGCTTAAACGTACTCACTATGGCGTCCACAGCAACGCTCGTCATCTTATAGCTTCGTTCCTTACTGAAAGGATTTTAGGATTTTAAAGGATGCCATTTACGGATGGGTGTGCCACAAGGATCGATTAGGACCTTACTTATTTTTAATTTATATAAACGATCTTGCGTTTTAAGCTAAGAATTATGAGATATTGTGTTCTTCGCTGATGATACTTATTTAATCTTTAAAGTAGATTGTAAATAAAATAATTATAACGAGGTAAATAGTGCGCTAGTAGTTACTGATAACAACTTAGTATTGAACGCCAACAAAACTAAATGTATAAGATATACTATGCCTAATGTGAAGATCCATATAAATTACATATATCATTCAATTTGGTAGTTAAGTCAAGCTTAACTTGAGTTCATAATTTACATCATGGAAGCTCAGGATTCTTTGCGAGAAGTTTTTGATAAAACGGGTATCCTTACGGTGGCATCATAAGATATCTAAAATGAACGTAATAGAGTAAACTTCTTAATTGTTGTCTTGGTAGTAAAACTTGTTCTTCTTATTATTCTGCCATTCCCAATACTTGAGATTGGGGTTGTACTAAGTTCTGAAAATTTGCCGTTCTTAAAGGCTCTAGCGATGTTAGACCATCACGGCGAATGCAAGTAGCCTCTGCTTGTTTTTAAGTTTGTAAGTGTAGATTTCGTATTACTATACAAATCATTTGGAACAACTCAAAATCTATTAAACTTATAAACAAGAAATTTAGGATTTTATTTGTATTACAATATCTTAGATTAATTAGACTTCCTAAATTTTGGTTACAAGGTTACGGAGATATTAACTTAGTTTGATTTTATAACCCACACCAATCTACAAACTTAAAAAAGAGGTCCAGGCGAGAAATTGTAAATTAATGATAATATTTAAAACTTATCTCTTAATTTTTTATTTTATTTTGTGGAACTTCAAGTCATCCCTAGACATCCAGCCAGAATATGATAGTGGACCTTGAATTAATATTTTTTTATTTTCATATATTACCGTCACATTTATAACCTGTATTTAATTTAGGTGTATTCTTACATTTCTTTACAAGACGTAATAATTAATAGCCCATCAAAGACAAAAATGTGAAAATGGGAGCCAGATTAATATTAAGGATATGCGTGCTTGTTGAAACTGCCCATACGTATTGGGTTCCTTCCGTGAAATTTCTTGAAAAGAGCGGAAAAAAGTGAATGCATTGTCTCTCCGTTTACTCGGTTTATTTTGGCAAAACTTTTATTGCTAAAAGCAAAACAAAATAATAAAATTATAAATTTATCAAAATAATGTATTGGAAATCTCTTTTGAACGCGCTGTCTTTAAGAAATATTTCGACGTTGACAGAAGTATGACTTATGTAATTGTCACAGAGTACATTATATAATTATTGGTAATTATGTTGTGGCTTTTGTACGCACCGATGTTTTTTCATAAAAAAATACTGGCGTTATCTATCGCTGATAAAGGATTAACACCGTTACAAAGAAATTCGGTGGCGATTCAGTTTTTCATTGACATTGTAAATAAACATTCTTTTGAGGCTTGTACTGTTTATACGAAAATTAAAAAGTGTTGCCTTGTAGATGAGGAAGGCTGTGAATTAATAGATGTTTATAGTTCACAAGTAAAGACGCTGGCGGCGCGAGGTCAAAAGAGATTGATATTTATATTTCCGTCGTTATATCAACACGACCTGATTGGTTATTGTGATATTTCACTAATCTACAGGTACAGAAGAAAGGCTGGTATATTGAATGTACATATTTCTTTTGATACTAAAGTAGTTGTAAAACCAAGAAGTAATTCACTGTTCAAAGAATACACTAATATTAATAAGGGGGCTATATGTAAAACATTTGACCAGGATTCTTTAAATAAATGTTCCCCAGCTAATTGTGATCTAAAATATAATGGCAGAAGAACATTCTATGACAAAACTCTTAGCAAATGCATTCAAATTCCAGTCTGTGTTACAAGCTTGGATGCCGATTTGCCGAATGTTGTGTACGATCCTCAAGAAAATATGTGTAAGGATTTAGAATTACAATTATCAGTTCACGATATTTATACACTCAGTACTGGTTTGGGCGCCGTAACTAAAAAAACGTTTGGTAAGGAGAAAACTTCTAAAATAGAATTTATATCAAACTGTTCTACAATATCTCAGAACCTTCTTCTATTAAAAAACCTTGCGTTTGGTAAATTATGCCCATGTGCGGAAATGATCGATTTCACAGATTTGTGCAAGAATGCTATATATTGTATTATATTTAGTATTGTAAGTATATCTGTTGGTCTCTTGTCCTGTGTATGTTGTTTTTATACATTAGTCTGGTTACTTACGCAGTGGTTGGAAGGTAATATAAAGAAGTTTATAATTAGCGTACGCAATAAATTCAAAAGAACAGATGATAATCAAAGATCTACATCTGAAGAAATGGATCCAACGCAAAATATTTTACTCCGTGATATTGTGACCAAAGAAATACCACTGGAAGTTCGTGACAGTGCCGTAAACGTGTGTGAAAGAGTTCAAAAGGAAATTTGTAGCGAAAAGAGATATAGGAACTCAGAACTTGGTAGCCGAATAAATTTACAAACAGAAATTAAATCTAAAATTAAATACTGTTTTCATGAAAACAATATACATTTAATAAACTTGAACAGAAGGGAGGGGACAGATGGGAAGAGTTGATGAAAATATAGTAGTGATAGGAACTTAACTAAAAAAATACTGAAAACGTATAAATTGGCTCGAATTCTATTACGTTTCAATATCTAAATGTCACTTGAAAAGTAGTGTCTTTAAATTAGGCATAAAGTGTATTGACACTAGAGTCACTAACATTTTTATATGCAGGTGACCAATAAAAGTGAAAAATGTAACATAAGTCTTTTATTTACGTAAATTTAATTCCAGTCAAAATAAATAATAAGCTACTCAATTAAACATATTCTTATAAGGAATTTATTACTATGCTAAAATACATATGGAAAATGCAATATTGTAGCGACCGTTTATGACCTCAATAAAGTGAACATAGAATAGGCTGTTTGCAAGATCTGTAACAAATAATAAATATATTACTGCACCTAATTTATATGTGACCAATTGATGACAAGATTTTTGTGAAAAGCTAATTAATACGGATAAATTTCTTGATAGATTTCTTGATGCTACAGCCTCAGCTTAGGCTAGTAACAATACACTCACTACCATCAGGCCCAATATCTTTATAACTAATATCTTAAGACTTTCGATCACGTTAACTTTCATACAACAGAAGCCATAAAATCAGTTCATTCGTTTGAGAGCAACAATGCAAAATAGTGTTTGTCACGTCAAGCGGCAAACGGTTAATAATATTAACTGTTATTGCGTCGGGGGTTAAAAGTAACAGTCTTATCTCGGAACTATTTAATAATTGTATCATTAACTCTCCGTCAGATATATTCACCGATTCGCGAAAGAAGTTCGAGAAAATTTACATTTAAAGAGATGTTAGATTCTCAACTGTAATCAGTTATCAGCGCGGCGTTAGCGTCCAAACCGTAAAAAGAAACAAATGCAAAATACGGAGTGTTTAATAGAAGGCTCATTCCTCGTCAAAAAAAATTAAAACATCTCATAAGGAACCTACCGATACAAAGAGTTCCATGTTGAAGGTGACCATGTCCAAAGCTTTTAGATGGACTGGATTCTGAGCTTTGCTAATAATCAAACAAATCGACCTCCTTACACTCACATCTTGGATATTCTCCCAGGAACAGCTGTACGCTATATTTGCTACTTGGGCGAACTAAAAATACGTAGATATGTATTACATTTCTATATTCTGTTGTTTCTTTAGTTATTATATATTTTATTCTATAATAAAATATCCATTTATTTCAAGTACCATAAGTTAGTAAACATGTTTCATTAATTTAAACTTGTGTGCTTCCTCGATCTGATTAGGGACAGTGATACAGAACAGACGATATCTGTTTAGACGGACATTATAAGGATTTGTTCTAAGATTTTTCACCTTTAGAAATGCGAAAAATATGTAGTGACTTAAAAGACATAGGTTTTATAACATCGAACTGCGCCTGGTCAATTTCTAAATGATCCATTAATATTTCCAGAAAATTGGTACAATCTAAAATATATTGATGTACTATAATAATGACATAAAGAAGCAAATATTTAATACCCTTACGTTGTAAGTAACATCGGTAATTATGTAGCAAGGCAAGTAGATGTGGAGGATTGTGGCCGCCGCGAACAAATAGTACATTGCGTTTATATCGGTTGCCTGAAATAACAATTATAAGTTCTACACTCTCCTCATTTGCTTACATTGCCTAGGAAAAAAATTGAAACTGCAGAATAGAAAGCTTAGGTAACTGCAATATGAAACCGTGAAACAGATGTTTTGGTTGCGTGTAATTTTCAATATTATCTACATTAGACTTCCAATATATGTTCCCAGAAACGTACGTTTTTAGGTTTCAACAATAGACAGAAACTAAATACTCGTAAACGTATTTTTTGTGTGTATCTCTATTTTATATTTCTCTCATATCTCTCTTATATATACGCGAAGTCTCGAATTTAGAGGATTTTTTAGAGAAAACTCCCAATAGGCAGAGGCCAATGGCCCTGCAATGCACGAAACGCTCTTGACAGATTGTAAAGCCATCATTTGTTTTAGTTAAATTTAAACTAATTATTAACAAGACAATAAATAGAGTACGTCTGACTGTACAAATGTTTTGAGTTCGACAATCATTCGAAGAATTGTTTATATTACATATTAATTTCAGGCTGGTCGCAACATCTATCAAATCAATAGAAATTGCAAAACGGATTAATTTGAAGTTAGGTGAAAATAAGAAAATGTGAATGATTAGAATAATATTAAAAAAGCATGTTCGGTTATAGCACAGCATTGAAAAAGATGCCGACCAACCAAATATCAAAACATTTCTTTATTTCATGAATCAATCTGAAAATAAAGAATGAATTTTACTATAATTCGGTAAAACATTTTAAGCTTAACAAGACACGCCTTTCGCAAATATAAACAGCTGTAGTATTAGTAGGATTACCTATTAAAAATTGGCAATAGCTGAAGTGGTGGTTATAAGTAAAAGTTCAAAGCCACTCAGTAAAATATTTATATAATTATGCTATTAATTGTTACTCAAATGTATGTCAAATTAAGATACAACAAATGAACCAACGTAATATATATATTTAACATTTTTTTATGTTATTCGCACACTAAGGAAATTGAAAAAGACATCGAAAACGAATAAAAACTTGAACAAATATAAGTTTTAATAAGCGTATAAGAATTTCAACGTAGCTGGATGTAGAACGCATGGCTTAGCGGGCTTAGCGGTCAGAGCGCTTGAAGGGTTTTCAAGAGGCGCGGGTTCAAATCTCGCTGTTTTCAAAATTTTTATACGTTTTCTAAATATGTAACAATACGTAAAACCTAGTTTATTTTAAATAAACAGTTTTTACTGTCTCCTGTAAAGTTCGTAAAAATTACATGAGCGGTGTTGTTTAATATGTATAAAAAGTACGTAAATATATTCTGTAACCGACCATACATTATAGCCAAATTAATAAAAGAGAGATGTATAAGTTTGGGAGGACGTGGAGAACGGAGTGTTACTAGAACTACCCTGGTAAGCGTGGAAAATAATGAAGCTGTTGTGTCATCATCACCTTACTTATCACCTTACCACAAGATGTAGACCCATCATAATAAAAAAATCTGTAAATATTCAACAAACTTTTCGGATTCACCACGATTGCCTCTTACATATAGTTTCCAGTCAGTTCCTATCTTACCTTAACGCTTCACAGTGGTCTCTAACAAATATTGCTAGTCGCTTCTTTATCATCGGTATGTCAGGGGTATCCATAATGTGCTCCAAATTTTTACTAAATATCTTTATTTTCAAAGATACATTCAAAATGCAGACTGAAAATATCATGTCGTAGCCTAAAAACAATTTAGACGATTTAGATACCAGCTTTTTATATTGACAATATCCAATACATTCCTTGCGTTTTGCGCAAATGAATGAAGTATTTAACAAAAGAAAAAAAAATTAGATGATGACATCTATCAAATACTATAAAACGATTCAGAAAGCAACAAAATATATTTAAAAAAAAGAAGAAAAGAGCTATCTCACCTGTAAACCCAACGAAGATGATCCAAACGATGTATGTACTGTAAACAACGAAGAATTCAAAGCAAGGAGACTTATACTTCTCTTCGTCAGTCAAAAATATTATAGCCACTTCATGCACCATGAAACGTCTAGGATTTTCAGAAAACATCTGAGAATAAATAGTGCAGATACCAGCAAGGAGTGGATAGGAAGAGGCAGTGATGACCATTACAGTGATCCACATTTTTTCTAAAACTTTTGTTTTATTTATCGTATTGTTGATAATTGCATGATAATCTTCTGGTAGACTGTTGTATTTCTCGTAATCTGCGTCTATTCCGTCAAGGAGGGCTTTAAATTCTTTCTTTCTGAAGATTGTCATTATAAGCTGTAACATACACTTTTATAAATACTAGTAATTATTTAGCTATGATAATATAAGTTGAGTTGTAGACCGAAATTTCATTTACGTGAACTATAAAAGGCCTAATCCTGTTGATTTGCAGAAAATCCTCTCTTAATACAGCCCTATACTACCCAAGGAACCTGTACACCAACTTTCAGTTTTCTTCGCCCAGTAATTTGGGCTGTTCGTTGTCTATCAGGTACTGAGTAACGCAACAGTTTTATTGCATTGTGGGACAGTAGGACAGCGTCTGGCTGTAAATGCGATGTTTGTGGGTTCAAACCCTATTAAGGGGAAGGATATCAGTTCAATTATTTCATTTCCCCACCTGGCAAAACGTGGCAGTGGAGAACGGAGTATCTTGGAACGAATTATCTCTACCTACTCTACTATGCGAGATAATAGCGTAAAGCTAAAAATAAATATCTTAAATAGAATTGATGTCATTTAAATGTGACAGACATTATCAATTCACGACTGTTTTGAATTCAAAACTCATAGAGGATAAATAACTTACTTGAAATGGAGGCAGATTCGACTGAATTTAATTAGGGTTCTATTTGTCTTATAAAAAATAGATAATACTGTACCTTAATGATAACAAACAAAAGTGAAATTAAGACAATAGATTGTCTAATGACATTAGCTATGTCGTTGCGCAGGAGTCGCCGTCGCATGTCTTCGTAGATAATCACCATAACAGGTGATACAGAAAGTATTACAATACCTTTAAAATAATATAAAACTTAGAAAGTTTATTTTATTATTCAAATTAACGAATCTATAAAATTTCTAAGAACTGCACACTAAGCGGCTATCCGATTATGGAAAATTTAAGATCGGGTAGATCTATTATGGTCTGACATTTGGTAAACATATTTAAATAAATAAATTAATTAAAAAATGTATTGTGGTGGGCATTGAACCCACAACCTCAGCGTGTCGTTTTACATATTTTTCATTTGAAACTATATGAAAGTTTGGTACCTATCAACTTTTTCCTTTTTTCGTCGTAACGAGGGTTTGGATACATCAAGCCCAGAATGAGAAGAAAAGTTGTCATTTTGTAGGTTTCTTTGAGAGTCTTGAATTTTCTTTCATTTGTATCTATAAAACAATGGAAAATACTATAGTTATAGAATAATGAGTGACAAGATTTGCCAGCTGTTTTAAAGCAGTGTATTTATTTATATGCCAATACGAGAAGGAAAAGCTTTCGGCCCTTTTTAACGGTAATCATACGTCCGTCCGTATTTTATGGAGTATTAAATGTAGCATAGTTAAATATAAAAAAAATATAAAGCTACCTATTCCTTTGAAGTTCTAACTATACAAGTATATTTAATATTTACTCCGTCCTGGCACTCTTGCAAGTTGTTTGATTGTACACGAAATAGTTTTTTATATATTTATCAGTTCCACGCTTTTCTACGCATGACTACACGACAGAGAGAACATAGTGTCAAGACACTTTGTTCTTCGCTTTCCACCCGAATTCGAGACATTGCGTGTTAAGTGCCACAAAATAATTGTAGATTTGATTGCCATGAAAATGCTTATATATATTTCCCCATTGGTTTTATTTCCCCATTCTCGTAACATAGAACGCAGCGTTAAGCTATGCCAGCAAAAACAGGATGGGTCTAATATGGGTAAAAATGGAGATCAGAATTAAATAGAAAATAAAAGGCTATTTCGACCCAGTGTGACAACATTTGACTGTAAACTCAATGATTGGGAATTCGAATACCTTTCGGAATTAATATATTTAAATATTAAAATACTAATTTATATAATAACTTTGAAAGTTAGAAAGTATATTTTTACTTACTACTACCAATAGATACTTGCAAGTCTTGGTTTCTTTCACACCAGACCATTTCTTAACGGTCAGGTGAACAGTTATCAAAAAGTGGTCGAACTTTCAAAGCGATGCTCGAACTGAAAGCATTTATTAATATACATTATGTTATACCTATATGTACTTACTTGAAGCAAACGTTTCAAGAGAAGGTTTTGTGCTAGGATATAATAGTTTTATACAAAGACTAAAATACTTTTTCGTTTGCAAAAGACGTGTCAAGCTGTGGTCGTTTGTTTGTCTCGCCAAAACTCGATAACGGATGGAGCGATTTAGCTAATTTTGGTTTCAAAATATTTGTAGAAGTTTAAGAAAGGTTTACTATGTCAGAAAACAGAATTTTGCATGAAAAACAAAAAAATATATTTTCCCGATACAAGCGTGGTGTCAAACAGAATGCGTTTGGAATTTAAATATTAAGCAAGAACAATAGCTTAGACTATGGGATATTAAAAGACCTATCATAAATAAAATTCGGCCGCTGAATTAATGATATATAAATTATATGACTTAGATTAATATTTATTATCTTTCTAAGAAAGATTCTGAACGCGCTATAAGTATTTGCTCAGCTAGTTTATATTATAAATAATATTTTCTTTATAGTTAGAGAAGAAAAAAAAAAGAACGGTTTCTTCTCTGGTGTCTCTAATGCTGAGGGGCTTTTTCATGTGGTCTCCACGCGTCCATCGTGTCTACGAGACAGAAGCTGGAATCTTTAATATACGCATTGCCACTCGCCGCCACTGACCGACCTAACCAAATACCTTCTTAGTTATGCCGCCTCCGCCTTCTTAGTTAATCCGTACTAGAAATTTATTGACAGGAGTGTTTAGTACAAAATTTATAACGATCGTTTCAACATTTAGCCCTAATAATGTGTAGGGTATCAATTTAGCTAGATTGTTTTAACCTTTCAATACAAGAAAACACGTATTCCAATTATTTTTCTTTTTTTTTTTTTAGATTCACATCTTTTTCCCGCATATCCACTTCCGTCCGAATTCGAAACATTGCTTGTGAAGTGGCGGAAATGGCAGTGATTTTCATATAATTATTTCCCCGAATGAGAATCGAACCACAAACCTCGCTTTTACAGTTTGACACTCACTGCGCCACGATAGGCCCTTTCAAATTCTACGACGTTAAATATATTTAGTACGTAAACGGACGCAATATATTATAATCTAAATATTCCAAAAGTTTTGTAAAATTATCATAATATATTATGTTAATCTAATTAGTTCATCTAAATAGATTAACAGGTAAATACCTGTTACAATGCAAGTGCAGTGAAATATTAAAGTGTACTAACTTAATTGAGAAATTTATATTTTGAGTGTGACTTTATAGTGTGAGAGTACAGTGATGCACAGTATGTCAATTAATTCCTACAATTTCCTTTGGAAAGGTTCCTTTCTCTATTTGTGGATGTAGAGGAACGGGAGAAACTAAATTTTACATTTTATGGCCAAAGCTACAATGGAAATAAAAAATAGAATGGTTATAAACTCCACGCAAAGGAATTTGCGAACGACAACGTACTCGTACTTAATAATCAAATAATTATTTTTTTATAACAAATTTAAATAGTACCCGTCTCATACAATGATTAACAGTAAAATTCCATATAAAACTTTTACCATGATAAAATTAGAACCCGCGCCTCTTGGAGAATGTATTTGTGTTCTGTCAACTAAGCTATACGTTCTACTGGCAATATAACACTGTACTGTTATAACTTTTCTTCTTAGCATCTCTGGTAGGTAGGTTAGAAAGAATGCCAAATACTTAATCAACATCAGGCTTTATCCCCATAACAGGGTAGTCAAAGAGTACCTAGTATCAAGACACTCTATTCTCCACTTTCCACCTAATATCAAGACATTCCGAGACGAGACGAGAAATATCGAGACGTGTTGAGTGGCGGAACTCAACGCAGCGCTTTGCCTTAGGTACCAGAGCAGATGAATGAAAATATTTTAAATATAATTTTATTCCCCTGAGCGGGAATCGAGCCTACAATAGACCGCGTTTACAGTCAGACGCTGTCCCACTGCACCACCATGGCCTCTATTTTATATTTTAAAAATCTAAAACTGAAGTTAGCGAGTGTACCACACCTTGCGCAATTCTCATAACAAATTATATCGTATATATCCTAGATAACAGGACCGTACGATGACGGCTGTCAGTCTATCAACGTCGTTTTAAAAATTCTTTAAGATATCGCCCTTAAATTTGTCAAACACACGTATGTTGGTGAACTTATTTATTATGTAACTGCTAGAAAAAAATATTATAATTATTATATAAGATGGTTTTGTATTTAAATTTATAATCGAACATATATTTTTACACTTTTTTCCGCGAAGCACTTACCACTTGCCGCCCAAATCCTGTATTGCATTTGTGTGTTAAGCGGCGGAACTCAACACCGACACTCAACAGAGTGGAGAAATAAAAATAATTTAAATATAATCAATCCCCGAGTGAAAATTAAGCATAGTTTATACAGTAAAATTTCACACTGCACCACTATAGCCACAATATATTTTCGTAATTTCTTTATCTAGTCGGGACAGTTGGTAGAAACTAGTGTAGTATCACTCATTTCTACATGTTTTATCTTATAAGTAATGAGAAAGAGGCGCGGATTGAAGCCTCAATTTCCTAAGTGTATGGATAACACTTTAAAATGAAATGGAAAAATTTTTTTTTTAATTAATTGCATTCTCTCTTGCCAAACGACTGTTCATAGAATAATCTTTGGGTAGAAAAAATTTGTAAAAATCTCTCTACAGAAATGCTAACAACAAATATAATTGTTGTAATAAGCGTATAAGAATTTCAACGTAGCTGGATGTAGAACGCATGGCTTAGCGGTCAGAGCGCTTGAACGATTTTCAAGAGGCGCGGGTTCAAATCCCGGCTACTAAATTTCTAAATATATGAAATAAAAGCAATTCAAATGTAGTCAGTCCCTTGAGTTGAAATGTGGGCTCGCCACAAACGTTACGGTATGCAGTCAGACGCTATCCCACTGCGCCATGATGACTCTTCTTATTTTTTATTATTAAATTGAATTATTGACTTTATTCAAATAATCAATTTGAAGCACGTGTGAATAGCTTATTAATATAAATAAATTAATAAAGATTAAAAACTAAAACTACGCATCAAAGTAAAAATTAAAAAATCGACGACTATCGACGAAAATTAATGTTATTAAGTAACGTAACAACAAAGATAACGGAGTGTTTTGACACTAAGTTCTTTCCGACCACTAAATGTGGGAGATGCGTAAATTTAAATCAATATATATATAATAATGAATAACGCAAACTTTTTTAAAAACTATACAAAAGGTGCGAAAATGTATTTTCTGAATTTTATTTACGCTGAAATTAAATTGAATTTATATGGCAATAAAATTCCCATATTTCCGTTATAAATCCATTTCCTTGTCAAACACACGAATGTCAGGAAACCAGAGATTTGCAAATATTGTAATCGTATTTTGTCATTCGTTATTTCTTATTTTAAAAAGATATGTGGTATATATATATATATATGCTATTTAAAATATCGAGTTTAGAGTCACACTTTATCCCTAGCGGGCCGATCGGAGCCAACGGAGCGCCAAACGCTACGGTCCCTGCATACTTATTCCGCCTCGTCCACTGTCATCAACCTCTTTATACACACCTTCCGGAGGAACCATGAGGACCCCTCATGGTTTTTACTAACCTACCTTTAGTATCATCGATACTGTGTTCGAGAAGGTCAACCGAGGTCTCCCCCTACTTCTCTTACCGATCTAAATAGTATTTGTCTAGTATTTCATCTGTCTAACAAGTTTTTATTAGCTTCACCTGTATCTATCTATGAATCTCCATGAAAGGAGAAACTCTCTACATGACAGACGCCTCAGTTTTCTCAGGTATAAGCATCGTTTTTACGGAAGATTGTAGTCCCTACGGCCCTGGCCAGTGGCGGTGAAGGAGGAGGATCTGCCGGTCTAGAGTCCCACATAACCGCGTCCGAGCCCGAGATCGGGCGGGTATCCGTACAGGATTTCCTCACGTTAAAAAAAAAAAAAGGTATAAGCATCGATCATAAGCTCCAGTGTAATGTCCACCTTGAAGCACATGCAGACAAAATCAGCTCTGCCGCATTCGCAATTAAAAAAATTAGGCTTATAACTGACGTTGGTACTGCTCGTCTAGTACTACATGCTTTTATAGAGCAGTGCCGTAAACATAAATTCCATATTTATTCTTCTAAAAAGAGCCGTGAGGTCTATTTATAATCTTAGAGCTCGAGATTCTTTGCGAGAAGTTTTGAAATACATAGGTATACTTGCAGTTGCTTCGCAGTATATATATTATAATATTTTGTTTGTCCGATAGCATAGCCAGTGTTATGCTAAAAACAGTGACAGACATACTATAGGGCCGAGAAATAAAGACAAGCTTGTAATACCAAGTTATCGCCTCATAAAGTAAATAAGTCTTTTATTATATATTATATAAATATTAGATTTGCAACTCTAAAATTTTAAAGCCGCTATAAAGACAATATACATAAGTAAAGCTTATTACTCAGTAGAAGATTATTTAAAAGATAAAAATATGTAGAACTAATATAATTTGATTTTGGTGCAGGGTAGCTACCACTGTATTAAAATATAAAATAGTAAATTTTATATTTAAAAAGAGCAACTGTGGAGTTTCTCGCTGGCTCTTCTCAGCGGAACTGCCACCCGAGCCGGTGGTACCTTCAAATTCATCCGACGATTCAAAAGTGCTTGCAATAGTCTATTTAAATAAAGGATATTTTAAATTTGCAATGCCATTTTGACTGACTTCTTACCATATTTCACTTAAACAGTCAGACACTCAAGTCCGTACATGACAAAACAATATTTTAATAGCATGATTAAACACTAAACATAACATATAAAAACGTCTCGCTATTAGGTTATTTTTAAGCTAATTTATTGCTACCCTATATACGAGTACACATAGGATGCGTAGATAATAGAGAACGAAGATTTTTATCACTATTGCGTCCCTCCCAGCTGCCTTCTCCGTCAAATATGAGTGAGCCGTAAAGATAATAAAGCCAAGTAACGACAAAAATTTAAACATTTTAAACGGAAATCCTTTGAAAATTCTTTTTGTTAAATGATTCAATGACGCATAAACGGGAAGTGCCGTTTATTTTGCTTTCTTCTTTTGTATCCTAAACACAAAGGTCGAATGTAAATCTTTGAAATATATACCCCGCAACATGCCACGGAAGCCAATTCGTTCTCTTTGCACCACCTCGGTGGAAATAAAACTGGGATCAAACTAAATTAGAATGCTCACCGCCCTGTTTAACAATAAAATGTATAAAATGTAATGTATCCACGGATATTGACATTTTTAAGATGGTATTTAAAAATGCAAAATGTCAGCTATGATTTTATTAATATTATTACAGTTATATTGTATTATGCCATTATTGTGTTAACTATGCCTTTTTATTTATCTTTTGCATGTGATGATTACATTTAAGGTAAGGTATTAAATTAGTTGTATTAGTTTTAAGACAAATTTACATTAATGTTTATATATTAATGTCAGAACCGTTGGTAATATTCATAAAATAAATAAAAAAAATTAAATTAATGGTAATGGTGAATTATATATATACATTATATTATATATTACATATATACCTACGTTTTTAAGCATAATTAAGATGTTTAAAATTGCTAATAGTTTTTTTTATCTTTAAGCATTCTAATTTCAAAAATAATATATGTATGTATCATTCATACATCCATTTCTGTATTTTATCTTATTGTTGCTCATTGCTGGATGGTGGAACTCTCTTAAACAACATTATACTCCATTATGGTACATTTGATGTTCAGATATTATCTACTATAGGTACAAATGAAAGTTGCAGGTTTGACGTATTTTAACACAACGTTGAATTACAGCAACTTAAAATATTAATTTAGTAGAAGATTATATTTAGTACTGAAAATTAACCGCTCATGAGTAACGTTACAATATACTTATATTCTTATACCTTTTTAAACAATAGGATGGCACGAACGATTTTTCTAACTTAGGTAAATTCAATATTAGAAATGGTTAAATCATTCACTAATTCAAATACAAATCAAATTAACATAACTTTAATCATATAAAATACATATATTCAGGGAATGAGATTAAAATGTAAATATATTTTATGAACTAGTTCATTTATAATCCACGTCACTTCAGTATTAATATAATTTTTAATTGTAAATGTAATTTTATTTTAATTTTTTTCAATGTTTTGTATTTTATATAGTAACATATTGGTTACATGAATCCAAGTCTTAAAGCTTGACATCCAATGTCAATTTCACTTTTGACATTTACAATAATTTTAAAATATATCAATAAATTGGCGCCTTTTCCAATTGTATAATTTAAATACTGTAATAAAAGAAAATACACTGTACTTAATAATAAAGTATACTTACTAAGTGTACTAAGTATATTTATATTTCAACTACAGCAGAAACAAACTTGCTTAAGTAAAAATTATGTTTTCAAAGAAATTGTATACACTAGTATTTTTACGCAATGAAACACAAATTTTGTTAGGTTTCAAGAAACGTGGCTTCGGAGTTAATAAATGGAACGGTTTCGGCGGGAAAGTGGAACAAAACGAGACAATAATTGACGCAGCCATACGAGAACTTAAAGAAGAATGTTGTGTAAAAGTAAAAAAAGAGGATTTAAGGAATATAGGTCATTTAGAGTTTACTTTTGAAGGAGACACAGTTATGATGGATGTAAGAGTATTTTCTGCTAGTATATACAAAGGAATACCAAATGAAACTGAAGAGATGGCTCCCAAATGGTTCGATTTGGATACTGTCCCTTTTGTAGACATGTGGCCGGATGACAAGATTTGGTTTCCCTATATGTTACAGAAGAAACTGTTCTACGGCAGATTTAATTATAAAGGTTTTGATACAATCCTCAGTTATAATATACAGGAGCTAACTTCTATGGAATCATTTTATAAGAATAATTAATTTTCTTACTATAAATCTGTTATAATTAAGTATTTCACCTTCTTTTTGTAATTGTTTTTGTCATTAATGACATCATCCTTTTGTTAAATTATATTGATTTAAGTTAAGAACATTTAAAGACTGTATCAATTCCTATAGTTTTATTTACATTTACTCAAAGTGACTATGCATAATACTTGAGAATGTTGTATATTAGAATAGGTTCCCTTTGCCAATATTTAAGTTGGTCTCCAAAATTAAGTGAAAACTGAAAAGTAAGAAATTTTAGATTTTAAATGTAAAATAATATGAAAATAGTTTACCACATATTAAAAACTATTTTGCACACAGTTACTTTTTAAACTAAATATTTTTTTTCAACAATCATTATCTGTAATTAAATTACAAAACTCAGCACTCCTTTCATAAGTTCAAGTAGAAAATTGAACTGTAGCTGTTTAAATAATTAAAACAAGACCAGGGTAATTTCTTATAAATAAAACATTCTCTTAATAGTTTTTTTTATTTATATAAAATACAAATCATAAATTAGGATGTTGACAAGATTTAAAATATACTAAACAAAAATAAAAAAGAATACATCATAAGTTACTTAATCAGTGTTTTGACACACCAGCTTAAATTTTCCACATGCTTTACTCTACATGGCATGTAGTGTTAAGACATTCTATTCTGTTCTCCAGTTCCTTTCTAATATTAGACTATTTCTGGTAGTCTTGCCAGTAGTACTACTGGGGATATCCTTCCCAATAGAGTAACTGGTAGTAGGTCTTGGTGGGTATTATTATTTTATAATTTTCAGTCCTTAAATTAATATCTATAACTAACACCAATCATATCAATAAAATTATTAAGTCTGCATGTTAATATTGTTTTGTTTCACTGGTATGTTTATTAAGATTAAAATTCCTAGTTGTTCTACTGGAAATAGACCTTGACTTTCATCAGTTTGAATTGTGAAGCACTCCCCAATACTATACTCTTAGACCATACTGGAGATATAAGAATAATTTACTTATTAATCATCCCCCTGGGTAGGGATTAAACTCACAACCATAACATTGGATATGGAAACCAATAAAACCCTTCCCTGAAAGCATTCAAAGTTACAAAGTGATATATTTTTTTAGAATTTGTACACCATATTATCCGCTTAAGTCATAGAAAATAAATAATCATCTTCCGCATTTACTTAACAAAGTACTAGTATTAACACAAAATTTATAAAACGAAGGTACAAAAATATTATTTCTTTAAGAAATGAAGGTTAACTTTTAAATCAGTGTTAAACGACAAAATTATTAATATTAATAGGTAAGAAATAAAATAATTATAATAAATATAACTAGTATTTATTTCAAGAAAAAAAAAACAAATACTTTGACTTTTTACTCATGACTTTTTAAAAGAAAACATAGGAACATACTCAAAGAAATATGGACTTTAAAGTATTACAGTATATTAATAAAAATTAAAATAATTAAATATATATAAACTAAGGCAATGTTAAGTTCCGCCACAGCTGGCGATGTTTTGAATTCTGGCGAAAAGTAGAGAATGAAGTACCAGGTAGAGCCTGGCACCAACACTAGGCTCTTTCTGGCTACCCTGCTATGCAGGAAAAAGCGTGAAGCTAAAATATATATATATATATATATATAATGGAACTTACTAATAACTTAAATGTATGACATTCTTTATATTAAAAAACATTAAAATATTTCAAATACATACTAAATTAAAAGTTATTCTAACAATATTAAGTAACCAAAGAAAATACATAAATCTTTTAAAATATTGTTAATGAAATAACTGATTGACAATGGACAATTATATGTTTAATATGTTTATAAGTTGGGGGAGAAACTTTAATGAAAATTGTGGCCTTGAGTTCTGCCTTTGAACACATAATGGCTGTTTGGATGGTAAGTGCTAATGCTTTTTGTTAAGGTGTTAATGGCGGATACTTTTAAAAAAAACTGATATAGACTATAACTTTCTTCTTTGGAAAACAACCGACAATTTGTTTTAGTAAATTTATAATTAGTATATACTACTACTAATTGTAGGTTTATAATAAAAAGTTTTAAAAAGTCCTTAACAATATGTTACTTTGAATTATTATTATTATTAAACAGTTTTTTTAAGATACACAGTATAATATAGAATTAACAAAAAAAAGAAAAATCTAAAAATTTTTTTACCAAAACACTACTTACAGCCACACTCAGAAACACCAATCAGCATTTAATGACATTAAATCAACTCACTTGCACCAAAATAACTTCAATTAACACTAATCACTGTCTCTGAGTATAAATAAACTTTACACTAACACTATTTTACGCATCACAAGTCATCGAGTAAAGCAGTTCTAGCCAGATTCCTGGCCAAGGCCAGTCGAAGAAGTTCCGCCTTTTCATTGGCAAGGCATTTGCTGTGGAGTTCGAGTTGCAGCATTAGCTCGTAGGTATCTTCGGATGATATGACTGGATCCTCAGTTTCGAGGAGAGGTAGAGTGTCCAGAAGGAGAGTTGGCCAGAAACTGTGGAGAAAACAGAATGTGATGTTAATGATTTGTACATCAGTGTTTAAATGTACATATCATTGTTGTGGGTTTCATTCGTAATTGTGGAAAAAATATGTACATTATAAACCTTAATGTATAATCTATTTTTATTTTTTTCGCATATAGCAGGGTTGTCAGAGAGACCTAGTATCATAATGCCCTAAATAGAATTGAGTGGTAGAACTAACCAATTAAAGAATTGAGACATCCAAAATTTTAACTACATTGCAATTGACAGAGCTGATGGAGACAGTTTGTCCGTTCCAGCCTCACATACCACAATGACCACCATCTTGACACACGAAGAATTAAACACAGACAGAGAGGGAAGTCGGGGGTTCAATTTCTGGCACTTAGAAATATAAGTAAAGTAAACACGACGTTGGGTCACATAGCATCAATATTTCAAACTCGGACGGAGAGCAGAGAACATAGAATGTTGACATTAGACTTAGATTCTCTCTGACTACTTTGAAATAATAGATAAATAAATGTAACTTACTAATCAGGTGCTATATTTGACGTTATTAAAGATACCAACAGCTTGGCAGCCTTTTTAAATTCCCTATTTTTATACAATCTGTGGAAATCACAGTATTTACCTGAAAATGAAAAAAATATATATTAGTTCCTTTGGTCTAAGTTATATAACTGTAATATGAATTCACACAAAAAAGCAAAGAACACTCGCCCAACAGCAAGAGCGTGTCGTCGATGAGCAGCACCCCGCCGGCCGTCAGCAGCAGGTCAGCGGCTGGAAGCGCTTCGCCGGCGCTGTACGCGCGTAGGGCGGCGTGTGCGGCGCGCGCGCACAGCGCTGGACTGCGGCCGCGCCCCGCCCAGGCCAGCGCCGCGCCCGCGCCCGCGCTGCCACTGGCCAGGCGGCGCGCGGACAGGCACGAGCAGATCGTTTGGACTGCACATTTTCATTACGGAACTCAATAATATTTATTTTCGTTCCCCATTCTCAGAGTATTTTAAAGGTTGCGCGTAGGATGGTGATGAAAGATATGAAAATCATTTAAATATAATTATTCCCCGACTGAGGAATTACTTGTAACAATCACGCAATCCAAAATAATCAATGGCCTCATTGGCTAGAAAAAGAAATATATTTTCTTTGTAAATGTGTGAATAACACTTCATATAATAATAAAATGACTCACCACCCCCCAGCCCAAACTTCTTGGCCTCCGCCGCCACTCTCATTGCCTTGGCCTCAGTCTCTATGGGCATTCTCTCCAACAACAGCTCAGCTCTCTTTGCTCCTTCCGGAGGACAGCTGCCCAAGTAGGAGAGTCCGACTGGCCAGAGAGATTTGTGTTCCAGGAGTAAAGATCCATATTCTAATATGAGGCTGTCTCGAAGACGGTTTGTTATACTAAAAACAAAAAAACGATTTAGATATAATTAATAAAAAAAAATGTAGAATGTATGTAATCTTAAAAATAAGTATATAATTTTTCCTAAAGTACATGTAATTACGAAAATTATGCAGACAGAGTGAATTGTTGCTAAGTAAAAGTTTACATATAGAACAAGATTAAATTAGTAACATAAACGTTACACACACCGGCATGTATTTAACATACGTTGCTAAGGCAACGAGTATTTTACGCTTCAACGCGGTAGTAGTGATTTTATAATAACAAATAAGTACTTAAATTTGTATGTATTAAAAAACAAACGTTTTTGTATATCTAAATACGCTAATAAAATCTCCATTGTATATAAAAAGCCCCCTATATGAAGATAGGTAAAAAGAACTCTCTATTTTCCTCTTATTTCAAGGCGTAGGAGATGAGAATTTGATGAAAAAACCCAAAGTCCACCTCCAGTGAGATATGAACACATACACATTTTATGAGTAGCATTTAACATCTAAGTCACTATGGCGTCCATACAATGTGTTTAGAAAGAACAATTTCGCAAATATAAACGCATTCTGTCAAAAGTCTATTCTATCGAGTACACAAATTATTTTCACAAGACAAGGTCGACAACTCTCTAAGCCACTAGCTTAAAGTATATCCGACGTCATAGATAAGGAGCCACTTGCGAATAAGATAAATTAAATAACATAATCGCGGCACAGTGGGACAGCGTCTAACTGTAAACGCGATGGTATTGTGTTCGATTTTCCACTCGGGGGAATGATTTTTTATTTAAAAAAATATTTTAATTTCAACACTCAACAAGTAATGTCTCGAATTCGGGCGGGGAGTGCAAATAGGTAGATTAAGTGATAAACAGAACTTACTCATTTTGTTGTTTATCTAGAACTTGCAGCTTCCCACAATGGCAGAGCATATCAGTCAAATGAGCCGCAAACCACCCATTGTCAGACACTTGCTGTATTTCATGTATTACCTGTAATATTATTCAAAAGTTTATTGTTTTATGCATTTTATTACTCTTTATCTAAATGAATGGATGAATTTCATCTTTAAAATTTCACCTGCGTAATGGGGTAGTCAAAGTGTCAAGACATCCATTCTCTGCTTTCCTCCCATATTTCCATCCATACTCAATTATATTATATTTCCATTCATACTCATTTATATAATTTTCAATATATTAATTCACCCAAGTAAGACATTAATTGTTTTACAACATAAGTTGAATTTTCTTGATATAAATAAAATATATAAATATAAAACTTTAATAACATATAACCACAAAATAATCGATTTTTATAATATAAATTGACATCTCTTTCACTAAATTCATCATTCATCTTTGAAACAATCCCTATGCTTTGAAATACCCTTAAGAAAGTATCGTAACTAAACAAGAAACAATTTATACACATCAGTTTATAGTCTAGTCTTGAAATAGATTTTTTAATGTTAATTTTTAGCATTCCATACCTGATGCAAGTCCCCATCAAGCAACGCTCGTACCATCACATCCAAATGGGAGCGGCTTGTCGTCTCCATGCCAGCACAGGCCGCCCCAGCCGCATCCAAGTCTCTTCTCTTAGCCCAGGGTGTGGTGAATAGCACCCAACCCCCAAGGATGTCAAACCAGGAGGTGTATTTAGTTCTTATTGATTCAAACGCAGCATATTCACCTGTCATGAGCTGTGAAAATATTATCAATTAGATTAATATATTAACTAGTGACCCACGTGAACTATAGGGAAAAAAATGGGAGAAAAAAGGGGTCTATGTTCTTTCCAAGGCCTTCAAATGTCTCTATATACAAAATCATAACAATCAGCTCAGCTCTCTTTTACAAAAGTGATGGTGATGGGGATGGAGAAGTACAAAATTTAGGCATAGCTGAAGCTTGTATGGCGCAGGAGTGCAGAAACACAATATTTTTTATAATTATTAAAATAAACATTACATACGAGTATGTCATGGCTTTCGGCCAGGCGTATTTCACCCGCCAACATCCCATACCCAAACATCAGAACCAGAGATGTTCTGTTGCTCCGTAACCAAACAAAAAGAAATCAATAAATTGGTTTTGCCTAAATTCACTTACATTGATTGCTCCATACCTGTTATCGATATTATATAAAAATAATTCACAATAATTTTATATTCGTAACTAAAACCAATATTATTCCAAATTCAATAGCATTCATCCTATATCCGCAAACCAGTACTGAAATGTTACAATCGTAACATCCCTAATCACATCCCTAATCACATCACTATTCAGCATATTTTATATAAACAGACTTCGGTATTCATTATTTTATATGAAAAGACTCAGTTTAAAAAATATAATAAAGCAGTTTTTAATTCTCTAGGTTCTCTCTGACTAACCTGCTATGCGGAAACAAACTACACCTAGGTCAAGTTTTTTTTTATAGCTTCTTGTGTTATTATTAAGTGTTTAGAGATAAGTACTGACTATGATCAGATGTGTAACAAAACAGTTGAGTTTCCAATAATAATATTCCTTACATGTGATATTTTTGTTTTGTCAATCCATAAAAACCCAGGTTCAATCAAATTTATGGGGAATTATTCTCAAATAGTTGGGAATGAAAAATGACCAGAACCCCAGGATCAAATGACCTATACACTAGTTATATCAGAATAAAATTATAAAATCTTGCTCACTTTGCTCACAACTTTGTTCTCAAGGAATTATAAAAAATAGTAGCTCAAGAGACTCCTTATTACATCAGTATGTCAGTGAAAGTGCCGTCAAAAATATATTTGTATTTATACACTGTGTATGCATTTAGTGAAATATTACAAACAGACACTTAAATTTTATTTATTAGTATAGATAAAGACTCACCCTCATTATAAGTTCTAATTGTGGTTGCTGCATCAGCAGTCTGCTACCCAGTTTTGATCTACACTCTGCTTGCCAATGTTTCCAGGTTATTGTAAATTCTCCTGTGGATATACCACCATAAACCTACAAATAGTTTAAATTTAATAATTATATTATTAAAAAAACTATAAACTAGAGATAACAAGACAACTGAACTGAACTGTTTTAACACTAAGTTCTACATATTTCTCTAGGAAGAATAGAGAACAGTTTAAAGAATAAAAGTTAAAGTTATATTAAATAAGCTTTCTGTGATATAGAATATGTTTTCTCTAAGCTTATTCAAAAGTGTCTTTCATAATAATAATAATACTATAAATTAGTAAGTAAACAAAAAACTTACATTATAAACAGGCATGCTTCTCAAGGAGTTATCAACTAGTTTAAATTCACTAGAATCAGCTGTGGAATGCAACTTAAGCAATGCTCTAGCTACATCCACTCTGCCCTGGACAACCATACCCACAACGGTGTCCCAATACTCTGGATGGTCCTCTGAGCCCCTTTCACATGATTCAAGTAACTGAGCTGCTGTCTGCTCATGGCAGGGAAAATGAAAACGAACCCATTCTAATAAAAAAGGCAGTACTACTTCACCAGGAATTATATCAATGAATAAAATCTCACATAAGTGCCATATACATTCTATTGAATAGAAAATAGTTATATATGAGTAAAAAGTGTTCTTCTCTATTCCATCTGTTTCTTTCTGGGCGGCTTCTTGCAGACTTTCAATGCAGACTCGAATTATAGAACGATATTGGCGCGAAAGCTTGAGAAGTTCGACTTGGTTGTCTGTAGTCTTGGAAGTTTCAACAAGCTTTTGTAAAGACAGAAATGTACCATTTGCTTCGTTGACCAGTTTCCGTAATATTGGAGTAAACAATACAACGCTCTGACGGATGTTTAAAATTTTATCATCTGTTTTGTTCGCTTCTTCTAAAGTATTTTTGTTTACATTCTGACTTCGAGGATATATTGCGAACTGATTTCCGCGTCTCCACGTAGCACCTATTCGTTTTTCGAGACATTTTTCTGGTAAAACCTGAAAACAATAATAAATTTTGTAAAGACTACGCTATAACATAACCTAAGTAGAGTTTTTTAAATTACTTACGAAGGTTTTAACACGTTTAACGGTTTGTGTGTTATTTGCTGGGGACGGGCTAGCAGAAAAGCTTGAAAAATTCATTTTTCAAAAAGTAAATTAGACAACAAAAAGGTTTAAATAAAGAAGTACATAACCGTTTATTTTCAACTTTCAACTATTTAACGCCGATGCTGTCATGCTTCGCATTTCTGTCACTGTCAAATAAAAAAAAAAAACATTTTCATCCAGTAATAAAATATGCATTATACTTTTATATGTAAATATAATTTAGTTATAGTAAATAATAAATCAAACAAAATATATACAACTTAACTGAAAAATTATGAAATATGAATAAAATTACAAATTACATGTTATGAAAATTGAATATTTCATAATAATACGCTTCACTATTGTTCCATATATATTAAAGCTTGTATTTTTAGTATTTATAAAACGAAATAGACTAGTATATAATTTACTTATTTAACACTAATAGTATGTACAAATGATCCCTCCATTCATGATTTTATAAATCATTCTGACTTGACCGGATATAGTGTTGGAAGACATGTTGATTTGTCATGAACGAAGCGATTTTTGTCAATTCGTCAAAAAGTGTTTTGTTTGAATGTAAATTGTACAAAATTAAACAGTAAATCGGGTAACATAGTGTCGTACAAAGTGATATTAGTATAATGTGTAATATATGTTTATGTTGATAAGTCTGAGAAAGGGAATCAATTTTAATAGGACCATCCGATATATTTGGTAAGCGTTGCGTTAATTTTTACCGTCACTAACTTTTTATTTGGGGATTCGACCGAGACACAGTTTCATGCACTATATCGTAGACCTTCACCTCGGTCGAATTCCGAAACTGCAGTTATAACTAATACTAAACTTCTAATAGTACTTTGGTCAAAGAAAACTTGACGAGTTTGACGTAGCGGTGAACTTGTTGCAAGGAAACAGAAATTAGGCCGTGATTATCTGCTTAGTGTCTATTTGTTTGTGTATTCGCTAGTCGGATGGTCGTGACGTCACGTGTGTACGGTGAAAAATCTTATACAGTGTATACAAGGTATGATAAACTTTTTATCAAAAATTGATAGCTGCTATGATTTAGATTACTCGACAGATACAGCGTTTGCACTCAGTTTCAAAGAAAACAGTGTAGTCTGTGTGTGTTTTTCACGTGTTAGTCAGAAATTTTGTAAGTACTTCATTTTCTAATATGAAAGTATGGGAATATGATTTTTAAAAAATCTTCTAAGTATTTGTTTTTTGATACTTATTTAACCAACTCACTTATTTATATTAATTATCTATCAAGATATTTTATACAATTTACAATAGATAAAATAAAATATATGAAAAATTATTTGTAAATAATTGTATTACAAAAATTATATTAATTAAGAATAAACTATTAATAAACTAATTGAAAATACTGTTAATGTCACCAATTTTATCAGATTTTATGTTTGTTTTCATTAAAATGTTTAATAATAGCTTTGATAATTTCAAATAGCACCTCAAAATACTTTTAAAATTTGGTTTACACTTGAAAATACTATTCAATTATCTTGAATACTTACTTCTATGAGTCATAATATTGGTTCCACATATGTTTTTCCTTAAAAAAACTTGCCATTTTTTATATAAAGATGTTTGCAAGTTATTTAGGCAAGACAAGATAAGGACTATCACAATCAATATTTGTTTATCACTGTGATAACTTTGTTCTTTCATATTTTTGAATGATAAATAGTGTAATAACCTCATGCATATGTTATCTTTTGTCTAAACAAAAAAGTATATATTATTTACTATTCTTTTTAATATGTTTAATGCAAAGTTTGAATTACTTACAGTCTCTTTTTTTTAATCATATATATTTGCAAATTCAAGACCTATAGTTATGCTTAGAAATATGAATTAAAGTTTAAAACTGGTATCAATTTGGTACTTTTATACTAATTTTATTGTGAATTACATGAAAATCTCTGAGTTGGGTATTATTTGTTTCACCAAAATTAACAAAAATAAAGGTAATCTTGCATTTGTTTTGAATGAATGAAATGATATCTGTAAAATACGGTAAACATCTCTTAGAGCCATGTTCAATAAGTTTCCTGTTAGTGTTGTTCCACAAACAAGTATTCAAAGGCTGTTGCGACCATGGTTGCATCCACAATGTCACTTCCTCTATAGCGATTCTGATAAACATTGTTTAAATTTCAATGAATAGAAATATATATATTTTCATTTATCTGTTTGTTTTCTATGTTATCTTTTTTTATATATTTTAGTTAGGGCTTCCAATCCCACAGTGTTTGTTCAATCTTGGTATTTGCACTACTAAGATTTTCAATTCTGCGGGATCTCAGTATTACTGAATCTACTTAACTCCACATTTTTTTTAAGTTTTACAATTAATATATATAACCAGTCAAATTACTATATATAAATAACACAGAAAAGAAACTATATCTATCAACTACAAAATATATAACATTTAGTTAGTGAGCTATTAATTAAACACAGGTAAATCAATTATCCAAATCTTGTTGTTGTTGATGATATTGTTAAAATTAGATATAATTTCTTCTTTGAATACAAATTTTTCACTAATTTGCTTCCCTAGTGAGAATTGGACAGCCACATATGTTTAAAGTCAGATCAGTTTTAGACAATTATTTTTATAATTGACTAATCGTCCTCCGGAACTTTGTAAGGGCAATGTGTCTCTTTTCGTACTAATTCCATTTCTATCTTTCTGTATATTGTCTAGTTGTCGCCCGCAGCATCGTTTGCATGGACTGTGTATCTTATTTTCCGTAGGCGGGACAAACCTAATATTCCATTTTCGTCTATTCTCGCTTAGCTTATTGTCCAGTAATTTCGGTTGTGCGGTATATAGAGCATTCGTTCACGAATCCCACAATCCCGGGATCCCAGTCGTTTTTTGATCCCAACAATATCGGGATTAAATTAGATTAACCCTGGGTTTTCGGGATTGACAAAAATCAAAAAGGACAAGACCATATAAAATCTTGTTCTTTTTTGGTTTTTGAAATGAAATCAATATTTTAAATTCGGAACTAACAATGTGTTTTGTAACAAATCTGATCGTTACCAGTACTGATCTCTAAACAAATAATACAAGAAGGTATACGAAAAAAAACTTTAACAAGGCTTATTATGATTATTATTATATATTTTTATGATTTTTTTTTAGCTTCACGGTTTTCCTCACATAGTAGTCACTCCGGTCAACACTTTCCGCCTGAAATCGAGACATTGCGTGTTAAGTGGTGGAACTTAACGCCGCCCTTTGTCTTAAGTATCAGAGCGGAGAAAAGAAAACAATATATAATCATTCCTCCGTGTCGGAATCGAATCCACCACCGTCGCGTCTACAGCCAGACGCTATCCAACTGCGCTACGACGGCTATTTCTAATTACATAATTTTTACCCTTTATTGAATTGCACTTGTTACCACCCTTAATATTGCTTCTGAATTAGAAACTATTAAAAAAACAAAGTGAGAGTCGACATTCGTATGAGATTGTTATCAAAAGTGTTCACCTTGGTTTTCTACTTGACATCTACTTATATATAATGAGACCGTTTTTAGCACTTGCAACACTGCAGTAAATGTATTACTAACAAAAGCAATGTATTATAGAATATTTTTTTGATACATTTCATGATGGTTTTTTTTTCACATTAGGCTTAACTGTAGTTCAATACTACAGTTGTATAACTGTTGTAAAAAAAAAATATAACTGTTGTATCACGTTTTTGACAATTTTTAAATAATAAATCGATACAAACGTCTGAAAAATGTCTCATATGTTAGGTACATTTGGTTTTACTTTAACTAATAAACTATACTTTTTTATTGTTATTAAACTCACATTGACGTCATTAGAAAAAATATATAACGGATGAACAATAAACGTCATGCCATCTTACGCTTCAACAAATATTGCGTGACGGGACGATATAACTTTTGTTTTTTTTTTTTATATCAACAGGCTTAACCTTCTATTTGTTGGGCCTAATAAGATTTAGGGTTGTAAGTTATAATACGATGTTTTAGCGAAGTTAGGATGCAATTGAGCTGTAGTTGTAGGTTCTACTCCCACATGGAGGAAGGTTTCCGAATAAATGGTGATAATATGATTGGTAGCGAAACCCAACGCCGCTAATTGATTAGACTATGAGACACTGATAAGACTAAGGAAACAATATAAATATTCTGAGACACTTGAATAATTCACATTCAAGCACATCTCAACTGAGCTGAGTTGAACGACGGTGTCAAATATTTTGTATTTAAAAATCTATTAAGTAATACTATTTTTATACCAAAACAGTACATTCATACTACATTTTCTCCGAATTTCTCCACTTTTTGTAAAAATAAACAAATTGCTCAATTATTATTATTAAAAATAACACACTGGAGACTAAATTTGAATCGCCTACTGTCTTTTTTAATTAGACACGACGCAATGAATCGCCAGCGCAAGATCTTTTTTATTTCTAGTCTGAAGTAATTTGCCTTTCACCGAACAGTGAATCACTGCTAACAATTAACCTTTCAAAACGAGACTGACATTTCAGCAAATTAACTACAAAGTTAATTTTAACTGACAGGTTAGTTAGGTGACAATAAATAGTTTTTATTAGTTATGTGATTTGTTCCGCATGGCAGTATGAAGAGACAGTGGCAAGTTTACTTGTCGCTTCTTTAATACATTGTGTGCTTAAGGGTGGGGGGGGGGGGGGACGTCCTGTACTTAACACCTTTGGCTTACGAAAATCTATATTTTGCAATGAAACTATTTTAACCGGATTAATCGCGTATAATTTTGGTATTCAAAAATACATTTTAGAACCCGACGTTTCGAAGACTTTACAGTAGTCCGTGGTCACAGGTAGACTGAGGTGGATGGATAAACGGATAAAACCAACCATTACATCAGGTTTGATAAACCTCATATTCTCTCGCTAGGGAAAACAGATATATCCCAAGGATGATCCGCGAGGCTATTGAAATATAAAAACACCCCACCCTTCTATAGAGAAGACGGTTGGAAACTTTCTACCACCTGGGACCCAATAATGAAAACTTTGAAGTCTCAATCCCATCACACCAGAGAGCAAGATACAGTCAGCTCATTTTGCAAGAATCCAGGGCAGTACGCGAGGCAACTAAGTTTCTTTTAACTTAACTTAGTTTCTTTTGTGAACTAATTTGCTAGTTATGCGATGATATATTGAATTTATTACAGAAGGAATATATTAAGGAGGATGTTGTATTTATGTAAATATTCTGTTAAAAGTTCTGGTTTTTGAGAGGTCGATGACCATTTGTATGACATTTTACAAGTAGTTACTGAAGTAGAGAAGTATACAAAATAACATATTACTTGCTTTGTTGATAATTTTTTTTATTTGTACAACTAACTAACAATCCTAAACCACAAATATATTGTAAAATGTCATATTTTTGGCAATGTTCATGAACTGGACTCTTTTTGGGTATATATATAGATACACTAGGCTCTCACTTCACATACCGCTTCACTTTTAAGCCTATCTTTAAGTACTGAAAATGTATCAAAAAAGATATTTAATATGTAAACAAAAGGTACGGGGGCCATATGTCCCCGTAACGTGTTAAGAAAATATAATAAAAAAAAAAAAAAAATGTTATAATGTTTTAACTCCATACATAAAATAAATTCAAATTATACATATCCTTTATTTAAATACACGTCATTGCAAGCACTTTTGAATCATACATATTTAGAAAACGTATAAAACTTTGAACGCACCGTTCAATCGAATCTTTTGAGTCGTCGGATGAACATTAAGGTACCACCGGTTCGGAAGGCAGTTCCGCTGAGAAAAGCCAGCGAGAAACTCAACAGTTGCTCTTTTCAAATATAAAATTTACTATTTTATTATTTAATACAGTGGTAGCTAACCTGCACCAAACTCAAATTATATTAGTTCTACACATTTTTATATTTTAAATATTCTCCTACAAAGTTTACAAGCTTTATTTTTTAATATTGTTTTTATAGCGGCTTTAAACTTATGGAGCGGCTTTAAACTATGTTAGATATTGCATATCTAACATAGGTTATGGAATCTTATTATATATGCGTACATTCATAGGTATAGCTATACATAAATAACCATAGGGAGATGGGAGAGACACCTATAATTATTATTCATTATGCGAATATTTAACATGATCGGGATCGAATCCGCGACCTTTCACTAACAGTTAGGCTAACCCGTTAACTAGTTGTAAACCATTAGGCTAACATATATGTATGAATAATATGTATTTTATATCTTCAGGCAACTCTAGACGTTTTCCGGAAGTACACGGAGAGAATGTGGCTATAAAACACTTTCTTCTCTACTCTCCGCTTATCATACAAGACATTGCGTGTTGGGTTGTGGAACCCTACACCCCCTGCTTTGACATATTCTATAATATATGTCATATACCAAGTAATTATATATATTTTTTTGTTTAGATTAGTTTCAAATAAAATAAGTATATTTTAGTAGCTTGGGAATCATTATTTTTTTTTAATTTAGCTTATCGCATTGTAGGCGATATAATTTCACAGCTTCTATCATTTTTTGATTATCAAAAGTTCAACGCACGTCTCGCTAGCTCTGATTCTGCACACCTATTATTACAACATCTGATATTTATCCATTGCATATTAAATATGCCGTATTTCAATGTAGTATGAGCCATATTACGATGGCACCAGGAAATATCGCCCAGTTGATGCAACAGTTACGATTGTAAGAACGGTACAAAGTTGTCGTCGTACGATAGATTGTGTTTTTGTTAAGTCTAGATTTCTGTCTGTATTTTACATTTCTTTATATTTTTTATATAGAATAAAAATAATGCGCTTATGAAAGTTTATTTTAATAGAACATTTAGTGAATAGATAGAGATAACTTAGTGATAAATTGTTTTGTACACAATCTTACATCGAAAAAGACATATTTAGAAAACGTACAAAAATTTTAACGCAGCGGGATTTGAAGCTGCGCCTCTTGAAAACCGTTCAAGCGCTCTGACCGCTAAGCCATGCGTTCTACACCCAGCTACGTTGAAATTCTTATACGCTTATTACAACTTATATTTGTTTATACGTTTTCTGAATGTGTAGTTTTATGTTGTCTTAGCTCCTAATTGATTGAAATCTAGATAACAAGTCTACCTAGATGCAATGTTATGTCGTACATAATATATTTTCGATTAAAGGTCAATTTCTTTAATTATACTTATTATAAAAAGAGGCCATGATGGCTCTGTGAGATAGCGTCTGGCTGTAAACGAATTAGAGAAATAATGGCGTTGAGTTCCACCAGCTCATCGCGTACCAAATGTGTCTTGATCGTTGCGATTTAAAAATAAATGAAATAATCGAAAAAAATTGTTTCGAAAACCGAAAATATAAAATTTTTACATTTTCATCAACGAATGAAATTTCGAAACGACCAGACGAACATATCTCGTGTAAAAATTAGTTAGCTCAGTTTTGCATATATATTTCTAATGAACCAAATATGACAACAATTTTTTTAATAATGTATATACCTAGATGGTACCATTCTAATAACCTACTTATGTGTGGGTGTGAATTGCCCAAAGAAAATTACTATGGTTTTGTTGTTGGCGCGTTCATTTTAACGACTTCTCGCCCAAACTTCGATAAATAATACACAAAGCTGTATTATTATAACGTTTCCGTCGATCGAAGTTGATGTTTGCAAGGTCAGTGTTTTATATGGATAGTGTTCAATGAATATAGCCTAAATATAAGTTATAATAGCCTTTATGGTTAGTAGAAAAAAATTCTTAGTCTTCTAGTAAGTGGTTTTAATTATTTTTGTATAAATTATATAATAATTGTTATTATTTAAATTTGGTTTTCAAGAGTGTCTCGTGTGTTTTCTTTTGTTAAGTTTTTGAAAGTTGAAAAGACATTTAGAAAACGTATAAAATTTGAACGAGTGGATTAACCCGCGCCTCATTGAAAACCGTTCAAGTTCAAGTTTTCAAGAGGCGCAGGTTCAAATCTCGCTTCGTTCAAATTTTTTACGTTTTCTAAATGCGATTAACACTTTAAAAAATGTAAAAAATTTTTTGGAAAGTTATTCGGCTGACTGTTAGGTATACCTAATAAGTATGAGATTTATAGAGTTACGTGATAAATATATACAATGAACGTTAGATTTTTTTAACATTTTTTTAAAGTTAATCGCACACTTATTGACAAAACGTATAAAAATTTGAAGGCAGCTGAATATGACCCCGCGCCTTTGAAAACCGTTCTTGAACGGTGTTGTCTAAATATGTCTTTTTCAATTAATGTTAGATGCATATTTTAAAGAAACTAATTTAATTTATCACTCCATTCCTTTCGAAGTAGAGATATTGTGTGTTCGTTGGCGGAATATAACGCCACATCTGGTCTTAAAGAGCGGAGAAGTTGAAATAATTTAAACCTGCAACCACTGTCAGTCGCTGTCCCGCTGCGCCACGATGGCCTCACTCAAACTGTGTCCATATAAATGGCGTTACTTTTTACATTTCTTAAGCACTAAGTAAATGTTTCAAATAATCGAATCGGCGACCTTTGTCTCGGTATGACGGTTCCGCACCAATGCATCTACAATCTATATTTCCAACAATCGTACAAGGTATAGTACCTTGTACGATTGTTGGATGGCATCACGTCACCTTATCTATTTAAATGAGCATACCGTCCTTAATAGTGCTAACTTTTTTAGCCATTACCTGGTATATTCTACCTATAGAGAACTAGCTAGCTATAGAGAGCTCTTTTTTTTATGTATGAAAGATTAAATTCCAGGAAGATTTTAATATTTTGTTTTTTTTTGTAATACAGAAAACGTGGAAATGGTGATCTATCACTTTTTTAAGGTTCCGTTTGAATTTGATTTGAACCAATGTTACTAATGTACCAATGTATATTATATAAATATATTAATTTCAATCATTTGAGGACATAAATTAGAAAATAAATATAAGATTATGCGTAATATATCATGTGACATATCAAATGAAGGGCTTGTCGTTAATGTCAAATAATTGAAAGTCAAATATATATTTTTTTAATTGTTATTAATGAACATAGCACAAGTGTGTGTGTTGTTCGGGATTCGAACTGAGATCTAGAATATTTGAATCGTAAACAATTGTTATTATTAGAGTTTGAGATATATTTTTCTAAATTTTTCCATGAAAAAAATAAACAAATGTTTTTCGATGTGGCGCAGTTGGCGAACTGTACACTATAGGCGTAAATATATTTGTGATGAGATACACGAGTGTTTTTTAATACAATAAAGTTTAGTTGGGTGGTAGACCTTGCATTTGTTAATATTATTTGACAAGTAATTAAAATAAGCGAAATTAGATTAGATTCATTGTCTTCATTGACATCCTGGTTGCACCAAAATGAAACTGTGAATATTGAAATAACAATCATAAATATAGTTAGAAACATACTTACATATAGTAAATCATTATTGCGCTTTTATTTTGATTTTCGCCTGAATTAATAATCAATATAGGAAAATCTTGCAACTCTAGTCCGACCCACGTCTTGTCTTCCGATGCCCACCGATGAGAATACAATGTTTTCATTGCATGAATTTTACAAATTTAAATACATAACACTTCTTTCTATTTCGCCGCGCCATTTCTCATTTTTATAAATTATTTGTATTTCTTCGTTATGAAACGTTGTATTCCATCACTGAACACGCAATATAATGTTTTCCGTTTCAAACTTCAGAATGGAGTGTCTTGACACACTAGGTTCTCTCTGACTACTCTGATATGCGTTAAAACACGTGAAGCAGAAATATTTATATTTAAAATATTTTTGGTTAAACAGAAACCAGAAAATATTGGTTTATCGTATAAATGACTTATCTAGAGAGATATTGAATAAACTGGGGCATCCCTGGCTGAATTGTTTTAATCAGCCAGGGATGCCCCTATATTATAATATGAATACTATACCTAACAGACTATAATACCTTATTCGTTTATACTGCCAAATCAAGACACGGTGTCGAGATTCGAGATAAAAAAAAATCATCGTTATTACGACAGAGATAACATATTTTTAAAATGATGCATCGTTTAGAAGCTATATGCACGCTGAGTAATTAGCATAGGTTCATATTAGGAGTACGAGTATATAAAGATAAACTCGTCAGAAATCACATATATTGAAGCCATCGTTGCGCAGTCGAGATGTTACTGAGTAAACGTTACGGTCGTAGGTTCGTGTTCGCTGATTAAATGTATTCCATTAACGGTATTAAAATAGCGTCCATATATTATTATTTATTTATTTATTTTATAAATTCGTTTGCGTAGAGTGTAAATGTAAAATCTATGCTTTCCCATTACTGTAAGTAATTGGACAAATCCTCTTAGTGGTTCCCTACCCACGAACCTATGGTATATGCCAAATTGCAACTTACTGCCTCCAGTAGTCTTGGATGTGCTTTGTGTGTCAGTCACTCAGTCACCTTGTACGGTTTCCAACAGTTCGGGTTCCGAATTCCGTTGCTTTAAAAATATTATACGTTTTCTATAATTTGATTTCATCTGATCCGAAACTAAACTTATGTTTAATAAACCTGTGCCTGTGATTAAATAACTGATAAACATATTGTTTTAAGGGTTTGACTACAAACGCAATTGGTTGTGGGTTCGATTCCCACTCGGGGCATTGATTATAATACTTTTATGCCTCCGCTCTGGTACCTAAGCGCGGCGTTGAGTTGCACCAATCAACGCGCAACGTCTCAATTTCGGAGTGAAAGTGGAGAACGGAGTGTCTTGACACTAGGTTCTCTCTGACTACCCCGTTATGTGGGAAGAGTATGCTGAAAAAAACAAGTTCTGTAAAAATATTTGTAACCCACTACTATCGTGGTAGTAACGGCGTCAGCGCTATACTACCTTTACGAGCCCTCTAGTGCTTCCGCCCACGTTACCTAACCACCCCTGTTAAGGCTATGACACACTTTCCACTGTTCTTACATAATTATAATGCAAATATGTATATAAAATTAAATGGATTGACAAAATGTTTATTTATATTTTATATACATATATGTAGATGTTATTGGTCAATGGTGATTAGAAGTTGTGTAAATATTTTTTAATATAAGGAAAATGGGCAATTTACAGTTAAACTATGAGTTTAAAGAACAAAATCAGTAGAAATATGTATATTTGTGTCGATTTAGATATTGCTTACTTACTTATTAATTGACGTTTTTGTGTGCGACTATAATAAATAATATAGTCTTGTTAAGTTAAATTTATAGAAGGTACTAGTATTTTGTTTAATTACATCCATTAGGGTGTTTCTTAATTTGTAAGTAGTGTATTTGATACTATTAATAAAGACCTCCTTATAAATATTCTATTTGAAATAAATGTACTTTAAAAAACACGTTATTATATATATTTTTAATTTGATGACTTAAAGTACAGGTCAATGCGCCTTATTGCCAAACGAGACTTAAAAAAATATTATATGTCATAAAAAATTAAGTATAGACATGGTAATATTGTACATATGAATAAAGATTACATGTTCAGCGCGCGCATGTATTTTGTTGAAAAAAGATAAACAATTACATATAGCCACACTTAGGAGTGGCTATTAATTTTTTACCTGTCATTAAATCTGTGTGTAGCTATTATAAATTATAATATATTTATTAATAACTAGCGTTCCGCTCACGGCTTCGCCTTCGTGAACTGTAGCTGTTTCGTATTTTCGGCGGGCTTTACGTAAAACAATGAATGGTAGAAAACACTAGCCTATGTTCATGCCAAAACCCGCAAGTATCTATATTTAAAATTTCATTACAATCGGTGTAGCGGTTTGGCCTTAATGACGTCACAGACAGACAGACACACAGAGTTACTTTCGCATTTGTAATTAGTATGGATAATTATTAGTATATTTCTATCTCCCTTGCTCTCTTATTCAATATTTTTTACAAATAATATCTAATTCAACGACTCGTTTATGACTTGGAGAAAGCATCCTTTCACTTAGTTGACTCCACTATACGACTAAAACACCTGTTTTGCTGTTTAATTATAAATTTAAAATAATGCTAATGAGAACTACTTTGATTTTAATTTGAATTTGATCGCCTTATAATCTGTTATTTTAAATAAATGAACGTCACAGATTTGTAGATAAGAACAAATATTATATATAGCTTGATTTCTTAATGTACATTTTGCATTTTAAAGGGTTGACAATCAGACAGACAGATAGTGAAAAATATCACTAAAACATTTGAAGTATTGAGTGTACTCTAAAATGAATATACATTATGCCGCCACTCGGAGTCAAACCCGTAATGAAACCATCATCATAATCGTTAAATGCATATAAATAATAAATTATAAATCTGTATATATAGTATTATTATTTATTTATAAATTAATCGCCATTAGTGATTTACTATAATTTGTTGTATGTATAACCGGCTTAACAATATACCAGGGCAGAACGGCGTAGTGTATCGATGCGTGCCTGTACTGTACACACGCGTGCAGTACCGTTACGGCTGGTGTTAATGACATTGACGTTGACGTATCTTTTTTTTTTTATAATCTATCGGTGTGTTAATTGACTATAACTGTGGCAAAGATATACTACATAAGCCACATCACCAATGCACCGGTGAGCTTTTTGTAAGTAATTTTTTTTTTATAGATTTTTATAGACTTTTTTATTTTGGCTTTTTGTTATAAGATAATGAAGCTCTAGTTATATGATAATGAAATCAGTATGAGTGTTAATAGTTTTTTTGGTTAAGCATTTCTCTTCTCATTGAACAGAGTAAAGTATGAATTAATTAATTATTATTTAACTTGTCACACAACACTACTATATTACCACGTGAAAAATAAACCCCTATTTGAGAAACTCATCTGAGGAACCAAAGGATTTTCCAGATTCGATACGAATCGTTGAATTGGAATTCCTCGGCTTTCCCCATGCATAAACAGTTCTGAGATGGAACGAAATATGGATAAACCTACCAACATTGTTACTCATATTTATTTGAAATAGGTATCTTCAATGGCGTTCGTAGTGGTAACTTTTAATATTATTTAAATTTTTTTTACCACATAGCAGTGGTAGTCACGAGGAGACCTAGTATCAAGACTCAACAAGACTCCACTCGTTCCCCACTTTTCGGCCAAAATCAACACGCGAAGATTGCGTGTTGAATGGCAGAATTCAACGCTGCGGTTTGTGTTAGGTACCAACCAGAGCGGAATAATTCCTCCGAGTGGGGATCGAACCCTCAACCAATCACGTTTGCAGTCAGATGGTCCCACTGTGCCACGATGTCCTCATTACCATTGAATAAGTTTTATAAATGTATATAACATATCGTACATATAATTCTGCAACATTTAAAATTTGTTATATGAAGTATTACTCTATTAAATAATTTATGGTGCCATCATTAAATTTTTATTATATAACTAACTAGCGGCACCCTCACGGCTTCGCCTGCGCAATCTACATGACTAAACTATTTAGTTTTTCGCCCGCCCACGTTTAAATCGGTAGTCAAAATTGCATTTAAATCGGTTAAGCCGTATCCTATATTAGCGTGCATATACAGACAGATAAACAGACAAACAGAAAAGAAAATCTAAATCAATCATTTTAATTTAAATTAAAATGATTGATTTAGGTTTTATTATATTGATAAATGCCCCTAATAATATTTTTTTCATATATCTCCCTTGTACAGACAGCGATCAGTTACATTTTTATTATATGTATGATATTTATATCTATTAATTAATATAACATCTTATACTAGTAATCTAGCACTTTACTAATATTTTATATTAGTATGTATGTATTGTAAATGGCATTCCAAACATAGCACGATTGCCTTAATTAGAAATATATCTACAATATGAACCGTGTGTTTTTTAAATATTTATGAAATATTCAACTTGTAAGAGTCACGAGATGGTTGTGGATTCGATTCGAATTCGGGGAATGGGGGTAAGCCCTCTTAATTTGAATGTAACATGAAAATTAAGTAGTTCTTTAAACAATAATAAAAATACGCTTTAAAGTGTCGGCGCACTGGTCATCTATACGATGTCAGATTTCAACACGCGTGCAAATTCTCAAACAATTCCGACGGCAAATAGTGTATGGCGAAAAAAATAGGTTTTCAAGACTTATTACTTTTTCGTATATTTTAGACGTTTAATTAAAGCCTATCAAAACAGAACTTATGTTACAAAATTTTATACAAATTTCCTTTTTTATTAAAACAGTAACATTTGTACATAACGGTATAAAGAGAATAACACGAGATCTTGAATAAAATGTATTAATGAGGTATGAAATTATGAACTTTTATCTAATTGCAAATGTAATTTACATTTTTATATAATAATTGTATCGGCATATTCATAACGGTATATACTATATATAATTATTTTTAGTATTTTCTTATCTTTTATCATGTTCAAGTATGATAAAATATAGTGACAAATCACTTATCTTCTCGAGGCTTACGGGATTCGGACCCTCATTTGTCGTATACAATTTTCAATTCTAGGCAACATTAAGTTTTAAATTAAATTTTATATCTCAGGTAAACTTAATAATATCAAAACTAAGTTAATTATTTAACTAGGCTTTTACGAGTACCGAGTTGCAGTTGTAATAATACAAAATTTCAGTATCTAGTATCCTGAAAGAAGCTTCCATCGGCTTAATATATTTTTGTTATGTATATGAATATCGTCATTGACATACATACCTTAATTTTTCCACGCTTTATCCCGCTTTATCCCGCATAGTGGGCTAGGCAGAGATGACTTAGAACTAGAGCCTAAAGCCTTTCCATCTAACACAAAAAAACATTGGTCGTTGAGCGGCGAAATACTTACAGTAGCGGGAAATGAATGAAAAATAATTTAAGTATTATTACCCACGTGGAGATTGAACCCACAACTATCACTACGACATCATCGGATGGCATCTGTCTTATTTTTTTTTAATTAATAAAATACTCGTTCTGTGACATCTGTACGTATAGAGGCGATCACCTGTGAACAGAAACCTAACAGTTGCGCCGTAGGCTTCCTATCGATTTCAGATTAGCCAACCTTAATTGTATTGTAGTTTGTTTATAGTACTGGTGTCTTAAATCTTTTTTTAAATCTATTTACTAGATTTTTTCTATTGGTATACTAACTACTAAAATATGGGCCGTTATGTAATGAATCAGGGTAATGTGTTGTGAAAAGACGTACAATGTCTTTTTTTGTTTTTCATGTTCTAACGAAAAGCGGCGTTGAGTTCCGGAATAAGTTTTTTTACCTTTTTTAAAGTGTTATTCGCACGCTTAGGATATTGAAAAAGGCATATTTAGAAAACGTACGGAATACATTTTCGTAGTAGCTTCACCCTATTACCCGCAAAGCATAGTAGGGAAGTCAGAGAGAACCTAGTGTCAATACCGTCCGTTCTCCATTTTCCGCCTGAAATCGGGACATTGCGTGTTGAGTGGCGGAACTCAACGCTGCGCTTTGTCTTAGGAACCAGCGCTATGAAATGAAAATATTTTGATTATAGTCATTATATTGCAGCCAATGAAGAGACCACTTGGAATAACCTTTATATATTTTTAATGGTTTTATATTTAATGTATCAAACTAACACACTGTAATAGTAATAAATGCTTCGTACAATTAAAAAACAAATGTTTTTTGTAATAATATTTATGGCAAGACTAAATATTTATTATGTATTGTATATTACTTTATATTGAGATTTAATTAGTAACATAAATATAATGAGGTAAAAAATAGGCATTGAGCCCTTTCTCTAGATGTTACTAATATATATAATTCAATTTGGCCAAAGTTTAGTCGAGGCTGACTCTCTTCACCAACTAACCAAAATTTACTTCAGCGTATTAAAATGTGAAAAATAAACGATGATAATATCGAAACATTTCCAATAACACTGACATGTTGTCAGTTTGTTAATACATTTTTCGAATAGTTAATAATATGTCACTAGTAAACAAACCAGCGCCAATCCATTTTTGTCTGACAACGTCGCGAAACACGCAGGTCAATAGCTTTGTGTGTTGGAACAGGGAGATAATAGAAATGGTATAAGAATAGTTAGTAAGAATAAGTTCTTTGATTTTCACGATTATTACACATTTTGAAATGAAACTATTTTAACCGGATTAATCGTGTATAATTTTGGTATTCGAAAATACATTTTAGAAACCTCTCTGAGTTTACCTGTGACCACGGACTACTGTAAAGTGTTCGAAACGTCGGGTTCTAAGACAGGTTTTTTTTTTCTTCATGAGAAGAGAAATTGCTTTTTATTTCGAATATGATTTTTGGTCAGCTTCGAAACCGTTGTCTACTTGGCTGCCGAATTCTAGAACTCGTGTGGAAGTTGAGTGGCGGAGCTAAACGTAGCTCTTTGCCTTATCAGAGTAGAGGAATGAAAATAATTTAAATATATATCATTCGGCCGAGTGGGGATTGCCCCACTGCGCCAATCTCAAAATTGATCGAAAACATTTTATTTCAGAAAGGAAGATTATGTTTGTACCGATATAATTTTGAACAGTTTTCTGAATGTCGGTAGAAACAAAGGCGTCGTGCTCTCTTTGTTTATGTGACTTTGGCGTGGGCCAAAATAACGCGCTCTTTGTACTGGGTTTTTATCCACCGAGTGTGTAGTTCGTGTAGTGTTTTGATCTTTGTACGTTAGAAGCATGTTCCTTGTGAGATAGGATTGTTCATTTTTATTAAATATGTATGGAATATTCGCTCAAGGTAAATTTAAAACACTACTCTAATTGGTCATAATTTATTTATATTTTTTATTATTAGGTGAATTATAGTTGCTATAAAAATATGTTATTCTACTGTATGCTTAGTCTTGACCATTGTGGCGTGTGTGTTGGGTGAGTTTGACACGAGTAGGTCTTAGTTTGAGGGCGCAAATTCCAGCTCGCCAATCTGATAAGCTGAAATTCGGCGTTGGTTTTTGTTCTCTACTCGCAATGTCTCATAATGTTCAAAAATTGTTATAATTTCATTTAAATGCGTAATGTTATACGAGTCTATCTTAGTGCAGTTTGATAGCGTCTGTAAATGCAGGTGGCTGTGGGTTCACTCCACTCGGATAGATAAAGCGCAGAGTTGAGTTGCGCCACTCAAAAAGCAGTCACCATATCAGGCAGAAAGCCGACGTATCTTGACATGAGGGTGAAACAATTAGTGTATGTCGGGAATATTTCTATATTCATATGAGATTTTTGCATTTTGCAGATGCCCCGCGCCCGGGACGATATGCAAGTAAACGTGGCGGGCCTAAGGAGAAATATTAAAAACCTCGCGCACAACTATTCCGATGCCCAGGTAAGATAGTCAAGCTATAGTACTAATCTAGACTTTGATTTCAGTCTAGAATATTTATTGTCTACGTTTCAGATATACGATATGACCATAATCCATATATACGTAATACAAAAATTATTAATATTTTTAGTTATTTATTTATTTTACCAATTATTGTAATATTTTATTATTAGATAGAATTTTTCTTTCTAAGAACAAGGTTGCTATTTGTAGTCAATTACATTCTTTTATAATCTCTATTATGACCGCATTGAATCTATAATGAGATTTACATACATGTTATTAGTTAGTAATATTATACAAATAACATTTGCATTTTTATTTTTAGTGCAAAAATAGTAGTCTCAAATAACGAAAATCTCCATTCTACATTATCTTTAGTATTTCCTTTGTCTGGGGAAAAAGAAAAGCAAATGCTAAGTGACTCCTTTGCGCACTTTCCTACTAAAAGAGTGCTGGGTGAGGTTGTTTATAAAAAAATTCTTACATCATAGATTTAATATTCTCCTCTATAGAATTTGAACCCATAGACATCGTGAGTTTTCAATGTAACATATTTCTTACGCTTTTTTCTGCATAGCCGGATAGTCAGAGAGAACCTAGTGTCCGTTCTCCACTAAATAACTTAATCTGACCTACAATACTTAACGATTGTCTCGAATTCGGGCATAAAATGGAGAACGGAGTGTTTACAAATATATACACAAGGTTCTCTCCGTTTCTTACGCCTCTTAAAACGACTGAAAATATAATTTTGTATTACACGAAAGTGGCGAACGTTTTATTGGCTATCGGTTTTTTTATCTATTTAACCGATAAGATGAATATTTTTTTCGTTTTTCGGCTTTAGTTAATTTTTAACACTTAAATGTGAACGCAGGACAGTATTTAGTGCATTCCCTCATGTTACTAATGGGGTTCTAAGAATTTTTTAGAAGCCATGTAGAAGCTATGTTTTTGGACTTGAAACTTAATCTTAATTGTCCATTGAATTATTAGTTTAATTGAGACGAAGCGTTTACTAAAAAAGTTTTAGATTTCAAGATATAACGCTTGTGTAATACCGTGCAATTAAAAGAGTTCTCTAGCCTTTTTTCGTCGTAGCGCATCTCTCTATGAAAGACTTAGATATTTTTTTTTAAATATTATCTAGATCGCAGAAGCAGGCAAAAAATACCAATTGTGACGAAAACAAACACCTCATTGTTATTATTATATTAAAATCTAAATACTTATTTTAGTTTCGAAACTATCGATATAAAATAATATTTCTAAATATCGTTGGCGATTATAATATCGAGACGCCTAATTTTTGGTAACCTAGTGTCTAGTGGAGTGGAGTGAAGTGTCCTCACATTATGTTCTCTCTGCCTAACCTGCTATGCCTGCTATAACCTGGTAAATTTGTGAAGTTGTAAAAAAAGTAATTCCCACAAATATATATTTTTCTTCCTAAGTTCAACTCTATAAATAAAATTAGAATATTATATATACAGCCACAATAAAATATTGGTGTCAAATGTATACAAATGTTCATGAAATATGAATCGATAAGAGATTAGATAAAACCGATCAGTCCATTAGTCATTCTTTTTGTAGCAATCATTATAATTGTCAGTGATATTGTGTATTTACAAAAAAAATATACCAATATGCGAAGAAAGTTTTGATATGCGAACTTTGTTTTGTGTCGGTAGACAGAGTGAAATTTTTGTTATAGTCATTATTATATTTACCATTCTCCTCCTTCTTTTAAGACATTTTTAATAATTTCCTACCTAAACGCTATTTTGCCCCCCCCCTTCTTCCCGTACTTTACATTTGCTTGAAAATTTGCACATGTGTCCGGTATGACTGTACAATATTTTCATGGCGTGAACTCGATGTTGTCGTTCTTGATTAGTAGTGCTTATTTACTATGAAATAGGAGCACTAGTATTCGTAATTTATATATGGAACATCAATAATTTTACAGTTACAGAATAATAAGTTCTTTGATTTACACAATTATTACACATTTTGAAAGGAAACTATTTTAACAGGATTAATAGCGTATAATTTTGGTATTCGAAAATACATTTTAGAACCCGTCTACCTGTGACCACGGACTATACTGCAAAGTGTTCGAAACGTCGGGTTCTAAAATGTATTTTGGAATACCAAAATTATACGCGATTAATCCGGTTAAAATAGTTTCATTTCAAAAAGTTACAGACTGTTTTATTAAAAAAAAAAACTAGTGATACGCGTCTATTGATGTAACGATTGCCACGATTTCCAATACACGTACATCAATTCGTGTATACGTCATAATCGTTCAAGGTTGTCAAAGTCCAAAGATTAAGAGATATTCGTGAATCATTTAGTAGAACACTTAGAAAGATCCGTGATATGTGAAGAATTTTACTTGATTCTATGGAATAATGAGTAATATATATATATATATATATATATATATATATATAATTAGCGCTATCGTGGCTCAGTTGGTGTGTATGGCTTAATACTACGGATGTAGGTGCTAATTCGGAATATTAAAATAAAGAAAAGTGAAGGTTGCATCATGTTTTTCTTAGGCATAGCAGATCTATTTATGCAGTTTGGTGGACTTAGGCATTGGTTATCACGTTCTACTAAATGTTAGTTCTTTCTGTAACATTTATTATTATAAATACGAAAATATCTTTGTCTGTCTGTCTGTGATGTCATAAGGGCCAAACCGCTAAACCGATTGTGATGAATTTTATATAGAAATACTTAAGGTTCTTGGGGTGAATTAAGGCTTTTTTATTTTTTAAGGAATTTAATTGTTTTACGAAACAGCTGCTTTAGTTCAGGTAGTAGTTCAGTAGTTCAGGTAGTAGTTTTAGTAGTAGAGCTTTATAGTTCAGGCGGGCAAAGTAACGAGCGGGTCGCTAGTTTAAATATATTTTTCGATCTATATTAAATTTATACATATATTTATACATATATTCATCCATTTCGTACGAAGGATGAGTCTTATTTCCTCTAGTTTCAAACGAATATCAATTGTACCTACTTACTTTAAACGATTGAAAGGCGTAACGCGTATTCTATATCCTCGTTACTTTTCATTCCATCGTGGAACTATCGATTTAGTAAACATTGTATTCGGTACTTGTTCAAAACACCGCGGTGGCGCAATTATTGTAAAGGAGCAAAGAAGCGTCTTGACCGCGATGGTTGTGGGTTCGATTTTTAATCAGAGAAATAATTGAATTTCAAATCTAAACAATCTCCAGTGAAATAGTCTATTACACACATTATCAAAACGAATCATAATTTTAATTAACATAAAAATTAGTGAGTATTGTCAGTTTAACAATAAGCTACCTCCGACTGGGAAGGCAGTGCAGATAAGAGCCGGAAAGAAACTTAGTAGTGGATCTTTTAAAATATAATATTACATTAAGTGTACGTACGACCATGATTAGTTCTTAAATGTGCGTCTATAGCATTTAATTCCACACATTAACATCAGTTTAGTATTTTTGGATAGAATAATGTACTTTACCCAATCATATACTCTGGGGTAGACTTCAGTTAGCCTTTGAGAACACAGTATAGGAGGAGGAGGAGGGTATGAGGAAGGTCTCGTAAAAAGCACGAGGACCCCCCGGAGGGCGTGTATAAAGAAGTTGATGATCGTAGACAAGGCGAAAGCAGCATGCAGGTACTGGAGCGTTTTCGCTCCGTTCTCTCTGACAAACCGCTAGGGATAAAGGGGTGAAGCTAAAAAATAATAATATTTTTTTAAACAAAATATTGGCTTTGTGTTTCGCCATTCAACAAGTAATATCTCGAAGTTAGGTTAACAATATATTATCTTTATCTACAGTAAAAACTAATAATTAAATGTCTAATATAATTTCAGGTAAAAGTGCGCGAGGCGACGTCAAACGATCCATGGGGCCCATCCAGTACTTTAATGGCGGAGATCGCCGACCTCACGTACAACGTGATGGCTTTCACCGAAATTATGCAGATGATATGGAAGAGATTGAACGACCATGGGAAGAACTGGCGCCATGTCTACAAAGCCCTGGTGCTCATGGAGTACCTCATAAAGACCGGTAGCGAAAAGGTTGCGATGCAGTGCAGGGAAAATATATATGCTATACAAACGCTTAAAGACTTTCAGTATATGGAAGAAGGAAAGGACCAAGGTTAGTTGAAAGAACGTTTTGAGTTTAGATTATTAGTGTTATAACATAGAGGTCATAGTGAGCCAGTGGTTACATAGCCTGACTAGCTCTACTACAAATGCGATCGGTTGCAGGTTCAATCTCCACTCGGGGAAATTATTTTATTTAAATTATTTTCATGCCTCCGCTCCGGCAGAATAAAGCGCAGCCTTGATTTCCGGCATTAAAGAAATTCATATATATCTATCTTTATCAATTGTACTTTACTCTCTTATTGTATGAATTGTCTTCCAATTTGAACATTGTAATGAAAAAGTTAAGTTTACGGAACTAACTTAGTTTTGCTATTCCATTAGCTTTTATGTGCACCCAATATTCAGACATTTGTTTTTTTTTTTACAAGTAGTCGTTAAATTTACGTATGAAAAATTTCAATTAATTTTCCAAAATATATGATCTGTATCCCAAAAAGAACTTATCTTTTTATGAATCTATTTAATGTACAAATATTTTCTTATATGATAATAATACTAAATACTAAAATGCAATGGCATTGTCAAACAGCGGTAATCAAGACTTGTGCTCATTTGCGATAATGATGTTGTGAATTTTATATACATTATAACTATAATATACATACATATTGTTTGTTAATTATTTCGCTTTTTACTATTTATATATTTTTTTATTATATATTAATGTGGCGCTGTGAACGTGTGCCTGTACACGTGATGGTTGCGGGATCCGTTTCTCTACGTGGGGAGATGATCATATTTCAATTATTTCCACGTCTTCGCTCTAGTGAAACAAAGCGCGGCGTTGGGTTGCGGCCACTCCTTGGCCACTTATTGAAACGGAGTGTTTTAACATAAGTTTGTTTTTGCCTGCCAGTGTAACACAAGGTTTACACTAAAAAAATGATATAAGTTGTTGGGTTAAGTTCAAACAGAAAAAAAAACAAGGATATAATAAAATATTTAAATGTCTTTAGTACGGGAATATAAGGTCAAAAGAGTTTTAATATAAAAATAAGTAATTAACTAATCGATGAAGTAGGCTTTTCAAACAATATAAATTGTAACAAGTCTATAAGAATTTGGATTTAACTCGTTAAGATTGTGAGTATATAGTGCATAGTAATGCAATCTTAACGAGTTACTTCGATATATGTCTAAATGGCTTGGAGCTCTTGGACATTTTCCAAGAGGCGAACAAGAGTGAACAACTTTTCACAATTTCAATGAACTAATTTCCAGGTCTGAACGTGAGAGAGAAGGCGAAGCAGCTCGGCAATCTGCTCAAGGACGAGGAGCGGCTGAAGAACGAGCGGGCGCGCGCGCTCAAGGCCAAGCAGCGCTTCGCGCAGAGCGCCAGCGCCTTCGGCAGCGACGGCGCCTTGGACGCGCCGGCGAGCCCCGCCTCCCCCGCCTTCCCCGCCTTCCCCGCCGTGAGTATCGCGTGCAGCCGCGGCCTCGGCCACTGCGGACGAGTGGCAGACTGACTGACGCCGTGGTCCCACAGCTGGGCGGCTCGCCGGCGGAGTGGGCGGGCGGGCGCGAGGCCGAGCTGGCGCGGCCGCTGACGGCGGGCGAGGAGGAGCTGCAGCTGCAGCTGGCGCTGGCCATGTCGCGCGAGGAGGCGGAGCGCGAGGAGCGGCGGCGGCGCTCCGACGACGTGCGGCTGCAGCTCGCCATCAGCCAGTCGCAGAACGACTTCCAGTGAGTGACGTCTTTGTACGAACAATAGTGTCTGTCGGTCGAATGGATTTTACTTATTTCATTATTGCCTATTGCATTGTTGTGAAAAAATATTATTTTCCCCACTTTGCCACATAATATAAAGTTTAAGAAACAAAATAAATGCCCGCCCGAATCCGAGACACTGCGTGTTGTTATGAGTGGTGGCCTGGAACCTGAGCGGAGAAATGAAAATATTTTTAATATAAACCTGCAATGGGATTAGAACCATAGTCATCACGTATACAGTCAGTGAACAACAACTAAATTTATCATTACTCGTAGATTATATGAACAATACTTAATTTATGATAATATGATATGTTTAAATAGAACAAAAAATACAATTTTATTTTAATAAGTACCAAATTTCGACCAAAATCGTGATGGAAACCTCAAACTTAGTTTGGTCATATTTTAGTTCAAGACAATGCTTCTTTTGTCTATATATATATATATAAATATAATAAAAATGTAACTGGTCGCCGTCTGTGCATGGAAGATATGTGAAAAAACGTATGATGCGCATTTATAATGGTAATAGAAACTAAAACAATAATTTTTTATGTTATTTTCTGTTTGTCCGTTTGTCTGTTTGTTTGTGCACGCTAAGCTCAGAAACGTCTTAACCGATTTAAATGCATTTAGTGCTTATTTCATTTTATTCGGTTCAGAAACAAAAAAGTTACAACCATTTAAGATGTGCGCTTTGTACGCGCACTCCTTCGGACCTGCTGAACGAGTTTCGAAGAAACTTTTATTGTGGTACAGCTTTTAAGCAAGAGTTTGGTTAATAATTGATTTTGAAAAGTGGAACCCCGGATGTAGAATCATGATAGACCATTCTATGAGACACAAGGAAATGGCGCCTTAACAAGAGCTGTTCAACGTGATGAGTATTTTGGTGGAAAGGGTTATCAACTCCACGCAAACGAAGTTGCGGGTATCTATGAGTATATAAATATTTCTTTGGAGTATGAGATAAAATGCCAACTAAAATGTAAGTGCCCTTAATTTGCGATGAATAGAAAAAAATATATAATAAATACTTTTTTTATCTTTCAAATTGTACCTACCAGAACACCCGGCATGGAAAAGAAGCCAGAACAACAATCTCACCTCCTGGACCTGCTCGATGTGAACCTGTCGCCCTCGCAGGCGAGTCACCCCCAACACCCCCCGGGGGCTGCGGCCTCCGTGGACCCCTGGGGGCTCCCGTCTCCACCAGCCCATGTGCCTCCGGTACAGAAACAGGTGAGAGTTGTGAGCTTCTATTTTTTGGTTGAGTGGAGTGGAGTGGATTTTCATAGGAAAATTTAAATTGTCTTGATTTCCTGAAAGTGTTATACATATATATTTAACATTTTCTTAAAGTGTTATTCGCACACTTAGGAAATTGAAAAAGACATATTTCGAAAACTTGAACGGTTTTCAAGAGGCGCAGGTTCAAGTACCGCTGCGTTCAAATTTTTATACGTTTTCTAAATATGTGTTTTTTTTTATATATTTTTTGAATATGTTAATTATATATTTGAACTATATCTAAACTAAATTTAAAAAGATATCGTAACGAATTGTTTAATTATAAAAGCAGCTTTTCGATTTTGGCATAAATGCAATTTGGTTATAAATTAGTAAATTGAAAATAACCTATATCTATAAGTAGTCAAGGGCTTTTTAAAAAATAATGTATTTTTAATTACAAATGGTTACTTAATTTACAGCCAGTTACTGGCCCATTGCTCGCTTCTAGAACACACGCGGGCGTTCGACGTTTGACTAGACGTTAGACTCCAAGCAATCGAAACATTTGAGACAAGCATTTGCTTATTTATTATATTTCAAAAAGTTGATTCTCTTTTTTGTCTAGTTCTATTTTAATATATTGTTTTACTTAGTGTTTGCGTTTGGACTTTCGTCCCGTTGGGGACACTATGGTAAGAGCATTTGTGTGTGTGTGTTTGTACAATGTACTTGACACGGTGAACTGCGAATGTTTTTGTGTTAAAAATACTGCATAACTGTTTTTTTCCCACATAGACTTTCCCGCGCTGCGCTTTATATATTTTTTTACTTTGTTTTTGTTCGTGAAATTTAGTTATTTTTGATTACGACATAGTTCTTAGTTCACCGTCGATATGATACTTTATGTACCATTGTATCTCATCAAAAACATCAATCTTTAAAACAGAGTCAATTTCAATATTCGGAATACGTCAAGTTGTTGACTTCACCGAGGACATACTTACTATGTGAATTGTAGTTATTTTGATTACAAGTATAAAAACTATATATGCTCAGGGTTTGATTTTTTACGTACAAGATATACTTATATATAAATACATACATATATAATTTACGTTACGACCAAACAACCGTTCGGCTAAAATGAGTTGGATATTTTTGGAAATTGACATTTTTTTATATAAATATACTTTATATCGTTATCATATCTTGTAGAAAACTTACCTTGTTCGTATTCTTTTAATTATGCTATACATAATATTGTCCTTACTGTAATTTTACAACAGTATAGCTGCTATATATGTTTTAATACTTTACTTTGTAGTTTATTTTATTTATTATGTATTTATTATTGGGCTAAAAATCATAGATTATGCTAACTTACCATAGATTTATTGTAAAAAATAAATAATGTAGAGTTAAGTAATAATTGAAATATATAATTCCCCCGAGTTAGAATCGAACCCTCAACTCGTGCCACGTTGGCCTCTACAGCTAAGTTAGTAATGTCCAATCCCCCGCCAGGACACGTCCCCGGACGCGTGGTCGTCGGCGGCGAGTCCCGCGCGGGATCCCTGGGCCCCCGCCGCGCGCCCCGCGGACCCCTGGGCGCCCGTCTCGCAGGTGAGACACCGCTCTAGACTCTCTTTGCCTATTCCGTGTAAATATTAAATAAATTAAGTGGTGTTACACACTTATGAAAAATAACATATTACAATTTTAACATCAAAGAAGAGAGGAGAAAAGTATCTTAGTAATCAAGTGAAGTCGATGAAGCTGTTGCAACTTATCATCGTTAGCTTCTCCGCAGGAAGAGGTATATTGTTTTCCCAACAGTTGCAGCTCCAGAGCAAATCGCCGGTGTCCATTCTCTCCTCGCCTTCTTCCTCCGAGCTGGAGCAGTTCGACGCGCTCTCGCAGAGGCGCAACAACAACGTGGAAGACCCCTTCGACTTGTCCGCGTTGGGTATGGAGTTCTATTCCGTTTCTTATTTTAGCTCTTCAATTATGGGCGATAACGACGAGACACGACGTCGTTTCTCTGCCCTGCCTCTACTACCCTGATATGCAATTCAGGTTTTTCCCCTGTCTTTTGACATTAAAAGTATTTACCAAGAAATATAAGACAGCATAAAATGTATCAATATATTATTAATTACTGCCATTTTCAAATGAGTAGAACCTAGTAATAAAAAGAAATGTTTGGTTTTTAAATGAAACTATACTGAACGAACTACTTAGAAATTGTTGGGGGTAAACTGACTGACTGACTGACTGACTGATGGCATCTCAGTGTACCCACAAGTGTGGTATGACCACGGACTGCTGTAAAGTGTTCGAAACGTCGGGTTTCTAAAATGTAATTATATACAAAATAGTTCTTCTAATTAAAGAGAAATATAAAACTCTGCAGGTGACAGCCTAACGCCAAAAGCCACGTCCCCGCCGCTCGTCGGTTCGATTCCCGGCAGCGGCACGGGCGCGGTAAAGAAGTCCCCGTCCGCGTTCCTGGGGGAGAACTCGTCCCTCGTGAACCTGGAGAGGCTGCTGCAGCCCGCGCCCCCCGACCCCCCCGCGCCAAACCCCTTCGCCCACGAGAAGGCTCCGCCGCCTGTGAGTATGCACAGCAGATAATTGCATGATTTCTAACAATGTTAAAAAGAGGCTTTCAATAAATGTATATTATGGAATTGTACTAAATATTCTAGTAGTTTTTTGACTATAATACAATATTTAAAAAATCTCCCTTCAGGTAAAATTATCAATCAACGAAATCAAACAACAACAAATGGGCTTGAACCCCGGACTGCCCTTCCCTAACGCGTCCCCAGCCTTCGGGGCACCCATCCAACCTATGGGGGTCATGCCAGCCGAACCCCTCATTCCTCTGGGGGTCACCGGAGCGACGGGGATCCCTGTCGGCGTGGGGTCAATGCCTATCGGGGTGACGGTGGTCGGGGGGTCGGACCCCTGGGCCCCCGCGCGGTCGTCGTCCCCCTGGTCGCCCCCCGCCGCGAGACATACGCCTAACCCCTTTCTTTCCTAGCCTATAGGTAGGTTGTTCTTTTTATTTATTTCAATTATTTTTATTATAAATTTAAGTGGCTTTTATATATAATATAGCTCTAGTTTCAATTATGCTTTTGTATGGAAATTAAAAAATATATGTATTTTGTATAATTTTATATCTCATTTATAAATTGAAATTTGTTTATTCATATGTCGTTCGTTTTTCTTTAAGACAAGTGTGGAAACTAATTAAAAAGTCAATATAATTTTGAATATGGTGTTTCCAGAGCAGCTGTAACGGCGACTTCACGCACCGCCACGCTGGTAGCCGGTTCAAAGCCGATGGGATCCCACGCATGTTACATAAAAACTATATTTTTCGTAATTTGCCCACACATTTTAAGCTATACATGCTTATGAAAGAATATTTGTTGTATTTTGTTTAAAATGCTCCCATGGGGTCGCTTTATTCTAGATTTCAATTATATATTGATGCAAATTATTTTTGTCAATATATCTGTATTTATAATTGACGTAGTAAAATTAAATAGTGTATGAACTAGCTAACTTACATTTTGTAATTTTTTTTTATGTTATTTAATATGACTAAAGAAACCAATATCGGGCCAAATTTTAGAAATATAATGGGAAAAATGATATATTACGTCACTAAATATTTAAATTTATTACGTCAATTTGGTTTATTTGATATAAATATAAATTTTGACGACAATTAATATATATATATATATTGTATAATCAAATTTTGTTAAGTAATATTTCGAGTGGTGTATTTAAATTAGTGTTAAACCGTACGTACCATTCTGGTGATAGGATACAATTTAAGGTTAATAGGAAGATTTATATGTTTTATAGACGACTGGCTGCAAACGACGCGTTCAGAAATACGTTCAAATTTATGTAATTGCTAATGCAACTGAATACTTTAAACATAATCGACTTCACTTCTAACCCGTAGACTATATATAAAACGATTGTTGTTTTTTTTTTATTGTGTCATATTGACGTTGAGTTCTTTTGGTTTATCTGTGTAAAATGTAATAAATTGTATTTTTTATTTAAATATTATATATTTTTTTTATTTTTTATGACATATTACCATACTGGCTAATCCGATAGCATTTTATATGGATAACGGATTTAGGTGCTACAGATTATAGATATCTAAATAAAATAACAGTATTAATTTAAAAAATAATTATTATGATAACAAACGATTTCTGAACGCACTTAGATTAGACAGTAGAATCATAGATAATCTATGAGATGAATATATTTGTAATGTCAAATTAACACCAATATACAATAAGTTGTCGACATATGTTCCACTAAAATATACTAAAATGGCTGTTTATGGAAATAATAGGTTATTACTAAAAAGTATTGCGCAGTGCTATTGTAAAGAATTAAAATTTAAACAATAAATTTGATTTGTTTTTTTTTATTTGCTGTCATTTTGATTTATATTCTGTGTGATAAACAAGCTGTTAGTTTTAACATTTTTTTTTAACGTGTTATTCGTTGCACACTTATGAAATTGAAAAATACATATTTAAATTGAAAAAGCATATTTAGAAATCCTGCCGCATTCAATTTTATACATTTTCTAAATATGTCTTTATCAATTTCCTAAGAGCTGATATTTGGTTTTTTTCCTTTTCCTTTTCCTTCTATTAAATCTTTAATTGAGTATATAATTAGTGAATTATGTGAAATATTATGTTTTAATTAAAAACATCTTATTGTCAAATTTTATTTGATATATTATATATCATTATTAAGTGTACATATTTAAAACGAACAAAATATCTAATTAATTTATTAAATAACCAAAACACATCGAAGTTACAAGCAATAAGCATATGTTCAAGTTACAATATCACTGCGCAGTGCAGAGGGGAGGGGGGTGGGGGGGACAATTGTGCCTTTTACTTAGGTTACGTTGTACGCGATTGGGCGGGTTGTTTATTACCTCGTAATGGGCGGTAATTATGGTAATCATTGTTTATAGAGACGAGCTTTCGTTGATCATAAGATTCTTTTTATTTTTTACTTTGTAGGACTTATGGACATGTTTTTTCTTTATTGATTCTTGTTTCATGTTTACTTTAGTCTTATTGTAGGTAGTATGTTTTCAATAAAATTTATATTTTGCTAGGCTGTATAGGCTATGGTATTTGCTATGATATATTTTTCATGTGATTTATTCATAAAATAGAAGTGTCGTATTATTATGATTGTCTTTACTGATTTTCTGTGCTAATTACTACATACAACATTTTTTGTGTGATTATGTATGATTATTTAAAAGCAATAAATTAAGTAAATAATATAATTAAATATTATCAATGAAAACTCGTCTCCGTGATATTTGTAAGAGCTATAAACAAAATGGCCGCCCAAAGTAATGTTACTATTACGTAAGTCAATATTACAGTGTGTTAGATACGGCTAGATAGACACGGCGGCGTCTTAGTGTTTACTTGGACTAGGATGTACTTGAACGGTCCAAATTCCGTTGTTGAGTGGCGGAACTTAGCGCCGCGCTTTGTCTTGCTATAGCGGGTATATGAAAGTGATGATTAACTTTTGAACTTCTAATATTATAAAATGAAATAGCACAAGTGCAAACACTGAGACGACGGCAGTAAATTTCATAAATAACTGTTTCTAGAATTATTGATAGTGAATTCTAAAGAGCTTTCCTCATCGCCTCCAGCCTTTGACTGTTTTTTAATCTGTGGTTTGTGGGGACTGATTGTCTTGTATATCTGTGCGAAATAACATAATATTGTAATTAATGGATTTTTATTTCAGCTTAGTAATAAATCGGTGACTCAGTAAAATTTTCATAAGCCATGTTGTTTTAACGTACTTTTAAATATTTATAAAATATCAGTCCCCGTCTCGTCCAAATGAACTTGCCTTGCCTGGAATTTGAACACCAATACCTTATTTGATCTAGATATGTTACGGTAAAAGACCGTACTACGGTAAATCTTAAACTGTACTGACATTTATAAGTAAAGGACTTTTACTATTAAAATTGGTAAATTAGTAAGTTTTACAGACAATTTTATTATTTACCGTAGTTCGAGCTATTACAGTTAATTGTATATGTACAAAGTATATATCGTTGCTTTGGTGGTTTGGTAGCGTTATCATATAACATATGATTTAAACTGAGATTAAGAGACAAACATACACCGAAATCGATTAAAAGTGTAATATTGTGTTACATATTTTTTAAGTCTTATTCACACATTCAAAATATGAAAAAAACGTATGTTTTAGGAAATGTATAAAATTTTTGGTAACGTTAATTGTCAACTTTTTTTTTTGCTAATTTTCCCCAAAATTTACAGTATATATGTGGATAATTTTGGTTGACTCTCATCACTAAGGAATGTTATTTAGCGACGTTACATTTCGGATCTGGATACGGATATAGAAAAGTTATTTCGGATTATCCGTTTATTTTCGAATGTAAGGTTTTTGGTCACTAATTTTCGTCCACTAATTACCAGGTTTTCGGCCATTAATTTTTATATATATTCTTTTGTGTCATTACTTTCGTCTGTTATTGAAAACTCTCCTTTAGGCTCCGCCGTTGTCCGAAATTATTTAGAACTGGCACTTTTATTTCGTTACGGATATCCGATATTTACGGTTTTACGGAATTCCATAACATTCCTGCTCTTTCTTCACCACCAAAGCGACGAGTTATGCATATATATATATAACGCGTGTGCTGTGTGTCTGTTTGTTTCTTATATATGTATAAATGTAACTGAAAGTTAGCTATGTACAGTATTTATAATAATACGCGCTTTTAGAATTGAAGCGATCTAACTCAAGATTTGTGTAAATCTGACTGTAAAAAAACTTATTTTAATATTTTACGATGATTCCTGCAAAAATGCAAGGTTTTGAGTTATGTCACTTTTATTCTAGTGCCATTGATGTTGTAAAAGGCATGTATTATGAAAAAAATGTTGGGAGTGTTTCAAGTGTGTGGAGATTTATACTGAAGGTAGATTTTGGAGGTTTTGGAAATAAATGACTTCGGTAGTTACAGTTACGGGGACTATAATATTACAGATCATTATAACATAAAATCAATGGAAATTATTCGTGAATTGTTAAAATAAGGTCTTATCTTCAATCGTGTCTATGTGGGATTAAAACCAAATGTAAACTCAAATGTATGGGGATGGTGTTTCAAGTTGAAGAGTGTGGTGACGTCACTCATGTCAATTTTCATTTTTTTAGAAATTTTATAAGGCAGCTGTGTAAATTCTGGAATTTAAATTTTATAAATATAAAATAAAATAAAATCATAAATTATATTTAAGTACAAAATTGGCAAATATAAATGAGAATGTGAATACTTAACGGAATGGTGCTCGGCGCATACGCATTGTTGTTAACAGCGCTGCTTTTCAGCCTAATAAGGCTGAAAAATATTCCAATGATTTCAATAGAATACAAAAAAAAGGGGTCATAATGTGTAACAAGATATTACTTAAAAATGTACATTCTGTAATATAATTGATTAGTTCTAGAAACTTTACGTCAAAAGCCTCCGGTATTTTGTTGAAGTGAATATTTAAATACAGTATAAATTTTTATACACTTACGCCCAAAGTGTGAAAAATAACTAACTAAGCTAATTTTTTAAGCGGCTAGAATTAGGTTACTTTAAAAATACAAATTGCTGTGAATATTTCATACATGTTGCACGATTCTTAACGAAACTGACACCCGAATGCCTTGGTAAGTGTTTTTTAGAATTTTTTATTAGCAATTCAATCGAGGTGATTTTTCAAGTCTGTTACAGTTATTGTTTGTATACACGTAGGTACAAAGAAATTGTATTTGTATTACAAGATTTTCAAGGGAATATTTTTATTCAGCATTTTTTTTTTGTTTTTATATATTCGACCTTTTTTAATTATTATTATAATTATTTGTGTTAATCTGTATTGTAGATAAATTATGTTGAATATATAAATTTTGATCACGCGTCGATGCTAATCCAATGTCACGTAGCTAGGGAGAACTGTAAAGATTAATGTAACTATTTAATTAAAATATATAAGTTTTTCAGTATATGGCATGTTTTATTTTCAAATATGGCGTAATAACCCATGGATTTTCTATTCACTTTAATATCTAAAGCGCTTTTTTCGCTTTAATTTAGTCTAGGGTACTTTCCACCGCGCTTCATATGTTGAGTAGCGGAAACCAATCTGTGCTTAAAAATCAAAATATAAATACGTAAAACGAATTTGCCTTGAACTATAAAGAGGGAAAAAGTATATCGCTGTTTCGAGTTCAGAGTTTAGAAGGTATGCTGAAAACCAATCATCTGTGTTTGGTATGAAACTTGTATTCTCTTTAAATATTGCTCGATTTATATATAATAATATAGTCGTTGATTTGCAAGCCGTTCAGGTACTCGAAACTATATCTAAATAACAATATTTTGCTGCTACTTGACACGTCAGAGTTTTGACGTATTGTCGTCAAACTGACGACACAAAATTTTCTGAACTTCCACATGAGTTTTTAGTTTTAAAGATTGATTCTAGAATAAATATGACAAATCTGTAATCGCTACAGCCCCTGATGTTGTTTTCATGTTAGGTATTTACAAAAAGTCTCGCATAGACCAACGGTTAGGCTATATTTTGTAGGCGTCATTGACATTTTTTTTTTAATTTCTCAACTCGCAAATATCTACTGAGCTATTAAAAATTGCTAAACTTGAATGAATAATTATTGAGCTTCCCCATCGTTGGGCCATCGTCGATCATATCGATTATCGAAACACTCAGAAGTAACGCCCTTTAAACATATTACGTGCTTGTCTTTTTGTAGTTGTGCTTTTTAGTCTGCCCGTTATATATATTTTTAAGAAATTAGCAAAAAACCATTATTATAAATGTTTTATCTCACGACGGCATCAAATTACATACAACCTGTACAATCTGTAATTTTAACATCACAAAATTATATGATATATTTATATTATTTTTATGAGTAAGTGATATTACGATATATATTAGTACATTATATTCATATGTATCAGTGTATTCGGTCTATGAATTAGGATATAGTACGATATGTGTAATATATTCTTACACCTCCCACGCTAGATAAGTTTACAAATCTCCTAACCGTAATGTTGTCTGGAAGAGATCTCTGTTCAGCGATAAGGCCTTTTGTACCTCACATATTGTAATTGTTTTTCTGTTTTTATCTATTGTAACTCACATATTGTAATTTTAAATCAAATATTACTGCATTTTGATTTACATAATTTGATGCATGATAAACAGTATTCACTAAAGGTCGCTGAACTATCGATGCTGGTATCAATATCATAAAAAGTATATACGAGGCTTGGGAGGAATAGCAGGATGCTCTTGGAATATTCTGTGACTTGTCCAAGACAAATTACACTATTACGACCTAAGAGGACAACACTCAACCTTCTGACCTCTTTATTTATCTAGTAGGGTTCAGAGGGTCGAAGTGTACGGCAAGAAATCTGCTGAGGCATTTATAAGTATGGAGGTCCCACAGGGGTCTATTCTTGGTCGTTTCCTTTTTTTAATATATATTAATGACTTACCATACCTAGTTGGAAGTAGCCATGAGATAGTATGGTTTGCTGACGATACTTCATCAATATTTAAAATGAAAAGACGACAAAACGTATATGACGATGTAAATTATGCTCACTCGAAAATAGTACATTGGATTTAGTGCTAATAACTTACTATTAAATAGTAAAAAACGGAATGTTTAATTTTTAGAACACCAAACACAACAATTGTTAAAGCCTATGTACTTTTGAATGGCGAAACCGTGGATACTGTGGATTTTACGGTATTTCTCGGCACTCATATTAATTCATGGCGAATTAATTCATTGGCGAATAGACTTAGCTCAGCAGCCTTCGCGGTCAAAAATATTAGATTATTATCTGACATGGAAACGGCTCGCCTTGTTTACTTTAGCTTATTTGTATTGCACAATATTATTGTCTTATGTCATTATACTTTGGGGTAATGCAGCCACTATTATTCTGTCTTTGTTTTGCTGAAGCGTTCGTTCAATCTACAACTTCCAAAGATTCCTTATGGCAAAATTTCAGAGATTAGCCGGAACAAACAAGAAAAACAGACAAAAATTATAATACATTTGCTTTTTAATATTACTAACAGACACTCCAATTTTATTTATTTATATAGATAAATTGTAGGATCAAATTTTTCAAAGTGAAGCTTCGTTAGATTATGATTTGAAATTTAATGAAGCATAGTACAGATGTTTTGCTCAAAAAGTATATACAAAGTCTATTATATATATCGTTTTTGAAGCGAACCTTCGAAGTAAATACTAAAATAGTATATTATACAAATATAAGGAAGGATTAAAATAAAACAGCCTATTTACAATACGATTATAATTTATTCATTAATAGTTTACAAATGTGTATCGTACAAATGTTCAATTAGGATCAGTGAGCCATCAGGCGGCAGACAGTACGTCGGTTCGAATTCGTAAAAAACTTTAAAAAAAACATCCCAAATCTCACAACATTAGCGATTTAGGCTTAATCCTATGACATACTTACATTAACTTAATTAGCTTATACCATATCGGCCAGGCTCCGTGCGAAGGAGAGTTTGGACACACGGGCCGGTATTGCGTAGAGCCCAGTCACTACCAGTCAGTTACGACTAGACGCTATTTATTATATGCGATTTAGAATAAAATAAATAATTGAAGCGTGTTTAAAAAGGTTTTCAAAGCGATTATAGCAGATCTACAGTTACACATCTTAGAATTATCTTATTCTATGCGGCAACAGCTTCCGGTCGCCGCTGGTTTTTTTTATGAAATGTGTGGACACAATGCCCTACATTGTGGTCATTTCAGTTTTTTTGTATTTAAATACCATTCCCAGCGGATTCTACGCGGAATCAGCTGTTTGGATCGCCGTCTTGTCGTGTCATAACGGCGGCGGCCGGAAGCGCTCCCGTCGAGAGTATATAAAATTAAGTTCCACGCCAGGTTTAAAATTTTTATAAAATGGAATCGTTCGATTGGACTCCCGTAGATCTTTCTTTAAATGCATCGTGGAGGGGAGGGCGGGGGGTGCCTAGTACTCCCAGTGCGTGGCGGCGGCGAGGTCGTCCCCGGCGAGGCGGAAGTTCCCGTTCTTGGCGGCGGCGAGGTAGGCGCGAGGCGCGGCGGCGCGGATGGCGAGGCGCGTGGGCTCGCGCAGCTCCAGGTGGAAGGGCTGCGGGCTGTCCGCGTCGCACGTCACGCTCTCGCTGTCCGCGTGCCAGTACTTGCCGTTTTGTCCTGCGGATGGCACGTGACGGTTAGTCTCCGTCCGTCAAATAAATTCCCAAATAAAGCCAATCTCATTATTTTTTAATTGTATCTGAGAGGTTATCTAAACCCAGAGTTTTGGGAAAGTATTGAGCGTAATATTTCATAATTTAACATTTTTAACTTATCATTAGCAGGACTTAAATCTTTTTTGACCACTAACCCATACGTTCCATACGAGATACGTTAAAATTATTTTACATTTGTTTTGTAAAAAATAAATTGTTTTTTGTTTTGTTAGCATCTAAGTAGAGAAATTTTTATCCCAACCCCAAAAAATATATAATACTTATAATATTAAAATTTTACCTAATAGAATACTTATCTTTATTGGATTAGGATTTTACTAATAAAATCCTTGTGGAATGTGCTACGATTACTAATAACCGCTAAAATCTAACATTTCAAAGTAAACAAATAATACCTTTGAAGTAAACAGCTCCCTTAGGTCCCCTCACCACCTGTATGGTCTCGTAGTTGGCCTTGTTGCACTCTAGCTTAGTGCCCTTGGGTCCGACGAACCCTTGCTCGCACTTCAGGACAAGAATTGGCCTGTGGAGCGATAAAATGTAATATTAGACATATATCTTATTAACCTATAGGTGGATTTATCTTTTTTCCTCAGCTTCACGCTTAGTCTCATTAATTTGTAGGGATTTAATACAATGTAAGTCCCAATAGATTCATTGATAACTGACGTCTCCCAAAAGTTATTGTAAAATGCCGAAATATAGCTTATATTGGTATTCTTAGAAGTCAAATTGAAAATTTCTATTACTTTTTCAGCTTTATCCCGCACAGCAGGGTGGGCAGAGGGAACCTAGTGTCAAGACACTCCGTTCTCCATTTTTCGCCAGAATTTGACACTGCGTCTTGAGTGGCGCATCTCTACTCTGCGCTTTGTCTTATCAGAGCGGAGAAATCATTTAAATATATAATAAATAACCCTTGGTGAGGAACTCTCTAGAACACGGACCCAATACGCAACGGTGGCCTCTATTTCTGAATCTCTCTATTGCTGAATTTAAACAAATTAATAAATTGAAAAACTATATAAAACAATTTGCATACCTGTTAATAAGATAGAAGTAATATTTGCAGTTATCATCAATGATGTCAGAGTTGGCGTAGAGATGTCCTGAGCGTTTGGTCATCAAATACTTGCCGTTGTTGGCGCGGAAGGCGACAGCGCCATCGCCCTGCCAGTCCAGCTCAAAGAGCGCGTTCGAGGACCTGAAGGTAGAGGGTTCAAATACGTTCAATCAACTTGCACACTAGGAACAAGACAATATATACTATAGTTTTGGTATCAATTGATGATTGTGTTAGTTAGAGATTTAAAAACGTGCTTGTACGAGGCTTATAAATTAATAAAGAAGAATGAATAAACTTCTTTTGATTTCCAAATTAGGTACCTATTATGTATTGTATTTAACTAAATACTAAGGACACATTACTAGTGAGATTATTTTGTACTATGTACTTATTTTTTTTTTTATTTTATAATTCGTACGTAATGATAGCACTTTGTGTTAATACACCAAGGACCTTTCCTTCATATTTTTTAAATACATATATATATTTCTTTAACCATCGCATGAGCTAGTCGCACTTTAGTTAGTATATTATATAATTACTGTAATATTTTTTTTAAGTTTCGCGTATAAAAATGGATTACATAGGTAGGTAATACCGATTAATAAAGAGTTCCAAAAAACAGCAAATCTAATTATATTATATAGGTATATGAATTATTAATTTCTTCAGTGAAATGCGTAGTCGATAATTATTTTTATTTTGAAAGTGTTATATACTCACTTAGATCAATACATAGAGAAATGCAAAGAACACGAGAGCCGCAATGTTAAAATTTTCATATAGGTTTTCAAAATAATATAAATCCATTCATACTTAAAAATTTTCACTCACTTGTTATCCCCGCTCGCCTGGATTCCACCACCAGTCTCGAGGGTCCAGTAGCGGTCCTGCATGGTCCTGATGTACCAGCGACGCGTGCCCCAGTCGAACTCCAGCTGGAAGGTCTCGTGAGAGGAGATCTCATCCTGGTTTGCGGTTACGTCTACACCTGGAAAAGAAGAGAAATATTTCAGTCTTCAAGAGAGTTATCCATTTGCTAAAATAACCAACCTTTGGATCGGTATGAAAGTTCTGAAGGGTATAAGAATTTCGATACAAATAAGAACGTATAGCATAATCGGTTTCAAAACCTGCAAATCAAAATGTTCTTTTTAGGGAAATGCTATGTTCATGGTCGAATATATGAGGATAATATATGAAGAAGATTGCTTATGTAACATAACTAGGGAATGTACGAAATGTATACATTGAAAAATAGAAAGCAAGCAAGCTACATCTAGTGCTTCTCGTTCCTCTATAGATATTAAATATATGTAAATTGTATTTTTCTTATTAAGCCAGTAAATAAAAATAACTTTTAATATTTGTAACATTTTTTAAAGTGTTATTCACACACTTAGGAAATTAAAAAACATATTTTTAGAAAATTGTTGAGCGCGGCATTGAATTCCACCACTTCACACGCAATGTCTAGAATTCGAGGGGAAAAGAAGACCAGAGTGTCTTGACACTAGGCCTCTGCCTGCCCTGTTGCACGTGAAAAAGCGTGTATTTGGACGAACTGTTTTACTTAAAAAATGACGGTTGTTCAGTCTAGTTAAACTTAGCTTAGTCATCCTTAGTGTGTGAATAAGACTTTGAAAAATATTTATAAATAGGATTCTCTCTCGCAAACGATTGTTTCTTATAAATAACTACAAAACAGTTTCTTTTTAACATTTTTTTTTAAAGTGTTAATCGCACACTTAGTACGTTACATATGTTTTCTAAATATATTTAAAATAACACTAAGGAAATTGAAAAAGACATATTTACAAAACGTATAAAAATTTGAACGCAGTGAGATTTGAACCCGCGCCTCTTGAAAAACGTTCAAGCGCTCTGACCGCTAAGCCATGCGTGAACGCAAATTTTTATACGTTTTCTAAATATGTCTTTTTAGTTGTTGTGTTGCTCAATAAAAGTCTCAAGCGTATTTTTTACGATACGAAATCAAATTTATTTAAATATAATCATTATACCCCGAGTGGGAATAAAACCACAAACAATCGCGTTTACAGACAGACGCTGTCCCACTTTGCCACGACCGCCGTGTTTTAATTGTAATTAATTCTTAAATGTTATTATAACATTGTATATATCTGTGAATGAATATTAAATGTATTTGAACTAGTGTCCAAAATGTAAGAAATGTACAATATAATGTATCTTTTGATACATTATATTGTGTGAGCTTGTCAAATTAATGGATAAATTGTAGCTCGTACCAAATAATTAGACTGAAAACTGTTGATATGAAGTTGAATGAAGTTAATTGGCGTTAAAATGTGTTTATCACAGTCAAAACTGTCGTGCCAAAGACGCGGGCAGCCGTGCGGAGAAACTAGAAAGCACATCTGGTGCAGACAATAGACAGTTTTTGTTGAGAAAATATCTTAGATGAGATCGATGAATTCCAACGTGTAACGCGGAAGACTGGTCCTATTCATATTCATTATATTAATAGGTGAAGCAAATACTTCGGAAACCCTTTTTATGAAGATTTTGCAGATGAGGGTAGTGTGAAATTAGTTAATAATATGAATTGTTTGTAACAACTTTTCCCGCATAGCTGTGTAGTCAGCGAGAACTTAGTGTCCAAACACTCTATTCTCCGCCCGAAACGCAGACATTGTGTGTTGAATCAAGTGGTAGTCGAAAAATTATAAGTTAAACAAGCGTTGCCTTAGCAACGTGGATGTCACTTTATATAAATGTGTGTATATTTATAATATAAATTAAATATTCAATATTGAATTAATTTTAAGAAATTAATTTATTAAGGCTTAATGACACCAATAGACCAAGGATCGTGTCCATTTGCATCAGCTGTAGTTTAAAAGCAACTTTCTCTAGTCCAGGGCAGTACCCTTCAAGACACATGACTAAACTGTCAAACCGCTTTTCCCTGTAAGTGGTCAGAGAGAACCTAATGTCAAGACACTCATTTCTCCACTTTCAACCCTAATCTGACACATTGTGTGTCAGTGTCTCTCACTCAACTCAACGCCGCGCCTTTACCAGGGTGGGAGCAATGAAAATAAATGGAATATTATCGTACCACCGAGAGAATCAAACCCACGATAATCTGTTTACAGTCAGACTCTGTCCCGTCCACGCTGATTGGACCATGGCGTGTCAGAATTAAGTGGCTCAATCAATATATATAATCATATCGTTCCATTACCTAACAAGCAAAACTTCACCAACAGACGGACGGATAGGTACAAATATAGATTTATTTATCTCATTTATATTTTATAAGGCAAAAGTATAAAACAAAGCCCTGCATCTTCAATATGAGCGTTGCACGTCGACTACAAGGTTAGGGCCACCCAAGCGATTTGCTCGCGAAAATGAGACTGATACGTGTATCATTGTATCATTTGTTTCATTGAATTTAAGTACATGTCAGTTAAAAAGGCCTAAGTGATATGTGAATAATATTTTATAATTGCTGGTTTTTTTTTTATAAAGATTTATGCCGAAACAATAAACTAACTCCATATACATTGATTTAGAGTAGAAAAAAATATTTTTTAACAAAAAACCCGACGAATAAGTAAATACGCAGCCATCATCTATTTTTCTACCCTTGTGGGTTAGAATAATATTTGTTAAAATTTTATGGAACCACAGTTCTTAACTTAACTTGGAGTATTTGTACCCATTACAAAAAGGTCTATCAAAATGGGTCTACTCTGTTAAAAGTTATACGTGGCCCAATTGGTTGGTTAATAAAAAAAATATTGTTATATTTAGTTTGGACCATGTAAGCTTAAGTATTGTAGAAATATAAGCTTTCCTGATAAAAAATTATTATAAGTAAAATCGAAAGCAATATCAACAGAGATTAGAGATAAAGAGAAAGAGCAAAAACTATAGAGTTTTATAATAGATGTATAAACGAACAAACGACGCGTAGCCAAAACTTAATATAGGAAGGAGAAATGATTTGGCACATCGTTCACTTGTTCACTTGAAACTTACTAACTGTAAGGATAACTGGTTATTCTTAATAAAAGAGTAAAATAGATTTAACTCTGAAATTCGGGGGAAAGGCGGAGAACGGAGTGTTTCTTTACACTCAGCCCTTCTCTACTACTGCACTACTAGGATGACGCTGGAGAAAAAGATAGCCACCTCAGTCTACCTCACGGACTACTGTAAAGTGTTCGAAACGTCGGGTTCTCAAATGTATTTTCGAATACTCAATATTATACGCGATTAATCCGGTTAGTGTTTCATTTCAAAATGTGTAATAATCGCGAAAATCAAAGAACTGGTTAAGGTCGCGTAAATGAAGCAAAATGCAACGACAGCTTATATTTATATATGTACAAATATCTCTTTACAATATAATACTATTAAACAGGAAATTTCTAGATTATCTAAAAACTTAGTCTAGATATGTAAAATAGAAATTTGTAGGCTCTCATCGGCAATACAGTGGTAGTACATTGACTTTTGGCCTTAAGACTGTACCTTAGTCGTGACTTGACGATGCAACTCAGTACCGACTTTTGAACCGAAACTACACGTCTTTTTGTCACGGCGCAAAATTTACGACACTTTCTAAGTAAAGTTGCGAAAGTGTATGAATTATACATTGAATATGTATGAGATATACAAATTTTATATGCAAATTTTAGTTTGAGATGTAGATTAGAACCAAATATTTTTAAAAAATAGAAACATCAAAATCTTTTAACTATATATTTTGATGTCAGTTAAAAAAATTTACAATAATAACAAGGAAAAAAGGATACGGAGTACGGGCTACGAGTAAATTTAAAAAAAACAAAAAGTCTGTATCTAAATTTGAAAAGCAGCTAACAAAAAGGTTATTTAAAACCTTAGCTACGCATTAAAATATATTGAACTTTTAAATATGCACAGCCACATGCAGTTTTGTAGCATACTTAAATTATACTTGAGTTGTAAACACATTGTCTCAAGAACAATCAAACGAAATATTATTATAATGCTAAGTGTATACATTTCTAATGACAATTACTTGCAAGTATTGAAAGGCAGCGCTTTATTTATCTGCAATTTGCTTTCTACACTTGCACTTCTACCAGCTTAACCAATATGTATCTTTTCAAAACATTTCAAGTGTTATTCACACACTTAGAAGATTGAAAACCATTTGTAGAAGTGACAAAGATTTTATTATTGCAAGAACGCCCGATTTGCTTAAAATTTATTTTCTTTTATTTACTAATTTATAAACGTTTAATTGAGTAACTAAATTCAATGTCGCGTTTCTAATACTTTATCCAGCAGTTATTAGAGAACCCAGTGTAACCCACTTATCTCTCCGCCCACCTCCGCCACCTCTTTCCGCCCGAAATCAACACATTGCCTGTTGACTGGCGGAACTGAACGCCGCACTAAATATGGAACATGTTATGGAAACTATATTAGAAATATAATCCCTTTAAATAAGAATTGAACTCGCTATTATCAAGTGCAATTAGCATTGTATCAGCTGCGCTACGTTGTCGGTCAATAACAGTGTCTATTAATATAGAGGTCGTATCGTGCTTTATTTTCCAGGTGAAATTATGTAAGAGATGATTGAAATTGTACTCCGAAACGATCATTAACTCCTAATTAACATTAATATTAGTAAAATTTAATTCAAACACTAATAGACATATATGAGTGCTGACTTATAGCCTAGACATTCCACTGTAAATGTTTATTGAAATAAAATCATTTGCTTTAAAAAAAACATGGACTTTGCATAAATTTTCTTAACTAATACTGTATTCCGGACAGTAGAAGGCACTTTTCCATACTTGGCTATGCAGAATGCTATTGAATTAAATATATACATATATGATACTTAGCTGCTGTCTGTCTATTACTACCAAATATAGGCATTGTGGGTACGGAATGTCAATCGATGGTAATGTATAAAATTTAATAGTATTGATGCTCGCGGATGAAGCTAATGGTTATATTTTTATTTTAGTGAGGTTTCATTTTAGATGGTGGTAGATTAATAGACGTTATGGACATCCTTCTATTATCTGACGATTTAAAACGATTATGTCGATTACCTATTACACCTGCGTGCCCTTTAATTATTTGTTTTGAACACTTTAATTACTTGTTTGTATCCTTTTTATCTGTTATATTTGATATGTCTCACTCGGCGTTAAGTTCCGCGGCGCAACATGTACTCGTATGTAAGACCTACTAGACCTAAAGTGCAGTGAGCTGTGTGTATCAAAGAGTATAATCGTACTGTATCCATTGTGAAACAAAAGCCTTCTGTGAACGCCGGAACTGCGGCGGTGTAATGCATATTTCATGCCTTTAAGCTTATATGCAACCTTGCACTATTGTTAGGAAATGCTAAACATAATATACAATCTTATAGAATATAGCATAATGATAATTATGCCTGTACGCGCGTGGGTTACAGGTTCGATCCGCGCTAAGTTATTTTTTATATTTAATTTATTTTCATTTACTCAATAAAGCAAAACGACGTGCGGCGTTCAGTGCCGGCACCCAACTTGTTTTTCATTTTTACCATAGCGGATGAATGTATTAAATACCTCGAGTGGGAATCTAACCAGCAAACAATCGCGTTTACAGTCAAACGCTATCGCACTGCGCCATGACGGACTCATCTATATTTAATGAGTTTGGGATTCACATTTTTAGAATTAAAATAAACATTCGTTTATAAGCACCCTAATGTCTATTAAATAAACTAACATAAATTTCACGTCGTGTCTGGTTCGTCGCGTTTTATTGCTTTGTAATTGTATAGTAATAGTATAGTGTAGTGACTGTAGTTAAAGAGAATTGTAGAGTAAGTTAAGTTTCTCGGGAAGACTTACAGTTGTTTAGTTTTTGTTTGAAGAATATATTTGAATTGTTTAAAAGTGTTATTCGTATAATTTGGATGGAAGAAACCGTGTAAAAATTTGAACGTAGCCGATATATTTATATATATGTATGTATGTAAGAGAATTTTGTTATTAAACTGCCAGGCGTGAATAAGTTGAGAAATCAGAATTGTGCACAATTCGCCAGCCAGGCATTGTTGAATTATTGTTTTTTAATGTTATTGTAAGTAAAATTCTTTGATTTGCTTGATTTTTATTGTTAAAAATAAGATGAATTCACTGGGATTCGTAGTCATTGGTCTATTCCAAATAATATAAAAAATAAAATATAATTGTAGGCAATTCGACTTAATCAACCTGTTTCTGTCTGGTACGTACAAACACAATACCACAACAAAGATTATAAAAAGCTTCAATGGATAATATTGAATTTGAAATGGATAATAAGCTAATAAGTACTTTAATAAAAGTAGCTCCTTGAAATTGTCCAAGCGCTCTGACCGCTAAACCATGCGTTCTAAATCCGGCTGCGTCGAAAATCTTATACACTTATTACTTTTGTTATTAGCGCATCTGTAGAGAGATTCGAATGAAAAGATCAATTTTTTACACGTTTTCTAAAAATATTTGCCCAATTTCCTAAGTGCGTGAATAACACTTTAAAATATTAATAAAAGGTAATATAATAGTTCGAATAATTTAAATACCAAAAAATACTCTGCGTACAAACTTTCACTAACGTCCCTAGATTAATTCATTCAAACACGTTTTATTTTTATATATTAAAAGAAAAAACCCGTCCGGTATGTGAGCAGCCTTATAACTAACTAGTCGCAACCAAATCGCAATTAACTTAGCTCGTCGGAAGCGCCTCTCAGTAGAGCTTTATTGCCGCTTTATTGCAGTAATTATAGAACCAGCCCCGATACTCTGTGATAGAGATTAAGAGTTCACTTCGGCTTTATACTCAAAGGATTTTTATTTAATTGTCTACGCTAATTGTGTATTAAAAAGTCAAAGTAAATGTTTTTATTCTTGTTTTCCATCGATTTTTTTACTAATGTTGTGTATAGTGTATCTCTATATTACAGTATTGTGTGTCACTGTTAGAAACTAATTGAGTTGGAAAAATATATATGTTCTGAATCGCGGGGTTGAGTTCCGGCACTCAACATGCAATATATGAAATGGAGTCAGTAAGCAGAGAGCCTCTCTTTTACCCTGCTATGCGGCGAACTTGTAAAAATATATTTAAAATATACTTAAGTGGTAAAATTGCTTGAATACTATTTAAGTGTCTCGCTTTGAACGCGTTACCCTAAAGTAGTTTTCTATATTTCTACATACTGAGTATAACATATTACTCAGCCTTTTTCAGTGAACGATCACGCAATAAAGTAACAGATGACTGTAGGATTGCGTCCTACATAAGTTATCCATCCCTTTATTGCCTAAGTGCGGGGGCTATAAGGACATTTTTTTTAATTATACCGGATTTTGCTTCTCATTAACGTGCGTTCAAAGACGATTATAATGTTCTATAGGTCTTTAATTGATTCTTTTTAAAAGTATTCTGTTTTTTCTATTTACAAAGATAATATATTTTAAATTGACAATTAAATATTTAGCATAGCGGTAGTTTTAGGTTCAATTTCTATTCAGGGATACCCTCGAATTATATTTGGAACACATATTGTCGCCTTGGTTACCAAAGTAGGTAGCGGTAAATCACGGAGAGATTTATCTCCAGGCTGTCTCTGTATTCACAGAGTTAGTGAATACAGACGATATGTAAATATATATTTTTTATGTTTTCTCATAAATCTTAGACAACTTAAAGAAATAGACGCTTTCAACATAGTTATTTAGCTTTGAACTGATTTTATTTGAAAACCACAGGAATAACGGAAAAAGCATACCTTGTTTAACAGAAACGTATTTCTCATTCAAACCAGCTACAAAGGCAGCTTGGGGCAAGCTGTCTTCCAAAGAGAACAGTTCGTCACGAGTGACGGCGGTGGACCTGGTCTTCAACACAGCCTTGGAACCAATAGGCGCGAGGTAAGCTCCAGAACTGTCTCGGAGCGCCAGGGCTCCAGCGTGGTACTCCGCGCTGAAGAGACACTCTGGCGTGCACGTGTCGAAGAGCTGCGGGATGGAAACTTAGTTAGTTTTTTATGTATTTTAAGGGTGGTTGTTGCTAGAACCAAATACATTATATGTATTTGGTTCTAGCAACAACACAAGTAGTGATGTAATTGTGAGTGATGCACCACTACAGTCTCTGTACAGGTGAATACAGAGAAAAGGAAAACCAAATGCAAAGGTATACCATTTCTGTCTAGATGCGGCTTTTGTGTGCAAAAGTAATACGCGATTGTCACGCTGATGTCGGAGACGGTCTATTGTCCCGTCTGTAAATACGACAGTGCAATATTATGGATACTATAATGAACGCCTATTTTATATAAATGTCTACAAATTGTCTTCATTCTTGGAAAGTTTCCAAGTGGCACGGGTTCGAGTCCCGTTACATTAAAAAAAAATATATGCTAAAATATATATTTTCTAAAAATCTTTTTATTGTACCTACATTGCAAGTATGTGAATAACACTTTTTAAAAATACATATTCAATAGTTGTTTATTTCACTCATACCTATAGGTAGCGTAGGCAGAGAGGATCTAGTTTCAAGACACTCTATTCTCCACTGACTGATATTCCGTATCGATATTTCGGTTGCCATGTTTAGTTTAATTTGTTACAATCTATTTCATTAGACTAAAGATCTGTGGAACAGAACTATTTTTTTTGACCAGCATCACGAAGAAATTAATATATTTTAAATGTAAAACTTCCCCGAGTGAGAATCTAACCCACAACCATCGCGTATGTCGTTAACCATTTTCCGAATGTCCTTAGAATGGCATTCATAATATTTAAATCTACTATCTGGTTCTCTAATCACTAGACCATGTTACACTGCTTTTTGCATATCAAAGTAAAGGAACTGTGTTGATTATTAGAGTGCAAGGTGTCCTTCAAACGTATTAATATTCATATAAATTAGTCCCTGACAATTAATTACTACTACGTAAAGAAAAAAAATATATTTCAAAACTAATATTTTCCCAAGTTTTGGATTAAAATTACAATAGACTAAGTGAAAAAAAAAAAATTGTTTTCAACGAGTTTTCGTCCTCAACCATATTTATTTCTGCTATAGTTTCGTTTGTAAAACATAAAGTCCCATTCTCCCACACTAACGCGGGGATTTCGGGAATTAAAACCTATCCAATTTACTCTTAAAAGATTTAATATGCAATATTTTGACTATCTTCATAATTTTCGACTGTGTGTTGCCTGCCTGTGCCTGTAAAGTGTGTGTGACCAAACATTTCATGTATTCGTGATCATTGGGTCCCCTTTGATTATACAAAGCACTGCGTTGAGTTACGCTATCCGTAGTCGGCGTAACTTATATCTTATTCTGTGTCTAGGTCTATCGTCTACCTCGTCTATCTCCATACTTTACAAATCGTTTGGGACATATAAATATACAAAACTAAGCTCTCAGACTGTCAATTTAGTTTATATTAAGTCATAAAAGGTTGACGCTACTTTATGGTTCTATAAGGCAATGGGATCGTAATGTTTATTGTACGTAATAAACTTAGAATGTTCCTGTTACTTTATTTTCGACAGAATTTACTGACGATTTATCTATATAAAAATAAATGTTTTAATTCCAGTTATATACGATAGTAGTGAGTTCATATTTGCATTCCAGTGAATGTTTTTATTTCAAAAGAACTTCTTGCCAGCAAAGCTTACCTAGCTTGATAGCCAAGGCTGATAAGATATGAAAGTACGTAATGAAAATGAAAGTAATAAAAAATATTGATGGTTCCAAACCCATTGAACTGATCAAGTTTAAATTATTATCTATTTCTTGTATGACAAAGCGCGGCTTAGAGTTCCCATTAAGCACGCAATGTTTCGAAATTAGATGGAAAATTGAGAACAAAAAAAATATCTGGTAGAAATATATAATATGCTATAAAAACCATCTTACCTTTCCACCAGCGCTCAAATACTTATTATTGCAAGTATGGAGAGCGTACTTCCCTCCCTCATCAGCTCTGAATTCCAGGGTAAAGAGGGTGTCTTCACCCCAGGGCACATTAGCGTCCACGTGGATCTCGTCCAGGGTCTCGGAGAGGTGGGCGAAACGCTTGCGACCGATAGAACGAAGGTTCACCTAGGAAATAAAATAAAATATTTAGATATTTTGTTTAATGTGTTTACTGTACCATATTAATTGGATGTTACGTTTTGTGACTGACAGTTATATGTTTAAGACAGAGACTGACTTATCGTTTATGTCTTTCTGGACACGCAAAAAAAAACCGCCGAAATTATTAAAACTAGGCAAGTTATGGATTGTTGTTTTATTTTCACACTTGGTTCGTATTCTTTAGGGCGAGCAAAGGAAATCTTTAGTATTGTCTTTAACGTAATAAACTATTGGGTCCACATATACGTACAATTTTTTATTATTTTTTAAATTTGCTGAAATCCAATCAACACTGCCTTTACTATATAACCACAAATATTTGTTCGAATGAGTTTCGAACCAAAAAACAATCGCGTTCAAAATCCTGTTCATTAATAATTGATTAATATTATTAAGTAAAACGCCTAAATCAAATATTTCAGGCTAACGTATATAAAATTGAAGGTGGTGAATCGATTCGAACCAATGTAAACCGTGAAATCTGCTGCGTTAAATTTTTATACATTTATTTAACATATCTTTTCTAACCGCGTGTAAAACACTTTGATTTTTTTTTAAATTCATCAAAAATTGTTATAAGCCATCCATCAGCAACAATCTCCTCTCGGAAATGAAGGCGCGAATGTAAAAGCCATGCTAATGGGAAGATGATTGAGCGCTACGTACTGCGCTTTTATTTTTATATCAAACCAAATTGCTTCGTAATCATCGCTGGAATTGGGCAACGTTATAATATTTTGCCACGGACTCATTAGTTTGTATTATAATAGAATACAAAATCTTTATTCAAATAGTTGGGGATTGCCAGTTAATTTTAAAATGTCAGTACTGTCAGTCCATCGACTCTGTGATGTTTGCACTCCTTATATTACACATTACAAGTAAACGGAGAATATGTTATCTTATTTAGCCTCATGTTCAGTGAGCAGAGTCAAGACGAGGGTTGTGGATTCAATTCTCGACGAAAATATACATGACATTACTTTGTAAACTTTATTTACGTGTATTTAACATTTGAATGACAAGTTGAAGTTAAATCTCATTCAGTTTATTTATATTATAGATATTTTCCTAGATATTAGTCTTTTTTCTTAAATACTTCACATTTATTTAAAATGTATGTAATGCATATAAAAATACCTGTGGCCTAGCAGCAAGATGTACATGCCAGAGATCGGCATCTCCAGGTACTTTGGCGGTGCAGGTGAGCTTGTCCGAACTGGACCCCAGGAAGTAGCCTCTCTCCACATTACGTAGAGCCCAGCGACCACTGCCATCTTCAGATACGCTAAAGAAATAAGAGAATTTTAAAAACGGCCAATAATACTCATTGATGCCTCGTTAAGGCGTAAAATCTGTGTTGCCCCAGCAACCACCGACTTTCTACAAAAGTGTATGTACACGTGATATGGTAATATTTATTTCATAATTTTATGTGTTTTCTGCATTTCTTCTCCATATAAAATTTAACTATTGTAAATTTCATATACTGTCCATAACTTTTGTAAAAAAGGTCGAAAAATTGTTTTATTAATTATATGATAAATGTGTCCTGTTAGACAAATAACGACGGTGACTTTTGCCATGCAATAACGAATGATGACCAAAAACGTGTTAAATTTTAAAAGCAGTACCCTCTTTTATTTCTTTTTCGTTTTTATTTTAGTTATAAACGCCGCCACTACATTTAGAGGGCTTAGCCTAGTTTTAGGCTAGTTTTTATCGCTATTGATTATTATTACCAATATTATAGGTAGATTTGTTTAAATTAAAATCCAGTTAAAAATTAAGTCTTCTTCTTTGATTGTTTTCATATAAAACTGCATAATTAATATATAAAACCAGTATCCATACTAATATTATAAATGCGAACGTCTGTCTGTCTGTGACTCTTTCACAGCTAAACCAACGGCCCTATTTGGATGGAATTTGGAATGAATATAGTTGAATTGGTCCAATAAAGGCTACTTTTTTCAAAAATCAGCCCTTAAAGCTATGAAATAGGGGATAAAATTTTTTATGAAAAATCTAAGCCGCTTCACCGATTTCAATGAACTTTCTTAGAAAGATAGATAATGACGCAAGGTCCAAGACAGGCTAGGCTTTTCTTAATTGAAGCGGAAGAGGGAGTGGGAGCGGACTAGACTATAACAAATAAATTTTGTTTGATATTTAAACGTGATAGGCATTTTTATTTGTCATATAACAATGATATATATGGTAAATCTGACGCAGTACTATAATACTCGTAGCCCAGCTAAACTATAAGAAATAAATCAATGCCGTATTAGTAAGCGAGGGCAGAAGCAGGAGCGGAAACGGGAGCGGGAGAATACGAAACAGCTAAAGCACACACGGGCGCAGCCGCGAGCGGGTCGCTGGTATTTATATATTAATAAAGTAATATTACAGTTTTTTAAGCTTCACGTTTTTACCCGCATAGCAGAGTCAGAGAGGACCACTCTAAGACTAAGACACTTCTTTCTCAACTTTCCGGCCGAATTCAAGACATTGCCTGATGAGTGGCGGATCTAAATGCCTCACATTTGCTTGCTCACTAAAGCGGCTCATTGAAAATAATTAATATTAATCATTCCTTCGAGTGGGATCAAATCCACAACCAGTCAGACGGTGTTTCACTGCGCCACGAAGGTCTCATTACATGTACCTACAAAAAGCTTCTATGTATACTTTAATAAAGGGGCTAGTATAACTCTTATTACGGACAACAGCAAAGTGTGTGCGGCAAATGTTTGTTCAACAAACACTTAATAAAAGATAACCTTCGGGACCCTTCAAATAAGTTATTTTAAAAGTAAACAGGAAAAATGTAATAAAAAGCACTTATTATCTCTAATTATATACTATAACATCTTTTCAAGAGGCCATTGTGGTGCAGCGTCTGCATCAAACCGTTGTGGGTTCGATCTCCACTCGGGGTAATGATTAAATTTAAATTATTTTTATTTTATCGCACTTGTAAGACAAAACGCGACGTTCGGCCACTCATGGCACTCTCATCTAGACTCTGAGGGAAATGCGTGAAGCTATAATAGGTCTTCGCTTGATAAAATAAAAATTTTCACCAATAAATAACTCTCCGTCCAATGTGTAATATTTCAAGCCCTACACCCCAGTACTAATCGTACAAGCTGTTAATCACGACTCAAAGACAAAGCTTCAAAGTGACGTAGGAAAGCCAAACACTCGCCACAATGACGCTCAGGCTAATTAAAATGCAGGGTGTCGTGAAGGGTACCCCTCATATCTACCCTTCAAAGGACATCAACATCGAGATTAAAGGGAGATCGAAGCTTTTGTAGCTAGTGTTTAGAAGGCTTAGCCTTATATATGCATCTACGAGTATAGGTAGTGACAATACACTCCGTTTTATCCATTATAAGAGCTGTCTAAGTATTTATATGTGCATATTTATATGTATTTATAGGCGTGACGATAACACATAGCGTAATTGGCTGTCGCTCGAGAGCAGACCTAGAGCAATGCAAATTCAAATCCTATAACCCAAAACATTTTTTGGAAGTAATTTATACTAAGAGTTGAAAAGTTAGATAATTCTAAATATTAGAACTGACTTGGCTCATATAATTAAAATTAATATAAATACATGATTAACTCCCATTAATACGAACCAACGGCAAAAATAATGTACAAATATATTTCTTTACCTACTTTTCCCTTAGTTTTGGAGAGTAAGACTTTATTTAACCCAATAACTATAATAAATTAAGGTTTTGCATTTAAAATTTACCTCAAATAGAAATTGAACCCACAACAATAGCTTAATAGTGTGTACAGTTACACACTTTATAACTGGTCTAACGGATGTATCTCATATCTACATACAAATGTGTTCAAATAAACTAACGGGTAAAGCAAAACATAAATATAAATATTCCGCCAGTCATTAGACCCGGTTTCACTTTGAATGATTTGTCAGAAATGTGAAACTGTAATACTCATTTTTATTTCTCTAGTATATGATTATAATATATGCAGTGAATTTCGTAGTTTCAAAAAAAAGAGCAACACTAAGACATATTTAGAAGACGTATAAAAAATTGAACGCAGCGGAATTTCAACCCGCGCCTCTTGAAAACCGTTCAAGAGCCACACTGTCAAACGTCACTTAGGATTGAAAAACATTTTTAGAACAAACAAAAAGCTAAAATAAGATGTATGGCTTAGCGGTCAGAGCGCTTGTACAGTTTCCAAGAGGAGCTGGTTCGAGTTCCGCTACGTTTTAATCTATATACGTACGTTTCAAAAATGGTAAAATACTCGTATGTATATCAAAATAGTTGCTGAATACGAAACGTCAAAGTTTTTTCAATTAAATAAAATTTTTAGAAACGTATAAAAATTTGAATAACACTTTAAAATTGAGAATATTGTTGTATTTATTTTGTAGAACTTGATTATATAGTAGAATAAGTAGGAGTGTTGCGTCAAAATATGATTATAGCATTTGAATCCGCTTGCTTTTCTTAGATGCAATTCAAAGACTTTATACATTTAGTTTTATTTACCCGTTCATAATCAGCATAATCAGTTTTATAATGTTGTCGTGAGTAACTTATGTCTGCATTTTATTCTCTACCAAATTCAAGATCAAAGGTCAAAGAAAGTCTCTAAAAGCAGGTCCCTACTCAGCTATATAAGGCAGACAAGAGAATTTTACTTTAATACATTTTTAAATGTATGTGTTATATAACAATTTAAAATATAGTACATGTAAAAAAGTAAATTAGTTAGGTTTGCGTATTTTTTTTTTCAATCTTCGCCAATTATGAGCATAAAAGGAAAGCTTTACCCTAAAGGCAAATACTCAATTATATTTCTAAACACATTTCCCTCAAGGGTTTCTCTCATAATCCAATGACTTGGGCACGCGCCCATTAAAATTCACAATGGCTCTGTGACCCCTTCTAAGTTCTAAGCGAAAATTTTAGGCCAATCTCACCCTTAGGGTGTAGGCATTTAATTTTATTTATGATATGATAAGAAAATATACTATATTAGCTGTGCCCGCGACATCGTTCTCGTGAAACTTTTAAATAATAGTAACCTAAGTGAAAGCCCTAGGTACTCCTTATTACATCAGCTATCTGCCAGTTAAAGTCCCGTCAAAATCGTTCCAGCTGTTCCAGAGATTAGCCGGAACAAACAGACAGACAAAAGTCCAAAAAAAATGTAATTTTGGTATATGTACCATGTATACATATGTAGTTAGTTAAAATCGGTTATTTTAATATTTCAAACAGACACTCCAATTTTATTTATTTCTATAGATAGGCTACACACGTATTTTTATACAAACCGCGTATTTTTTTTTAAATATGAAAGTTAGATATGGGGTGACATTTGCCGACTTTGTAACCATGGAAATACTCGACAATGGTAGAGAGGGGTAGATGCCAAAAAAGAAAACTGAAGATATGAATCTAAAACAAAAACAAAATAAAATCAGAAGTGTTAAGTCTATATTTGAATAAAATCTGCCACCCCTCTTAATCGCATTGTTTGAAAAGGTTAGCTTGCCATTTTAAAGGCACAGCGTTCATTTATTTTTTGTTCACATTTTCGGTCTGTATAAACAATACACGTGTTAAAAATTCACTAATTTATTTGAAGATATCTTTTAATTTAACTAAACACTTCTGGTAACTAGTGTTGAGACACTCCGTTCTCCACTTTCCACCTTTATGTAAGACATTGGGTGTTTGAAGGCGGAGCTAAACGCCGCGCTTTGTCTTATAAGAGTGGGGAAAAATGAAACAAGTGGGAATCGAACAGCCAATCGCATATACAGCTAACGTCCCAAATACATAATCTACCATTGAGCAACAAATGTGGGAGTGTTATTTCACTAAGTTTCTATTCTCTTCTATTCACGAAACGCGATAGATGCTATTGTTGACATCGCTATTAAAAAAATACATAAAATACGTCAAAAATGTCATTACTTTTGTCTGTCTAGTTCCACACAGATTCAAAGATAAATTTTGATAGTGGATTAAAAAGCTGAATTCTTATAAAATATAGGTAATGTAAATAAGCTTTCAATTAAACTTAACGCTCTTAATCCCTCTCTCTGAATTCACAATTTTCCGTCCCGTTTTAAAACACAGAGTTTAGAGAATAGCGGTGCTCAACGCCGCGCGGGGATAATAATTGGACCAAAGATCATTAAAGTAACCGAAAGATTATTCATCTATAAATACATGAAAGCTCGAACACTTAAAGGTCGATTCAGTGTGAGTCAGTCTGTTTGCTTGAATTTATCTGAGAAGTTGTCGCGACACCACGATGCCACTGTGAGTCAGACGACGGTCGATAGCGCTGAGTAGGGTTTCTACTAGAAATTATTTATGTATTAATTTCCTTTAAATAAAAATACCCGAAGAAGCGTAAATTATGCGTTGTCTTGTAAACTTCACTTTATACATGTCACACACATTATAGTATGTGTAATATTATTTTATTAATTCCATGTACATACTTCTAATGCATTATGGTAAAAAAATGTTGAGTTTTAAGTTAGTCTTTCGTCCCCCTCAATGTAGCAAAAAAGGTAGGGGTATAGTGGGAGGGGGGGACTGTAAAGGTAAGGTGGCTTTTCATTTACGTATCAAAATATTATTATTCTTTATTCAAATAATATTATATATGAAAACGACATATTTAGAAAAGGTATAAAAAAATTTTATACGTTTTCTAAATATGTCTTTTTCAATTTCCTTAGTGTGCGAATAACACTTGAAAAAATGTTAAAAAATAATATATATTCTATATGCAAGCACTTCCGAATCGTCAATCAACATAAAATGGCAGTATTGTCAGTCCTATCGGAAGCTTTCACCGGCTCGAAAGGCAAGAAACTCAACAGTTGCTCTTTTTAAATATAATTTTACTATATTGTCATAACTATGATTAGCCTCCCGAGCGCGCATCAAAAGCATTTAATTCCTGTATAAATATAATATGATGAAGATAAATTTAAATACAGTTTAGGCTATCGTGGCGCAACTGGGAAATGTTTTACTACACTTGGTGGTTATGTGTCCAAAATAAACTTGCACATTTGTAATATAAGAGTCAGAAGCGGAGAACGCAGTGGAGTGCAACTACACCCTTTTACCCGCATAAAAGGGAGAGAATTTGGTGTCGAGACAACAACACCATTCTCCACTCTCCGTTTAAAATCGAGACGTTGAGTGGCGGAACTGAACGCAAAATAAATATCATTGGCTTTGTATTTATTTATATTAATATAAATAAACAATACAACGTACTCTAGGTAATAATAAAGAATACTCTCTTTAAAAATATGAAATAAATAAAAAGAGGATAACGCGCTAAGTATTTTGTAAGACTACAAACCCTGCAATTCATCCCTGCAAAGTGAAGCCTTGTTATTGTGGCAGTGTCGTCAATCGATAATGTCAATGGAATGAATGTTGATACTAAAACCGACCGGAAGCAAAATGTCTCAGACTGCTGCCAGCTTTGTTTACCTTTTATGCTATGACTTGACTATTGGTGTTTAGATATCGTTATATCTACTGTTAATATTTGTAATGTAATCAACATTTGTATACAAAATTGATTTATACACAAAGACTTTTGTATCTTGAAGAATATTTATAGATATGGTATAAAATTTTCGTAGAAATTGTATAAAAATAAGGAAATCGCAATAGCAGAGATGCTAACAACCAATATAAGTTGTAATAAGCGTATAAGAATTTCAACTTAGCTGGATGTAGAACGCATGGCTTAGCGGTCAGAGCGCTTGAACGGTTTTCAATAGAACGCGGGTTCAAATCCCACTGAGTTCCAATTTTTATACGTTTTGTAAATATGTCTTTTTCAATTTCCTTAGTGTGCGATTATTCGCTTTAAAAAATGGTTAAAAAAATTAATGTTAAAATCTTTTGTATCTTCTGTTAATATAAAATTTTTAATATTACAAGTTATCACTGGCTCAAGAGGCAGCTCTGCTGAAATGAACCGGCGATACTTATAGCGGATTTGGGCAGTGATTGAAGATTGCAATGGTCGTAAGTTCAATTTAATTTGGGTGAATGTATGTATTTAAATACTGTCTTGTCATTGGTCGGTCGAAGTTACAATATAATATGTTCAATGAGAAGTGGAGAATCTGCAATATATATATATATATATTTATTGTAATGTAAAATGTAATTTTATAAAATGTTCTTCTTTTATGTTTAAGAGAATAACACGAAGCTATTCTAACGGTTTACGATTTTTGCAAACGACACATCGCTATTTTTGGCAAATAGTACTAACAATGGCTCGTAAATAAGAAAAATAAGGAGTTCCTTCCGCAAGTGCGTGAGTCAAGAATACTAACCCGTATTCGAGTTTCTTAAGATTTATTACATATTATACATTTTCACACACATCTCTGGGACTTTATGCGAATTTAAAGTACTAATAATGTTTTTTTTGTTTGTAGGAAAAAAAAGCATAAGTCATCTGTAACAACAGGAAATGTGAACGCCGAGTGCATTTCCGGTTTTTAAATTACAACTACGAGTGATGGTTGTAGGTTCGATTTGTGTAGGAGTAATATTATTTATACTTGATCGTTTTGTTCGTGAAGTGCGGCGTTAAGTACCGATATAAACGAAAGAAGTGTCCAATCTCGTATATACGATATCGTAGCGTAGTGTGATTGCGTTAGACTGTAAACTGTTTCATTCTTTATTTCTACTAGTAATACAAAGCGCGGGGTTGAGTTCCGCCACTCAGCACCAATACTTCGAATTCTTGTTCATCTTCTGTCTGACATCTTCTGTCCCGCTATGCTAAAACGTGTAAAAGTGAATCCTTTTGTTATCAAAACTCTTTATCAAAGAAGATATATGAAAGAAAGATGAATATTTCTACTGTAGACTAGGTGGTGTCGTGCGCATCGGGTTCGTTAGTCCCGGCCGTTGCATCCATAACAAGATTTGTTGATTCAGTACATTTTTACTTTGCGAGTTAAACTTGTTGTTATTTGTAATTAATGAATAAAAACTTATCAGTAAGTAGTATATATTATAATTACGATGCTACAGTATCACTTACGGAGTTTTCTTAAATTTTTGCCTAAAAGTTCAACGAAGAGGAAATTTAGCGGAACTTACACAGGAAATTGTCAAAATTTAGCAATTCGTAATTTTGAAATGAAACTTGTTACCAAGTTATAGACATACCTTATCTGGAACTTGCTGCCAGGCTCCTTCTCCTCCGACTCGCAGGTGACGTTGCCGAAGGTGTCTACCGCCAAGTACTTGTCTAAGTGCGACCTCAAGTAGATCATGCCTGCGGAACAAATATATATTTATAATTAATTGAACCTCAGTTAACGTTTTACTTAGTACATAGGTACCTACATACTTCGGTTGGTATGGTTATTTACACTCTTAGCACTATAAACTTAATATTAAAATTATTAAAATTCCATATAAAAAAGCCATTCTTATTTAAATAACCCTACCGAGGCGTTAATAATGAAAGTTAGTACAACTATATAAAAAAATCGATGTGGCGATAGGAACGTTTAGCCTAATTGTGAACGCTTGGACGAGTTCCAAGACCAATCACTTGAATTCCTGCTCCGTTCATTATTTTACTGAGAAATTTTCGTATTACTTAAAACGTATAAAAAAGCAGCTTTCCCGCATATCAGGAAAGACAGGGAGAACCTAGTGTAAAGACACTGCGTCCTTTACTTTCAGCCGGAAATCGAGACATTGCGTGTTAAGTAGCGGAAACATATTTCATAAGACCGTTTAAAAATATAGTTTTTGATTTATTTCAATTTACGGAATCTTAAATATGTAAATTCAACAAGATTAGTATAAATAATAGTTACACTCATTTAGATTTGTTATAATGTGTAGAACATGAAAGCCAGTGGCAGAATAATAATAGCCACTTCATTTTATAGAATTTAAATAAAGTTGTTTTTATTTTTTACTGACATATGTACTTCTATAAAATGGTAATAAAATATTATTCATTTTATTTATTTAATTTTATTGTCATCTTTGTAATTTGAGAACAAAGTTCTGATAAAATCAATGTCAATATTTCCCGTCTGTCTGATTACGTCATAATTAAAAATCTAATCAAAATCTTCTTTATTCAAATAGGCTGTTACGAGCACTTCCGTATCGTCAATTAGTATGAAATGTTAGTATTGTCAGTACTACCGGAAGCGACCATAATACCTATGAGTGCGAACGATAGTTTCTAAATTAAAAACATTTTAAAATTTCTATGTAATTATTATCATACTCGTCTATCCGAACAATTTTCGTGAAAAGGTCTTCAACGTTTTCCTCTTACATAGTAAAATAATAGAAGAACGTGTGTTTCACGCTTTTTCCCGCGTAGCAAGTTAGTCAGAGAAACTAGTGTCAGGACACTCGGTTTTGACCGAACCCGAGACATTGCGTGTTGAGTGGCGGACCTGTCCGCGGTGTTCTGCCTTACCACCAGAGCGATGCAATGGAAATAATTTAAACATAATCAATTCCCCCGAGTGGGTATCGAACCCACAACCATCGTGTATACAGACAGACAACGGTGGCAATGGAGGCAACGCAACAAACCACATAATATATACAAAAACTTACCTACATTAACTAAAGTAACTTAAATACATACAATTTGAAGAATATTTTTTAATTATAACAAATGTGTTTCAAACAGATATCTTGAAAACGACAAGTATATATAACAGTATACATTTTGCAAATAAAATTGGAAAGTATCTATGGGTAAAAATTCTTAACATTTAAATAAAATAATACTCTTTCTATTTGTAACTGAATTGACTCGAAGATTATTTTAATACAAATAGACGATATTTTATGAATACTACATTAACTAGATTGTCTATAACATTTTAAAGGGGCCATCGTGACGCAGTGTGACAGCGTCTTACCTTATACGCAATGGTTGTGTTGGGAATCGAACCCACAACTCTAGAGAATGATTATATTAAAATTAGTTTCATTTCTCCGCTCTGGTGCCTATTGCCATGAATTCGGGCGGAAAGTGGAGAACGAAGTGTCTTTATATATAGGTTTTCTTTGTTTCCGCGGTGCGAGAAAAGGCGTGAAGCTGCAAAAAAGTTTTATTAACACGGTATACAAAATATTATGACAAATTGTACGTAGGACTTGAACCCGCGCCAAGCCCAGCCCAGTACTGTCCAAGTGTTGTAACCATTAAGCTATATATAATATCATACGACTACCTGTAGTTGCAAATTGCTTTGACATTTGTTTGCACTTTACAAGAGTTTATGTTACACGTTAAGTTGCACATTTGCCTTTATACGAAAAACCTAATTTATTATTGCCACTTCACTAAATGTCACAATATTTGAATTTAAATGGGTTTTCAAGTGAAATGTTTTACGACATCTCTAAACTCAACAGAATGTAGTGGTGATGGGATACAAGCTAAACACTACACTTTCAGCTGAATCTCGAGATATTGCGTTGACCAGAAGCGTAATTCAACGCCGCGTTTTGTTGAAGACGAATCAAACCTACATCCATCGTGTATGCAGTCAGACAAATCGAATATATGGTATTTACAGTTGAAAATTTTTAACGAAATAAATGGTTAATGAGAAACAAAGTGATGCATCTCATCTCTCTCTCATTTACTTACAGGTCCACTTCCAATTGTCTGTAAATTTGTACACGTACAAGCCACTAGATTTAACAACTTAAAATGGCGAACTTTGTACATAATTTAGCATTACAAAGCTTAGAATGGTGTTACCTTAGTGATGCATATCATTAAGTGAACGCAGTTTTCATATTGTCGGCTATTTAGTTTAGGGATTTTTTTTTGCTATGGTTAAATGACAATTAATGAGAATATTTTTAACATTTTTTAAACTGTTATTCGCACACTTAGGAAATTGAAAAAGACATATTTAGAAAACGTATAAAAATTTGAACGCAGCGTTATTTGAACCCGTGCCTCTTGAAAACCGTTCAAGTTTTTATACGTTTTCTAAATATGTATTTTTTATTAAATAGAATATTAGTAACGTCTTTCATGTTCATGGAACATTGAAAATTAAAGTATTTACGGCGATTACAGAGAAGTTAGCTATTAAGTAGCGGAACCCAACGCCGCGTTCTATTTTACCATAATGGGAAACCAAATATACTAAAAAAATTTTAATATTTTTAACGTAGCGGGACTCTAACCCACGCCTCTTGTGATCCTTCCAAGTCCGCTTTCTTATCTAGACACAGAAAAAAAAGTTATAATATATAAACTTACGTAATACGAATAATTGACTTTGATTTCGACTACGCTATAATAGCTTAAAAAAACTAACATCTGTACATGGTATAAACTCATATTCTCGATTCCATAAGCTCTTTGTTTCCATGAGAAAGGAGAACGGAGTCGTCGTTGTAACAATGCTTAGCCTCCACTAGTGCACTAGTGTTTTTGCGCTAACTGGCTCAAGTGCTTGCCGACTGTCACAGTTAGTTGGTGTGATAACGTCGGTCGTAAACGTTAATGCTTCTCACAAGGATGAAGATGCCGCCAGTAAAAGGAATCTATTATTCTAATTTTGTTAAGAATTTGGAAATGAAACTATTTTAACCGGATTAATCGTGTATAATTTTGGTATTCGAAAATACATTTTCCAGTTAATATTATAAATTTTCCAATACATATTCGACAATACATAATCCAGGGCAGTACGCGAGGCAACTAAAAAACCGTTCGGCGGTAGTTTGAGATAATAATTGTATCAAATGACAGACAAGTGCCACCTCAGTCTACCTGTGACCACGGACTACTGTAAAATGTGTAAAAATCGCGAAAATCAAAGAACTTATTAATTTTAATACAATACATACTAATATCTGCAGCTTCACGCATTTTCCCGCTTAGCACACCCATTCTCCACTTACCATCTAAATCCGAGACGTTGGTGCTTTGTCTAGTCACTGGAGCGGAGAAATTAAATTAATTTAAATACACTCATTCTTTCGAGTGAGAATAGAATCAACAATCATTGTGTATATAGTCAGATTTTGTCACACTGCGCCACGATAGCCTCCTCCGCGTCTAATGCTAATAAACTTAGGTTTCTGTTTTATTTACCCAAATTTACCGCATAAGCAGGGTGGCGGAAATAAACTAGTGTTAAGACTCTTATTCGCTTTTCATTTGATTTCCACATACTCAATAAAAAATACAGTGTTTGAAGAGCTTAAAACTCGGATATGCATAAAAAATATCACATTAGGCAAAAGCAGGGCTTTGGTTTACGAAAGCCCTAAAAAATAATAAAGGGTTTTGAAAAACAAAAGGATTGCGACACTAGTTCATTACTATTCTCATAAATAATTGTAAAATTCAATACAATTAATTTTTATAGTATTAAATGAGATCAAATAAAAAACTCTAAAGAAAATTAAAGATAATCTTTTGTGAAACTACAAAGCGCTCGGCATCAACGTACACTCTCTTGTAGTTTTGAATTTATAAGTTTTGTATCACGTAGCTTTTGTAATAGCAACGTACTGTGCGACTTTTAAAGAATAAACGAAAAGTTTTAGATTATTAAAGGTCTGGAGATGTTGGACGCGATCCAAGACGTCGATCCTGATTTGTATAAGGACTATATACTAAGGGGTATACGAAAAATGAATAACAAATTAGTTTAAAAAAGAAACTTAAAGGATCTCGCTTAATGTTCTTGTTAGTAGGATGACAGGATGACAATAGTCCTGGCCACGACAGGGTTCGTACTATGAAAATATTGTTGTATCCGTGTGCAAATTTTCTATAGTAAAATAGTTTTTTATGTTAATAAAACTTAATTGAATAGCTAAATAATCTTTCTTTGTAAAATATTATACTATAAATAATTAAGTAGAAATAAAAAAAAAATTAAAAGCGTAATATTAGTGTAAAAACCACTACCTAGCATTAAGTGAACGTATAGCTTAATTAGTGGATATGGTTGGACTTCGCCACTTTACCTATCTATCTATAAATTCGCAAGAAAAGAAAAGAATCTTGATATCTCGCAACTATATTTTAACCTACTCCTTAGTCTGGATTTGCTTGGAAATTTGCACATGAGTTTGGATCCCCTACATCATATCATAGCATGAATTTCATGAATATCGAAAAATACAATATAACTTATTTTTTATGGTTCAAAGGCTTTAAGTGAAATAACATTTTACTGGACTTTGATTATACAACTAATTACTTTCTTTTTAGAGATGTACGCTTTTTCAGGGTTGTCAGAGAGAAACTAGTGTCAAAACACTGCGTTCTCCACTTTCTGCCTGAAAACGAGACATTGTGTTTTGGGTGGCGCAACTGAACGACAAAAAAACGAAACTGATTCAAATATAGTCAGACCTCTGAGTGGGTATCGAACCCACAACACTGCACTGTCACACCGCATCACCATTACCTCACTAATAACTTATTTTAAAAATAAATATTGAATGCACATGCAGATAAACTTTGTCAAATAATTTCGTGGGCGGGGCCCAGGGGTATTGATCGGTGCGCAACAGCTGAAGACCTTGGCAATGGGGTGCGACCCCTTATAACATAGAACCGACTCTATTCTTCATACACGGCCTATGGCAGGTGAAACGACATTAAACTAAAACTATATATTACTTCAAAGCGTTTGCTCCCTTGACGTTAATGAATAAATGTAAACAAAGTTTCAGGTAGTTATAGTATAAATGAACGAGGCAGATTTAAAATTTGGCATAAAATTGGCAAAAACTATTAAACTTTAGTATATATTTTTGTGTTAATTCTGTATTCGGAAATAATATTTAATCAGCGCTGCCTAGAAAACTCTATTCATAGATGAATTTAATAAAATATTCAATACATTTCTATTTTCTTAGTTATTAGTGACAGGAAAACGGAGTGTTGTGTCATTAACTTCGGTCTGCCACTGTTTTCATTGACATGTGCTATGCATTGTCTCTGAATCAGTAACGCAAGAAACCTTCATCATTTTAAGTAAAGCAAACCTCAGCAAGCACTTCTCTATTTCTGTATAATGCAAATATTAACTTCATTTAAAGTTATATTGAGCTTAGGAAAGCGCGGGGAAGCTTACGCTCTCGATGCGAGGGTGGATCAATTAGCGAGGGACGTAGGGCGAGGGGAGAGGGGTTGCTTTCATTGCATCTCTCGTATGTTCAATTTCGAATTCATATTAAAATGCGACAACATTTTATGTTTGTAAGAATTGAGATTGAAAACTGTTCACAGCACGAACATATATATACTTTTAACGCAGCGGGATTTGAACCTCTTGATTACCGTTGAAGAGACGCGGGTTCAAATCCAGCTACGTTAAAATTTTTATACGTTTTCTAAATATGTATTTTTCAATTTCCTAAGTGTGCGAATAACATAACAAAATTGTAAAGTATTTTTTGTTTAAAACCTGTAATTATACGATCCAAAAATATAGCATGTAACTACTTCTTTTGGATAAAATTATATAGATTTAACCTTAGTATTAAAATTTCAGATATATCGTATCTTGTTAGTTCACGAGTCTTATTTAAAGAGCTCAAGAGTTGTGATATTCCAAGTTTGTCAGGACTCAAAGTTTGCAAGTGTTGAGTGGCAGATCTTACTGATGATAACCGATTTAAAGTTGTTTTTAATTATGTTAGGTTATAATATTAATGAAATCACGTACTACTTTCAATTTCTAATAAACTACACTAGTAAGGAGCTGCTTATGGAATAAGGTGATGAAAACTGACGGGAAATTATTAGTTTTTATAAACAAATATTTTTTCACAGCTGCAACTGGTACACCAAGCTGTAATGCTGCTAACGAAAATATTATTGATCTTTTATTTTCATTTTGCTTATGCAATTAAAAAACTCATGTAGTTGAGCACGTTTGTACCGTTTAGTGCAGTCGGTGCTTTGAAGGACTGTAAGTATTTAAAATATTTTATATTTTAAATACTTACAGTCCTTCAAAGTACGGTCTGTAAAACAAAACTCGGCTTTACGCAACCTTACATATAATGTCTCTAAAATTGACGGCAAGCGAACAATGCACTGACTTAACACGATACTCCCTCTGGCTTCGTTAAAAGAAGAATAAAAAAAAATATTTCGAACATGTTATACTAATTAATTAAACTCACTATCATTAGCATTTCCAGATGCCGGCTCCAGGGTCCAAATCTGCTTCTTCTTCAGGCTAGTGCCATTCGCGTTGATCTTGAACCCGAAGGTCTCCGCCGTAAGGTACCGGTAGCGGGAGTTGATCAGGCCGATGGTCCACCAGCCTCGCTGTTGGTTTTGCGTGATGATGTCTCCAGCACCATTCACTTCCCCGTTGCTGTGTCCATTTAAGCCGTTCATGTTTTCTGGAAATAAGAAATAGATAAATATTGTATTTTAGGACGCAATAATTGAGGACATATGTCGAAGAACAAATAACACGGTGTTCGTAGCGCAGTTGAGAAGCGTATAGCTTTACGCAACGTTAAGTTATTAGTTCAGGTTCTATGCCAGTTTATTGCTTTTTTTTCAATCTGTTTAGATATTAGTGACGTTGGGTTACAATTAATTGAACCAAGTTTTCATAGATAATACGATTGATACGGATTGATCTAGCTGAAAGGCATATATTAACGAATTAGAAATATATTAAATTAACAAAATTAATATTACAGACAGAAACATCTATTCATAAATAGACATTGCTCTAACACAGATACTTATGCATGGTCGACTTGTTGTCGAGTTATGACTGAAGCAGACAAAAGGCCTGGTAGCGGGACTGTCTCACGCTTCATTTGAAAGTGAACCGTGATGTACTCTTTTATTTATACAACATATACCTACATAACACAAGGCTATGTACAGATATCTAACTGAACACTATGGTAGTGGGTTTATATTTGTTCTAGGAAGTTTTATTTTCATACTAAGTGTGTAGAATGTCTGGATAGTTAAAACTTGGAGGTAGGTTTCGCCATGTAGTCCGCAATGCCTTTATGCCCACTTATTACGAAATCTAACCCCAAGTTATTCTTTTACATTTTTTAAAGTGTTAATCGCAAACTTAGGAAATTGAAAAAGACATATTTAGAAAACGTATAAAATTTTTAACGCAGCGGGATTTGAACACGCCCCTCTTGCTTGAAAACCGTTCAAGTGCTCTGACCGCTAAGCTTTATACGTTTTCTAAGTATGTCTTTAACGCCAAGTTTTAAGCGAATATATATACTTTAGTGAAATCGACATCAAATAACGGAGAGATGAGCTTGGACGTTCAAGTAAATTTCAAGGGGCCCCTTAATACAATTGGGTCGCTACTGAATCAATGGAATACCAAGAAAATTTTTCCTAATTTATATTTAAAATGTAAAAAATAGCAAGTATTTCTTTATATACTATAAGTTTGAATATTTAAGCGTTAGTTACATCAACCATGCAATATTCAACTGAAGAACAATAGGCAAGTCTAGTGAACAGTAATGACCAAGCGGTCCAAATTACAGCATCCGCTGTTTTACTTTACGTAACCTAATATAATGAGTTAGTCCAGAAGCAGTTAAGATTTAAGATAGGTGTGAATATTTCTAAGCAATATTTCTTGTACTGGTGTCAAAATCGATGAATGCAAAGATACAAAGTAACACAGCTATTATATGAAAAACTAATTGTGCCCTGCTACTTTATTTGTATGGAGAAATGATAATTGTATGTAGAAAGATAAATGGTAAGTGTATGGAGAAAGGAGAACTGATTTTATGTATTATCATTTCCATATTGCGTAGTTTCAATTGTGAAAATCTAGTCCTCTGTACACTCTCCAAGGAACGCGCATGCCTCATTTCGGCTTTTTATGTATTCAGGTAACGGAACAGCTTTACATATTTATTTTTCAGGTTCACGCCTTTTCCGGCATAGCAGGGTTGTTAAAGAGAACCTAGTGTCAAAACACACTGTTCTCTACTGTCTGCACGAAATCGAGACTTTTGTGTGTGACTTTTGGTGGATCCCAACGCCGCGCTTTTTATAAGTACCAGAGCAGAGGAATTAAAATAGTTTAAATATAACCTTTATTTATATTTCTTCCAGTGGTAATAACGAATCGCGTTTACAGCCTTAATATATTCACAGTTTGATATATAATATAGGTAAAAAAAGCTTGATAAACTGTGTACCGCACTTGGCTACTAGTGCTTATCATGATGCTGATGAACACACAGGTTCAATTCCATTAGGGAATATATTTGAATATCTAGTTATACAAAGTTTTGGGTCACTTTATTCAATACAAAGGAAACAAATATATTTTAAATACAAACATTGTCATGGACTCAAGAGTTTGATGTCAGGATTCGAATCTACTACTACCGCCATCAAGCCATTTAAACTGCACCAAGACAGCGGCAAAAAGTAATTACAGCTTCAACGATACATTATCTTCCACACATTCGCCCGCAAATGGTAAATTTCTGTCTGAGAGGAAATTATGGAGCAGACGGGCCTCCGTAATTCACACTAACGCATCCTCGAAGCTTTTTCAAGCGGAAAAGCTCGGATTAAACTATAGAGAGGCAAGCTTTTAGTTTTGGAGATAAAAATAATATAGACCCAAACACTCATTATTTGTTAAGACTCTCCTTTGAAGTTACAATAAGTGCTTAATAACGCTTTGAGATATGTATGCGCAATTTGAGCGAAGACGTTTTTGTGGTATGTAAATTGTAACAATTTGTTTGCGTGCGTAATTTGTCGTTGCAGTTAAATAAAAATTATAAATATTTTTATTTGGAGCCGTTGTGGTGCAGTCGGATAGTATTCTAAGAAATATTCTCTTAAAGAAACATAGAGAAATAATGTATAGAAAATAAGCTAAAGGACCAGTCTTTTGGAACTTGTCCTTATAAAATAAATCAGATCCGGATGTATGAAAATGTTCAACCACATCGGACAATGTCAATAGCGCTTCAAGTTTTTCTTACAAATACAGATATATATGTATACAATGGAAGATAATAAAAGCGTGTTTAAAACAAAACTATTTAAATACAATCAAGTAAATCAACATTAACTCAATCATGGTCAAGGATATTTATCTTGAAAAGTATTGCAAATTATCTAGACAATACCTAATTAGTATACGAGTTACGAGATGTTTCGCATACCGCACCTATTTTGACTTACGAGGTTATTTTATGTGCCCTATGTCCTCGACACTCCTCACTTCGCCCATTTGCCTTGTATGCTTCGTTGAACTAGCGATCTACTTTAAACTATATATGTGCGCTCGCGCAGATAGCAACTGAACTATTTAAAAATATTTTTATATTGTTAGATAGAACTTGCGCGAGAGTAAGTATATTTGCCATTTGTTTTTTGTTAATCAATATTTATTTTGCTGCTCCACGCTTTTTTCTGCATAGCAGGAACGTCAAAGAAAACCTAATGCCCGTTCTTCACTTTCTTAGACCGGGCTCCCGGATAAAGTCAAGGTATTAATGAGTCACCACTCAACTTCGCGCTGCGTTTTACTAGAAATGCAATCTATTTCAATAATATTCCCACTCGTCAATGGGGATCGAACCCACAACCAATCAGAGCCGAATCCATCACGTTTGCCTCTAATAAAAAATGTGTTTTTTGGGTAAGCAGGAAATCTAGTCATTCTTGTTCTGTTTGGCGAAACTTAACGTTGTTATTTATTCATAGCTGGTCATTTTTAATTTCATCATTTCATTTTTAATTGTAAAAAAAGTTGTGTCTTAAGACAAAAATTTTTTTTTTAAATAAATCAACAAATAAATGTGTGAGATGAATTTAAAACCATATAATTAGTGACTTGTCAAACCAGTGTTGAGTGTTAACTTAATTAATGAATGAACTCGGAATGATGTAACGCCTTTCAACAAAGCCGGGCGGTGCCTTTGACCTACCGACCTCGCGCTCGCGGCGTACCGTGACGCTGCGCCTGCGCAGTGTATGGGACCAAACTGAAACTAGTTAGCTCATAAGACTGTCTTTAATAGGATTTCAGATTAAAATAAAGGGAACTCAAAATTAGAAAAATGCATTTTTTTTCAGCTTCAGGCTTTATCCTAAATAGCACGGTAGTCAGAGAAATTTATTGTACACTTTCCGCTCGAATTCGAAACATTGCGTGTTGAGTGGCGGAACTCAATGCAGCGCTTTGTAAAATAAATACTGAAATTTTAATTTTGATATGTTATGTTAATGAATTATATTGCTACAATTTGAATGAAGCTTGAGGTAGATTTAAATTAAGTTATCCTTGCTTTATTGCATTAAGTCTATCAAATTAGCAACTTAATGTGTTACATTTTGCCTAAATTGAGTGCATATTACATATAATGGTTGGATTGTATGTATAAAAACGGGAACGACAAAACAAGAAATAACGTTAGTTTCTTTAAAATGGTAAAAGTTTTACGGAGTCATAAAGTCCACACGGACCTCATTGCTTATGGTTTAACTGTTTATCCGGTCTAGATAGATTTATCAGTCAACACGCAACACTAAACTCCCGAAAGATAATGACGGTAGATCTAGATCTAGACTAGAATCTGTCCGAGCACCGAGCGAAATACGGAAGACGAGTCTTTTTTTGAGCACCCGGAGCGCCGAAAACTATGGCCTCGTCCGCAGTCATCAACGTATTCATACACGCCCTCCGGGTGGTCCTCATGCTTTTTATGTGGCATTTCTCTTCTGAGGTCTTCCCCTGCCTCTCTTACCGCTCACATTTGCGTCATATACGTTTCTTACCAAAAGAAAATTTAAAATATTTTAAGAAAAGTTCAAGTATATCAAACAATGTTGACGTTTTTATAGAAAAATCTCTAAACTGGGACAATAAAATTGTTTAAAGCGAATCGAAACTTGTTTGTTTGCATTTTGCGCTATCATGTTTCCTGCAAGTGTATTATTGGAACGAGGATAAAGTACTTCACTATATTAAGTTTATATATGGTTTTGTAACATATTTATTAACATATTTATTAAAAATTTAAACATTGAATATTCAAATGTTTAATAGTAAAAACTTTAATCATATTTATTGTATAATTTTAAAATTTGTTAAAAATATAAAAGAAATATGTTCAGCAAAACTAGTCAAATTTAACAATTTAGGCTGGTTAGGTTTTTATTTATTTATTTGATTTACATTAAAGAAAATTGTACAATAATTTTTCTTTTTATATAAATGTTTTTAGTTATATATCTTTTATTACACAGTCTTTAAAACGAGTGGCAAGTGAAGGCCATTGAAGGTATTGTACCATTAGATTTTCATTGTACTCATTGAAACAAAGGAGAGGAAGAGGAGGCCACAGTTGACCTTCGAGAACACAGTATCGATGATACTGAAGATGGATCTCGTAAAAAGTATGAGGACCCCGGAGGACATGTATTAATAGGTCGATGACTGTGGGCGAGGCAAAAGAAGGGATTATGGCGTTTGGCGCTCCGTTCTCTGACTACCCCGCTAGGGAAAAAGCGAGAAGCGAAAAATAATTCTAGTTTAAATGTATGTGTTAATTGTCTTTTTGTATTGTGAGAGTATATATATTTTTATGTTTAAAATATTTTAGAGTTGCGATCTGCTTAGACAAAGGAAGTCGTTAAATCACAAGACGTCCTCACAGGACGTACGTAAAGAATATTATGTATATATTAATTTGTAAAGGAAAATTCTGCTGAAAAAAGAGCCCTATTTATGAAAATTGTATAAAATTTGGTCTAGTTGAAGTTTACTTTTACGAGGCATAGGCTTTGCCGTGTCTTTTGGATGATAAATTTTAGTTTTACCAAGGTATTAACGAATAACTTTTTCCATTTCGAATTGGTAATTTTAAGGTTTATTGGGAAATTTGTATTTTTCTACAACTTCACGCTTTTTCCCGCGTAGCATTGTGGGTAGTCAGAGAGAACGTAAGACACTTCTTTCTTCACTTTGCGCCCGAAATCGATACCTGTTGAGTGGCGAAACTCAACGCGGCGCTTTGTCTTAGGTACCAGAGCGGAGAAATGCATATAGTTTGAATATAATTATTCCCCCTAGTATTATTCGAATTCACAACTAATCTCGATTACAGTCAGTCGCCGTCCCAATACGCCACGACGCCCTTAACATACTATATGTAGATATTATATTACATAAACATTGTTTAGTTACAATAACAACTGAAAACGTGTACTTACACAAGTAGCTGTATATGTAGACTTTCAATTATCTATTATTAAGCACTAACAGACAGATACAATAGAAGGGACAACAAACATGTCGGTACTCGCTTTCAATGCACAATTGCTATATTAGAATTTAGTTTACATAAACATTTAGTTACTCTACATTACATAAGCGACAAATCACTCCGCTCTCCGCTGCGAAAGTTTTCACATTGCCGTGATATACGGGATATTTTATGATTTGGAGGCACCAATTCCACTAATTGAGGCCATCGTGGCGCAATGGGACAGCGTTTGACTGTAAATACGATTGGTTGTGGGTTCGATTCCCGATCGGAGGAATTTGTTATATTTCAATTATTTTAATATCTCTTCTCTGGTACCTAAGTCAAGGCGCGTCGTTAAGTTTGGCTACCCAACACGCAATATCTCGAGTCTCGAAGTGTCTTGACACTAGGTTCTCACTGCTATGCGGTAAAAGCGAGTAAAGAACACAGACTTATAAAATAAAATAAAAATATTTAGAACATTTTTAAAATGTTCATCACGCACTTAGGATTTTGAGAAAGATTTTTAGAAAACGTATAAAAATTTAAGCGCACCGAGATTCGAACGAAATATAGGGTTTTGTCGAGTCGCCTGCTTTATCACACTATTAATTAATCCTGTGCATGCGCTTCCCTAGAACGTTCTCGTATTAACGAGATTTTTTTATCACGATTTCGCTTTCTCCGTTGTAAAGCTTTTAAGTTGATTTAAAGCTCAATCTGATCAGTTACGCGCCTCAGTCTGTCTCGCCTGTCCGATAACGAAACATTTCAATATGCATCAAATACGTTTTCATGTCATTTGGAGTTCGAACCCATATATGGTTATGAACTCTTAAATTATTTTATTTCTGAATCATATTTATATTAAAAAAATATTTTTAGAAAAGGTATTTATATACCTTTTAAAATTTATATTTTAACGTAGCGTAAACGTTTATCCTAAGTGTTTCAATAATATGTTCAAAACGTATATATTTTAGCCTTTTCTTTATTATTATGGATGGCGGGTTACCGCACTCTACGCAGCGATGTTGTCAAACGAGACCGAGAAAAATATATATATATATATAAAAACAACAGCTTCACAATTTATCCCGAAAGCAGAGAGAACCTAGTCTCCCAACAGTGATTTCTCCGTCTCCTGTCCGAATTTGAAACATTCTAGCATGGCGAAACTAAACACCGCGCTTTGTCTTTCCAGAGCGGGGATTTGAAAATTAAATGCAATCATATCTCCGAACCCACAACCATTGTGAATATAGTGACGCATTTCTATATACTGCAATAGTGAAAATATATATAATGCTTTAGTATCTCTCTATATGTCTATTAATTATAAATACGAGGTGTATAATAGCGATTTATGAGGTATGAATGTAAGCGGTTTGTTGCACTAAACTGTTATTTTAGACTGCCGTTAGCTCTTGACTGGATGACGGTCGCTATAAAAAGATTTAAGTTCATTTAAATGCAAATCACTGGCCTATTCTTTATGCTAGAATTCACTATTCTCCATCTAAGAGAGAGAATAAAGAGAGCTCAGTGGCAGATTATAACGTTCTCCATTTTTCATTAAAGGGAATTGTGTAGTGTTTTATTAGAAATTCGAAAAAGTCGTTTTTAACTAAATAGGTATGCCCAATTGTAGATACATATAAACAAACAGATTCATATTACGTTTAATATTTTAATTTGTTATATACACACATAGGAGAATGAGGAACATTTTTAGAAAACGTAAAAATACTTGAACACAGCGGCATTCGAACCCTCGCCTTTCGGAAAACGTCCAAGCGTTCTGACCGCTAAGCCATGCGTTCTACATCCGGCTACTTCAAAATTCTTATACGCTTATTACAACTTATTCTTGTTGTTGCACATCTGTAGAGAGGTTTTTACAAATTACTTTACAAAGCGGCGGCTGCGGCTTTAGGTTTCGTAATCCAAGCTATGTCTCTGGGCAGAGAGTGAAAAACTGAGTGTTAACACTATATCCTCTCCGCCTCCCTCAGTAGCTGCGGTAGATACATGAGGATAAATCACAGTATATTATACAAGTTTATGGTCTTCAGGTCGTTTACCGCCTGTTCTGGATTGGTTCCAGACATCTGGATTTTCAGTGTTTATTTCACTTGAACACGTGTTAGATTTATGTTAATCGCGGGGGGTGGGGTCGTTGGACTCTGTCTCTCTCAAAGTATGCGCATTGCAGATAAAAATTTAGGGGTGGCTAAATTGAATTTTGGCAAGTGCGGGTTCGAGACGCTGCGTCTGGCATTCGTTATATAATAGTAATTGTTGATAGAAAGTTTGAAGGTATCCGAGTTTTTTTATGTGGCAGTCTACTTTATAGTTTTCAGTGTGGTTTTTTTTATTAATGTGAATCTGACGCCGTCTTTGTTCTTTTTTAATTAATTTAGTTTTAACTAGGGTTATAAAAAATACAAATATATGTTAATTAAACGATAAATAGAATTGTAATCGAATTTACAGCCTGTCCTAATTGCTCTATGACAGTTTATATACTCGTATATTTAAACTAAGTATTTTCCCAGTCTGGGTGTACAAGACTAGGTATTATGTTCCACGATCAATGCATCAATGGGGTTATGGTGATATGGAAAAAAATTTAAGCGGTCAGAACGCTTGGACGGTATCCAATTTCTAAAGCAAATAATATAAAGGTTTAAGGTTCGTAAAATCATTAATTTAAGAGTCCATTGTGGCGCAGAGGGAGTGCGTCTGACTGTTAATGCGACTGTTTGAGGGTTTAATTCCGACTCGGGCGAATTCGGGCGGAAAGTGGAGTGTCTGGACACTAGGTAGCTCTTACTACCCTGTTATGCTGGACAAAATGTGACGATAAAATTGTCAAATTTTATAATTGCGAGATATATCCTATCATCCATGCAGATCTCAATTGAATCTGTGGATTCCAGATATACAAGTACAATTAGGTACAAGAAAGCAAATAGACTCAATCAAATATAAATTTATCTATAAGGCGGCGCTACAAAAGCTCGCAATCTTATCAACTGTAATGAAGAACAATGCTCTGTGCGTATTAATAACTGTAATGTTTTGATAACGAATGTCCGCTTATCTATTTATACTGGAGCTTTGTGTTTTAGCCCTAAATGCGTCACTTAATGTACAATTTTTATATATATCGAGAGTATTCGTAAGGCAACTGAAGCATTTCTATCCACAACCCTCGCAGTCATTACTTAGGAGAGCGTACACATTTGTAATGTAGATATTAAATTTGAATCAGTCAACTCAAGAGATATTATTAAGACATTTAAATCCCTTGATTTCAAGAAAACTTCAGATTTATGGGCTATACTTAGTCTGGCCATAAAAACTTTTATAATTAAAAATAAACAAAATGTTACTTTTGAATCTGTCATTTTTATATGATTGTTCATTGTGTTACCTTATTTTCGCGTCAATATATTGTAAAATATTTTTTGACATTAAAATGGAGTGGGGTGACAAACAGAACCTACACTTGCATTACACAAAGTAGGTATGGTGCCAAATAATTATATTTTCTTATTATAAATAAAATATTTTCAATTTGACTTGGTCCTAAAATGTTCGTCCAATTTCGATATGTGTTGAGCGTACTGTGATTGTAATTCAGCGCAGTGTTTTTTGTCTTACTAAAGGGTAAATTTGTATTTAAGTGTTACATTTTTTATTATAATTGCGTCGTTTCCATTCGTTATCTCTTTTTTTTTATTACCAAGCGTACCAACATATCGTCCGTCTGTCCTTTTATATACACAGGCAGACTTAAAAACAATACTAAATGAGTCCGTTCTGGACTTACCATTTTGTATATTAATATTAGGTATAGTCTACGCTTATTATAACTATAAACATTACCACAAATGGTTTTCGTATTCACAACTCACACATTTAGTCAAGGAAGTGACAACTGCGCTACAACGGTTACTACTACTACTACTACTACTAAAAACTACTGTACTGACTACTGTAAAGTGTTCGAAACGTCGGGTTCTAAAATGTATTTTCGAATACCAAAATTATACGCGATTAATCCTGTTAAAATAGTTTTATTATGTGTAACAATCGTGAAAATCAAAGAACTTATAACTAATGTGTAATTTTATAAATTTAAACTTATAATAAATAAAAAAAGTAGCATATTTATTAGATATGTCTGTAAGAAATTAATTATAAAAGGGCCAGTCTCACTAGGGAACATTCGGTTCAAAGGTCTATGAACGCGTAATCTCAGAACATAAATAAACAACGACGGTGTTAGCTCGTCCAACGGAATTTGCGGTATATTGATTCGTCTATAACGAGTAGGTATCTATACGTAGTCTGCCAGACTGAGTATTTAATATATAAGTTGAATGAAGTATGTATGTTATAAATGAACGTGCCTCTCGTATAGAGCGGTGTAGAGAACTCAGTTTGAGACAATCCGTTTTAGTTTTGCGTCCATTTCGTATATTATGTGTTGGGTAGCTGACTACAACGGTGGGCTTCGTTTCACAGACTTGGGAAAAGAAAATAACTTCGACATTATAATTATATTTACCGAGCAAACTTCATGTTTTGGTCCAGGTCCAGGCTAGACAGAGAAAAACTAATGTCAGTTCTCAATTTCGCCCGAATTCGATACGTGCGAGTTGGTCGGCGGAACTTAACGCCACCTGATAATAATTTAAATACATAATACAATAAAAAATCCCCGATAGTGGGTTTGAAGTACATAAGTCTGTTCTAAATATTTCACCTAGATAGAGACATAAATCATTAGATTACATTCATTAAACATATTAATAATTTTTTTATCATGAAAATATTTCACGTCAGTATTCGAACCCACTATTTGTAGGTCACATACCCATAATATAAATCTTAGCCCTGTTTTAAAGTCCTGTTTCAAACTGTAACTACATTTTAATAAGGCAATGTAGTATGAAGTGTACATGCAATTACTCGTGGCTAAGATGCACTAAGTGGCGGTTACTACGGAAGTCGGTGATCATCCCGCGTCAAACCAATAATAAAATGATGCTGCACGCGAATATATCATAAATCAGCAGCTACATTATATTGTTTTATTTTTTCAGCTTTACGCTTTCCTCCGCAGAGAGAACTTAGTGTCAAGACACACCGTTCAACATTGTTCACGTTCCGGTAAAAACCCGAGAGAAATTCGTTGAATTCATTTTATGTTGAATATAGGAACTCAACGCCGCGCTTTTTATTAGGCACCAGGAGAGAAATGTATATAATTTAATAATAATAAATCCCTCGAGTGGGAGTCGAACCTATAATCAATTGAGTTTACCGACAGACACTATCCCATTGCGCCATGGTGGCCTCATAATATGTACCTAATATACTTATTTTAAAGTTTAATAACTTAGAATTATAACGTACCAAAAAAAAAATATTAAAAAGATTTCTAATACTTTTCTGAACTTAAATATGCAAAAAATATATTTTTTAACAAGAAAGCTTAGAAAATTTCAGTCAATTCAAAGAACCTGTCCGAACAGTTACACATCAAAATAACGTAAACGATATCATTATTCCGACTCAATTTTTCTAATACTCTCACGAATATTGGAAACAAGTTTGCTTCTGTATTCATTTTTGGGTGTTTAATTATCAGTCACGATATTTGAAAGTTTTTTTTTGTTTTCACGCATTTGCCTTATCATGCAGTTTAATCAGTTATAATAATTGTTCCGTAATATTTAGAAAAGTAGCATCAATTAAATTTCAGGCAGGATAGCTACCATCCTCTTTAATAATAAAAATAAAAATTTTAAATTTGAAAAGACCAACTGTTGAGTTTCTCGCCGGTTTTTCTCAGCAGAACTGCCTTTCCAGCCGATGGTAGTTTTATGTTCATTCGGCATTTCAAAACTGCTTGCAAAAGTCTATTCAAATAGATAATAAATTATTCAAATAGACTTTGGGACGATCCTGCCCATTGTGGTTTAAAATTCAAATCTCATTCATCCTAGGATCGTATACATTTATGAAAATAATTAATATCCTGTTAGTTTTATTAGTTAAAATGCGACATTGAGTACCGCCACCCAAAACAAAACATCTCCATTTGGCTGAAAGTGGAGAGTGGAAAGATCGTTCACCAGTTTCTCAGAGTCCATCTCATCAGGTCTACCCATCCTCTAAAACGTAATGGAACTAGGTCATACTAAATATTAAAAACCATTTTGAACGCCTTAACAAATGTTATGGCAGCAGCAATAATTACTTACCAATCATTTAATTCTAACATCACACAGAATTCCATCTGACATATTGAAACGGTATACAAACGAATTAAAAAAAACACTTTTCTCACATCGACGACCGACAAGAGAAATGAAGTCAATATGTTTGAAGAGTTCTTGAGATACAATGTGTCTGAGTGCCCTAAAGACTACAGTATATTGTTTATAACGGTCCTTTCATCTTGGTAGTTACAATCTGGTCTACTGTCAGGGCCTCTTAAACGAGCTTTAAGCTTGATAACTCGATAAGCTTTTCGACATAGAATTAATTTTTTGAATTAGCTCATTTTATTGAATATGCAAATAAGATTGCAAATTGCCAGAGATGCAAATTTAGAGCTTTTCATTGGGTTTCTTGCATTGGTAAATAATAGGCGTACGGTGAAGTTTTAAAATTATGGTTATGTTTTACAAATTTAGGAAAGACGATGGATGTATGTATGTATGTAAAAGATAAAGAAAATACATAAAAAGCGAAATTATATAAATATTACTATAACTTATTTATATTATTATATATAGATGTAAGTGCGCGCTATCTATATTGTTGAACTGCGAATTTTAATTGATCATTTCATATCTTAATTTTCAATAGGCATATGCAAGTAATATATGTACAATTATATGCATAATTCAATGCATAGAAATGGGAAATGAGGAGTTACTGATCGCATCGACAGAATTACAAGCCAACGTGGAGATCTTGATTGATTGTTGAGAACACATGTGTCGATGATACTGGAGGATGATGAGTTCCTCCCCCTCATATATATGTATGAATAGATTGATGATAGTGGACGAAACGCAAGAAGTATGGTGAGACGGTAACGTTCGGCGCACCATTCTCTTTTCCCTGTTTGATATGACGCGTGAAATTCACAAAAAGGCACGAGTATTCAAAAGCTATTTAAATAGATTTCGCGTGATAGAACCAAAAAATTAAACCGTTATATGTTTCCCACGTTAAGTTATAGTATCTGGACCTTAACCCTGGCGTGGCGTGCGCGTGCGCACAAATACGATGCCGTTAGAGGCGGTTCAATGACCCCGCGCCGAGAGCTTCAGCTCAGCATTATCTCTACAGATAATGTAAATTAGAAATCATTTTACGTCAAATACACCAATAATGCTATGTTTTTATACACAATTATCATTATATATTATGCATAATAATTTTAGCGATGTTAATGATTTAAAAAGTTGTTTTATAAGTGTTTGGTACGTTTATAAATAAATAAATAAGTTATAAAAAGATAAAGTTTATATTTAATATATCGCATTCCGTTGTAGTTCTAATTTCTGGGTTCAAAATACAGGATGAGTTTTACTAGAAACTTTTATTTGGTTAAAATGAGCTCAGCTTTCAATTTCTTAAGCCATGTAAAGGGTAATAGAAACAAGATGACTTGTGTTTAGGCCATTTTCTTTACTTTATTAGAGGCAGAAGAACCGTTAAAATATATAAGGGGATTAAATGAAAAAATATAATACAAGTGTGTGTGCATAACACTTTAAAATGTTTAAAATACAAATATAGTTGTTACATTTGTAAATTAAAAGGCCGACACAAATGATATAATATGGCTCAAATGAATATGGTCTGGCCTTCATTAATACGCAGAGGAGTTATCATAGTCTTGGTCAACCTGTCTATGAGACCAGGTTCATACATGAAAATATTACCAATTTGAACACGCGTCCGAATGCGTGTTCAAAGGAAATCAGGCGGCAAAATATGGGATAATAGGTTACCGTGGCACACTGGGAGACCGTCTGACTGTAAGCGCGATTGGTGGGGCTCGATTCCCATTTAGGGGTATGATTATTTCAAATATTTTCATTCCTCGGCTCTGGTATTTAAGACGAGTTCCGCAACTTAACACACAATGTCTTGATTTTGGACGGAGTGTGGAGAACGGAGTGTCTTCTTACTAGGTTCTCCCCGACTGCCCTGTTATACTATACAGAAAATTGTATGCTTATATTTATTAATTTTAAGTACAGTTGTGTGTATGTTTATTATATTAGGTAATAAATACTTAGTATAAGGTAAGGTCAAATATATTCGAGTACAATACTACCCGAATCGCTACTTGCTTCATCTTAAACTTTCTCACATTTACGGATTTTTGGAATCTTTATTATACACATCTTTTGTAGATAATTTTATTTCATTTGAGTTCATGTATTTTTTGTTTATTTGTGTACATAAATAAATTAGAAAAATAACAAATAAATTCAATTCAACTGTACAAAATTCAAAAGTTACATTTAAAATTTAATTAGAAAGAACACCTAAAACTCATTAGAACCTGTTGAGGAGGAATCCGCGCGTGACCGACGTGCTGATGTGCAGTAGAACGTAAAAAACTTATATTCGTACGTGGTTGGCTAGCAGCTAGCTTTACTTAGATATTAGCAATTCCAGTGCTAATGACCGACTAGAAACTAGCGATAGCTTAAAACTGTAAAAGACATAGTCTAGATAAATATTTCAGTTTTTTTTTAAATTTATGACTATAGAAATTTTATGAAATATTAAAAAAAAAAATGATTTTTCTTCAGTACATTGGAACGAAATAAAAGTGTGAGTCAAAATATGGCAGCGTACTTATTTAGCATATACTGTAAGTATTTAAATATTTACAATATAATTGTGTAAAACTTAAAAATACCTATTCTAATGAAAAAAAAAGGATTGTAAAGTATAACTACTATATATATTTAGTAACTAACAATTTTCGATGTAGAGTAAAGTCTACAACTTTGGTTCCAAATGTTAGGTTTTTGGCGTTTTATATTAATCAAATCGGTATTAAGACTTCTATTGGTGTTGATCAAGATATCTTTAAATAACTTATATTTAAAATATATACAATTTGGGTAGCTACCTAAAAATAATAAGAAAGTCCTTCTCTAGTCATATAATTTAAGACACAATCATCCTTCCATCAGAAAGTAAGATGGTTGTCCCTACTCGTCTTTTAATTACTGAACGAGTCCTAAACAAACAATCTGTAGGAATACATTTATGGACGCCATCACCACTTAAACTGAACAGAGCTTGTAATAAACAATTAGTCTAATTATAACTAATTCTTTCTTTTAGAAGCCATCGTGGCACAGTGACTGTAAACTCGACTGGCTGTGAGTTCGATTCCCGTAACATTAGAATGATTATATTTAAATTATTTTCTTTCCAACGCTCTGGTACGACAAAGAACGGCGGTGAGGTGAGTCTCGATTTTGAGCGGAAAGTGGAGGCGTAGTGTCTTGACATTAGGTTCACTCTGACTAACGTGCTATGCGGTAAAAAGTGTAGTAAAGCTGCCATTTCTTCCTTTTTAATTTATTGTGTCTTTGACATAAACTTTGTGGTGATTTTGAAAAAGATTAGTTTCTGCAAAAGAAATGGCACCAAACAATCAACACCTACAGTGTTGACAATAGTATGTGAATACATATATTTAATTTTATTAACCCAATATCCGCATTTTTGTTAGTTACTTAAAAAAACTAAGCAGCGCGCATATAGAAACATCAGCTACATACGGGGTACCAAAACCTAAGCCTACTTTGTATAGCGGCAAAGAAAAAGCAGTTTAAATAATCTAAATTGAGTTGAACCCGTAACTGCCGCGCACAACCACGTGCCGACTACACTGCAATTCCGAAAACAAACAAACCATAACAAGCAAGCACGTGACTGAGATAGAAAAAGTAAAAATAACTAAGCTTAAGTTATTTATTTTGAAGTTTACAAGCCACTTCTATTTTTGTGTCAAGTAGGCAACAGGCAGTAGGCACGCCCTCATTTCGTTTTGCCTCATTTTAGATTCTCATAGACACTCGCCTGTTGAGATAGGTCGTTTACGGATATTAATAGCATCTACATATTCGTTCACGACATAATGGCGCAATAGAGTCGTCTGAATAAATGTGATCATTGTGGGTTCGAATATAGCTCGGCAAAGATTTATTTTTATAATATAGTTATTTTTCTATTTTGGATGAAAGAGCTATTTATCGGCCATTTCGATTACATTGTTTGCCGGGTTTCTAACCACCGGGACTACATGGAGCGTATCGGGGAATGCGAGCCCACAACCGCCGCATGTTATATACAATACGTCGCAATGCACCGTATTGAATATATAAATACCATTAAAATTAAATATTATATATCAAAAATATGTTTATTTCATAAATAAAATTAAATCAATTATAACATAACAAATGACCCAAGATCAATATAGATATGTCACTTTTACCATTTACAATAATTTTGAACATGTCTCGTATATCAATGTCAATGCATTTTTACCAGAATTTGGTAAAAAAAGCCATCCGAATAAATCCCGTGAGTCATAAATGCAGTGGAGTGCAGCTGCGTCCGATTGAGTTAAAGGACAAAGAACTAAAAATATTTGGCTACCACTTTGGGAAGGAACGATCTTTGTAACCTTAATTTTTTACGAGTCTACGTATTGCAAAGTTTCTAGATTTTTATTTCAGCTTCACGCTTTCGCTCCCGTATAGCAAGAGAGATTTTGGCAGAGTGATGAACACACCGTTCTTAGCTTAACTCGATTTCCAGACATTTAATTTTGAGTGACGGAACTCAACGCCGTGCTTTACCTCACCAGAGCAGAGAAATGCAAATAAACCTCGAAATCCGGATCGAACCCACAACCAATCGCGTTTACAGTCGGTCACACGCTGTCACACTATGCCACGATGGCCTCATTTGTGATATAGGCATTGCTGCAACATTTCTAAAATAAAATCGGAATGCGGAGAATTGAGCTATCTTACTAGGTATTATTATATATTGGACACACACTTCAGAAAAAAATATTTCTATATTATAATTTTTTTCTAGACTTTAATTGTTTAGTTATAATCTTAAAGAACAGGCTTCATTTAAATAAAAAGCATCGGTTGAAAGTACATACGACCTGCATACATACAATGACCTTGACACTCGCCCGCGCTGTAAGAAATTCAAGCCATTCTATGTTGGGAATGGGGCTTGAAATATTCATTTCTTATTCTTTTTTGTAAATTGTAAGTATGACTAATATTGAAGTGATTTAAAGATATAGTTTAATTGATTGATTGTTTTTAAGGAAATGTCGGCTATTAGAATTGTAAGTAGTGACAGATCACTGCTTTTTTGTTCCAAACATTATGTAAAGTCACTACGTGTCAGACATGACTCCTAATACAAGAATGACTTTAAAATTATTAGTGGAGTTTTATATACAATAGGTAGCGGTGGTTGAAATTCTGATAAATGTGGGAATTTAGCCGAATATTATAATTATATAATTTATATTTTTTCAGCTTCACCCTTTTTCCCACACTGACACTCCGTTTTCCACTTTCCGCCCGAAGTCGAAATACGCATATGACCTGAGTCAAATATCAAATTAGACAAAAAAAAAACAAAAAGGAATACCCTTAAAATGATGTCGTCGTGTGAGTCGTTGCAATTATGTCATCAGGTTTGCTTGCTTTGATAATATTTCGTTCTTACATTGGTCTATAGATAAAGAAGACTAATTCCACTAAACGATTTCGTAATATAAAATAATAAGCAAAGTCATAATATATCCCAAGTATCGACTATAGCTTTGTAAAATATAATAATGAATTCAAGACGTTACAGTCCCGACGTAGGCGCAAACAACCATTGAGTCCCATGTAGGGAGACGTGGCCTGCATTATAATGCAACGCATTCATGGGAGGATATGACATAGACAAATCTTTTTTTTAATTCTCTTTGAACGATGAATCATCGCAAGATTTAATTTTTATTCTTATTTCGTGTTCAAAATGTGAAAATAAAAGATTAATGTTGCTTAATAGGCTAGCATTTATGTCCAAACGATTGTTTTTAAGATTGCCGGCGGTTTAGATTTATCAAATTGTAATCTATGATATCTTGCAACTAAGATTGACTGATAAGGGCACTAGGCGCTTAAGTAAGCACTAGGTTCTTTATTCTAATCCCGCAAATTATATTAGACTTAAATAAAAAAAAAATTAATAATCAAACTGTTGGCATTTCTATAACCATTTTGTAAAGAAAAATAATAAGATTGAACTGCTTTACAATCCAAATTAATTAGCATTGTTTAATTAAACAGTATCCAAATACAGTTATATTTACATATATTATTCTTGTGACTCAACGCTCGCTAAGTGCTTTTGGTTTTAGAATACGAAGTTTCTGTATAAATGAAGCTCTTATTAAAAAAGTCATTTCGTTCTAGATGTTATGTGTCTATGGAGGTTAGAAATAAAGGCATGTACTTTAATTTGGGATCTTTCAAAGCTCATTGTGGGTTACATTTATTAAAAAAAGTTACATACATATTTACAAAAAGGAGTCCATATTTTTTAATGAAAAACTATCAAATCGTAAAATTATGAACGAGTTTTACTTCTGGTATGTTTATTTATGTTTTCTTTGGTAATGAATGTTACGAGGTAAAGAGTGAGAACTTTAGGAGATAATATATTTATAAGACACTCCATTCTCCGCTTTCCAACCAAACTTCTGAACCGGAAATAATCTGCAAGTTCAGTGTATTTTTATTCTTTCACTCTAATTAAATATTTTTTTATTTTTTCAATACTATTTCAGAAAATTATATAGTCATACAATCTATAATAAAGTTTAAAATTTAGTTTTCAAGTCTACATATTATGCGAGAGTGCTGCATGTATCCAACCTCTCCTTTCATACACCTGTGTAAATACTAAATAAGGCGACAGTCGTATTGATATTATACAGTCTACAACAAAATTATTATATATAAATCTGTAACAAATGGACTTCTATTCTCTTGCAAAATACAAGAAAGAATTGGTAATAAAATACATACATACATATTTTCATACACGTAAGACTCTCTTGTATTGAATTAGAACATTTCTGGATTTTCCATTTCACTTTGACACTTACATATGACGTCAAAATGTCAAATTCAGATAAATACGAAAGAATTTACATATGTAAATTTATCAATTTTACAAATTGTGATAAACTAATGTCAACAGCATCCTAAATGCCTCTCGAAAAGTCAATAAACGGTATCGAGACCGCAGATACGTTATCGAATATATTTTTTTGGAAATATTTACATACGATTGTATGTTTGTCTGTTTATTTAGAACTTCTGTTACAATTTGATTTACAAACTAGGTATGAGTATATTTTAAGCAGTATTGCGAGTAAGCTTATTGAATACTTCACTTTCGTCTCGTTTAGTGATATTTTCGTGTTGGGAGTATAACATTGAACCTTTAAAATTGTAAACTTAATTTAAATTTAAATATAAAAAAAACTAAGTATACTTTGACTTCAGTCACCCGCGATATCGATATCGCAATAACGTGCGAAATTATTCCTATTATTTTATTTTTATTTCACTAAAAGTCCAAGATCTCAGTTGCTCAGCCACAATTAAATTTTAATTAAGCAATTTACAATTAAAATATACTTTTATATTTTATAAAATGATGAATAACAAAATAATATGCTAAGTAATATTTTCAAATTTAAATATTTAATTTTTATTCGCATATGCGGGGAAATGTCATGGTGGTCGGTTCAGACACGTTCCGGTGCACGGAGATGAATAATTAAGAGCTAATTATCAAATACCGCAGATTACTGTTCATCTTCTCGTCTATGATTTTGGAAAGCTTGCATTTTGAAAGTCATGGTTTGAATTTAAATTAAAAAATGCTTTGCTTTCTATTCACATATTAGTTAAAAATTATTAGTGTATAACTGTATATTATCATTATTTGAATATTTTAGAATGCCAGTAATAATTGTAGCAATTGCATTAAAAATTATTATCACCTTAAAAAAAATCTCAACTAATTAAGTTAAATAGCATTTGCATATTCTAAGAACAGTTAAAATTAATTACCAAAGTTTAAAATAACCTTCCAACCATTATATCTTGGTAAATTTTTATTTTTGATAGCGTGCAATCGATTCATGACAATCAGCAGAATGCTTTTATTCAAAGTATTTCGAATCAACGATTCGGACAAAGTGTTGCGTTACGTTTCGCAAATATATAAACACTATATATGCCTTTAACGAAGACCAGTGTCAGCTATTATTAGGCTTTTTTACTTATTCCGCGTGTCATAAAGAGAGATACACATAAAAATAAAAAATAAAATGAAACATAACTATTATTCTCAAAAACCAAAAATTTCTGAGAAAAGCCCATAATAAATAAGTTCACCTAGGTGGTCTAAAGCACTGGCTTTCGTGTTGTTAGCCACTAAACCTGAATTAACGGAAGCATCGATATTTTACCAGCTCAATGGTTTGAGAACTATAGCGCAGCGTGCAATACTACGTGATATGTTCTACATATGTACACATTAAGAAGCAACTTCACACTTTTTCCCGCACAGCATGGTAGTCAGAGAGAACCTAGTGACAAGTCACTCCGTTCTCCACGCACCGCCCGATAAGTGGCGGACTCAACGCCGTGCTTTAACTTGGTACCAGCGGAATGAAAATAATATATAATAATTCGCTATGAACTATTGAGTTTAAATTCCGAACCTGTACCACTGCACCACAACGGCCTCTCGACAATGTAGAATTTTAGATCATTTATTAAATTAATTTCAAATGTAAAAGAGAAGAATTTATATTTTTATAAATATTTATAAGTGTAAGATGATATATATATATATATTGATAGTACATTTCTTTTCTATTTAATTAAGAAAGACTACCCACTAGTACTAATTATATATGCGCCTCTTTGTTAAAATCTTATGTTAAGCATCTAAACAAACCAAAAGATCAATTCACGGTATACAGACAATCTATGTATGTAAATACAAGTACTCAGATAATAAAATAAATATATAAATACTACAAAGATAGTAAAGTATATACAACGCATCTATTGATTAGATTTTAATTTGAAATGTCCACCGTTCCAAGCCGTTAGAAGCGGGACCCGGTTACACGTTAATAGATTCTCAATATACAGCTTCAAAAACATTTGTAAATTATATCGACGAAATCTAAATCAAAGATCAAATGCAATGATCGCAATTATTCGCTCGCGTTCGTCGGCAAAAAATTACCAACCCAGACATTTAACCAGGAGGCGACAAGGACGGCTTGCGTTGCGCACTTCGAGTTGTGATTTGTGAGACAGGGAGGTAGTGAGTTATAAATAGACAAAAGCACAGACTCGGTTGTAAATTAAGAAAAAACTTGAGACCTTAGTATTAGAGCTTTTTAGGCCACTTTACTTGAGAATTTAGTTCGTCAATGTCATGTAATACTATAATGGATGCACTAAAAAGGTGAGAGACGTATTGAAAAATCTATATTTAAAGTATAATTATAAGAGTAACGTTTAATTGAACATGTGATGTTTAAATTAAAATTCACAAAAGAATACAGATTCAAAATGGCGATATGTCAATGACTTTTCAATTGTTTTTTTTCATTTATTATGTTTATACTTGAATGCATGTGAATTTCGTATTTTTATTCATAATATAAAAATAAAACATTTTCCTCATTTTATTTTTCATATGAGAACTTTTGTTTTAAATATATTTTTAAATTGTTATATTCGCGTTACGGTCATGTCTATATTAAATTGTGTAAGATGCATCTGATCACGATCTCGGAATCGGGGAACGTGACTTATCTCTCTCAGATATTGCACGGCTTTCTTAGTTACAGAACAGAATAATACCAACCTAATAATAATAATCCGAGATTAAAATAATGACAGCCAATTAGATTAATAAATTTAATGTGGGTGGGTACATTAACTTAACATTTATTTTTAACATAAATGTCTATAAGCCTCTAGCATCATTTTTATATTATTCGAAAATAATCATAAAATATTAATAACAATTTTGTTTACCTAAAAATCAATTGTTAAATACAAAATTGATATTAAAACTTAAACTACGAGTGCAAAGCAAATCGAGACCAGACTCCCGAGCCCTCCGGTCAAAAACGAAATAGGTATAGACGGAGCGAGGGTGTGTTATAGGTAGGTGTAGAGTACGCCGGGACAATCGATTGTAGCTAGCTCCCCTACCGTCTCGCCGGGCAACCACCCGGCATCGACCTGGCAACCACCTTGTAACCGCACATACCGCAAAAACTAAAAAAATAATAATAAAATCTCACCTTTTCACACCTCAAAGAGCACACACCAAAGAAATGGAATCGCGTTTCGCGAACACTATCACTATATATATATATAAAAAAGGGTTTTTATTTTTTAATGATTACACAAACATAAATTATTTTGGCACTATATTTTTATTGATATGTATGTAATTAAATTATTTTAATTCTAATTAGCGGATTGTCTGTCGGCTAGTTGCGCTCGAATACTCAAAGGCTATAACCCCCACGGCTGTTCGCGGCGGACTGAGCGGAATGAAGATGTCGCGGTCGGGGCGGAGTGACGCGGGTGAAGGTAGCCACAGAACACCGTTAGAATTTAGGAAACGCACCAATGAGATAATGGACAGATTCGTATTTGAAAGTTTGATCCTTTTATCTTATATATTCATTTACTTATTTAACATTATTAATTTAAAATGTTTGATACAGATATTTCTTTATTATGGTGATGTATGTACATACAGTATAAGCGTTATTGTCTATCTATTTACTGTACAGTAACATATATTTATTAAGTTTTAACATATTTCTGGCCTATATAAGGGTAGGCGGAGAAGAGACTTGTGGTAAGACTCTCCATTAACTATAATTTAGGCAATTTGAACGACATTAAGTATATATATATATATATATAAGTAGTGATATTAATATACATATAATCACTCCCCCGAAAAGGAATTAAACCCATAATCGTTTAGTGATTCGAGCCACGATTGCATGAATTTATATAGGAATGACCTATTATTAATATATTATAAATTCTTGAAACGATATTAAATAGTAATGCTAATTTAGTGAAGACATCATGTTTTCCTTGCCTTTATACTTTAAACAAAGTAAGGTCGAGTCTGTCCAAGCAAAAATTTTAATAGCTTTGAATCACATTTGGGGTAATTATAAAATAAAATCTTGTAAGCTTTGTTTTAACATAAAAATCAAAAGTATTGTCAGGCTGGCAAATGTCGTGTGTTTTGCTTTACATTAGTAATTGAGACAAACATAACGAGCGCACGATATGCGAACTGTTTTAATAATAAACTCTCAATTCCTATATTATATTTATTAATGACAATATTTTTTTCTAATCGTTTGCAATATCAAGCGTTTCTTGTCTAACCAGTTACCAGAACCATTGCGTTTTTATACTAAAAATATGAATGACAAATATGTAATTGGAGAACAGAAGTGTCTTAATATGAGGGTATCTTTGCAAATTCTATAAAAAAAAAAATTTTTATATAAGCACAGTATTTTTATAAGTATTTTTGATTATTATAATTATTTTTTGAATTTTTGTAGTGATATTATTGTGGATTCCGACTTGGAGGAATTATTATATTTAAATAATTCCGCCAATGTCTTGAATTCGGGAAATGTCTTGAATGTCTTAAAATGTCTTGAATACCCAATGTCTTGAATTCGGGCGGTGCGTGGAGAACGGTGTGTCTTGACACTGGGTTCTCTCCGCAACTATTACTACATATATACAGAAAATGCATGAACCTAAAATCAATATACATACAGTTCTACGACATGCCACCCAAAATATTCAATTTACAGTTAACAAAGAAACTAGAAAACTTTATTAGGACGATGGAAACTGAAACCAGCCAACGATGCAGCGCAATTTGCATACATTAGCCTTACGTTGAGAAAACACTGTGTAGTGTAGAAGTTACGATCTTAATCTTAGACTAGTCTAACCTTATCCCACTGTCTTGAATTAGTAAAATGTAGAATTAATGTATTTAAATTTACTATGGAATTGGTGTTTATATTTATTTTTAGTACTAAAACTGTTTAGGTGACCTTAAAGGCATTAATGTAAAAATTGTATTTCAAAGAGTAATAAGTTAAATAGTTTACGAATCTTCAATACATTGCCACAGACAGAGTGAATACTTAATACTTAATGGTAAATCCCTTCGTGCGTGTTTTGCTTGATCTAATGTCGCAATTTTTCAATTTGGATTCGTAGAAAAGAAATTATTTTTAAGTATTTTTGACATTTAATATCTGTTTTATCGACTAAATACATTTTCTCCCACAGTCATTGTTAGTTAGGTATAAGTAACCTATTACGAGGAGGATTATTAGAGGAGGTTAAGACAGTTCCTGGCAAAGCGCGACCAAAATAATACCATATGATATTATAGACAGAAGTAAGAAGAATCAGCTTATAACTTAAGTCAACTTCAATAACCACAAATCATTGATATTGTGAACAAATGTTAAAATTTGTTTAAAAAAAAAAGCCCTACGATTTTTCTCGTAAAGCAGGTTAGAAAAGACTTGAAGTGTATCGTTAATTATCAAAATGTGTAAACTTGGTGTATCTAGCTTGTAAAGTCCCACCATAACATATAAATAATAAATCTAGATAAAATATTTGTTAATAAATATAAAATGTTCCCTCAACATTAATCTATGGGAAGTCAATGATGCAGAGACCTTCTTGTTGCCATAAAATAACTGTTCTCGTCAATATTACGGGACATAATACGTAAATACCAGAAAAACTATCGATTGACTTTAAATGTTTCACTCGAGAGTGCTGTTACGGGCTTTGTTCGTTAGCTAGGAATTTATTGCTATACAGAACTTTCATCATATTGTATCTAGTATTTGTAGTGATTACGATTGAGCTGATTATTTCACGTAATAATTATATTTTGCTCTAAAACAATAAGTAATAAATGTTTTCGTTTTTGTAATTTGAGAAGATTTGTATTTAGATATGTTCAATTCACTTTAGTAAGATGTTGGAAACCGAGCCACTGTATTTCGTATATTTTGGGAAAGTACTGGGTGTCGGTCTAACTGACAGGAACATCGGTCAAATAATTTTATTTGTTTGTTATTTTAATTGTACAATTTATTAATCAGCTTCATAATTTTTCCCGCAACGCAGGGTAGTTAGAGAGAACCCCGTTTCCACCAGAATCCGAGACATTGGGTGTTGAGTTCAAAGCTGTGCCTTGTCTTGTTATCAGAGCTGAGAAATGAGACTAATTTAAATATAATCATTCCGACGAGTGGAAATCGAACCCTCAACCATTGCATATACAGTCAGACGCAGACACAGTGCGCCACGATGGCCTCTCTTGTACAATTTTTATTTAAAAAACCTAACAATTTTTTTAATATCTTTTTTCAAGCGTTAATCGCACACTTAGAAAACTGAAAAAGACATATTTAGAAAACGTATAAAAATTTGAACGCAGCGGGATTTGAACCCGCGCCTCTTGAAAACCGTTCAAGCGCTCTGACCGCTAAGCCACGCGTTCTACATCCAGCTTTAACCTAACAATAATTTTTTTTTGCAACATTACACGCATTTGCAACAGTGATTCCTGTCTATATATTTCTTAAAAAAGCTTACGTCACAATGAGTACATCCTAAACGTATCAATTTTAATAATCATTCATGAAAATTATAGATAAAAGTTTTATTAAATATTAAATTATTTCACATATTAGGTACTCTATTTTTCATACAATACATTTTTAAAAAAAGTTTTGATTCCGGCAATCGCCAAATTTACAAGCGTTTTGACGGCTGTACTCGAAGTAACGGATAAACTAAAAGATATAACCGCAACAGAGGTCTTTAACTGGCATCTTAATTATCCTCTAATGAAAAAGACCGTGAAGCGAAAGCGGCGCGGGCGATTTTAGTAAAACGGCCATTTAATTACTTATGTGTTACATATCTCGCATCTAGAGGTTTCTCTGTGTTGATTTTGTAAAGAGAAAACTTAATTATAATTAGCTCATTTCATTTATTTCACTTTGAATTCATTATGAAAGAAAGCTTTATGATTTATTATACGAAGTTTCATATTTATCTACGCACATGCATAATATGTGAAATATTTGACGTTTTGGTGGCTGACATAACGTTTTTTTTTTTAATTTTATGATTATTTGTAAGCATAAGTTTACGCCATTAATAAAATATGGTAATGACAGCGTTTACTTATAATTTACAGTAATTCTTTGATTTTCGGCTATTTAAGAACATTGTTGCAAAAAATCGGGTACGATTTAATCGTCAGCCAGGGGCAAACAAGTTATACTCACTGCAACTGTAACAATCACAAATGTTTGAAATTCTATCTAAAAACATATTAAATGAAGCGCAATGATAATTCGCAATAAATCCAACACTTAAATGTTATAACGTATTGTCGGCAAATTTAACTTCAAAACTGTAGACAAGGCTCGTTAACTGCGACGGAATTCGGAAAGTAGTGTAACTCGCGTGCAAAGACTGATATTATCATAATTGATGAAAGCTGCCGCCTTCTTGTACCGCCTTTACTTTACACAGTGGATGCGGTGGTGGCAGATTGATTAAGATGATCTGGTCCAGATTGCAGGAAGGCTGTGCAATTTATTGAGTTCATTTTAGACTTTATGGACTCTACATAACCTAAGAACGCATTTGGTTATTTGTTATTGGCGGCAGAATCCGCATCTATATTTAATAAATAGCATTCTGCCTTGCCAAACGATTGTTCGTTAAATAATAATCTTTTTGTAGCAGAAATTTGTAAAAATCTCGCTCTAAGCGTGCGATTAACACTTTAAAAAATGTTGAAAAAAAATGACAATCGTTTGAACTCTCTATCAGGTCTTTGCCTTTGATTAGGTAATCCTTGTGTAGTTTTATTTTGATTTAATGAATAGAACAGTGGCATTTGTTTCCGATATTATGTCAGTATCTGTCATCTTAATGGACCAATTATTTATGCGTATCATAAATACAATTATCACACCAATTAGAATCATAATTATCTAATTATTTAATTATATATTAAGCATGCCAATAGATATAGGCACTATTAGTCGATTCGTACAATACTGCCCGTGATATGGATTGATATTGCGATCTCCAGTTAGTTTTAATAAATACTAGAACAAAATGCAGTCGATTCTTGAATTAATTATTTTCCTATATACATACAAATTTCATATACCTATTGATATATAATAATATGTATGCTATAAAAATTAGGTTTCGAATTTGTTGATATATTGTGAAATAGCTTATTGTCTACTGTCCGCATGTCGCAACGAATGTATCGTGCAATTAAAAATACTTAAAGAAAGTGTCTGACAAAATGTGTTTAATTCAGCGTTAAGTGGTAATTTAGCTGCCATTAGTTTTGATTTTTTAATACAATTTCTTTTTAGCGTAACAAAACCGTGTATAAAACAGTATTATCCTCAGTGTTGTAAATTTTAATAAGTAAAATTGAGAAGAGTCTATTTTTTATATTTCTAAAAGCGTGGTTCAAATCACAGAACTCAACGCTGCGTCTTGTCTAATCAACAGAGCAAAGAAATGAAAATAATTTTAGTATTCTCCCGAGTGGAATGAACCCTAATCCTTCGCTATACAGTCAGACGTTGTCACATTGCGCCACGATGGTCGTTAGTGAAATAGTTTTGAAAGAAACAATAGACAATTTAAAATCAAGACAGCCAATTTAGATAATTTAGATTTTTACATTGTATACAGATATATTGTTTGTCATCTGTACATATTAGTTAATATTTATGTATTTCCTGTAGTTGTGTGGGAAACGAACAGGTGAACAGTGGGAACCATTCAACAATATTATATTTATTATTTCTCTGCTTTCTGCCCATTTTAGAGACACTAAGGAAGTGTACAAATTTTGTGAAGGTAAACTGGCGTTAATTTTTTTTATTCAAAATCTAGGTTCGCCCTGGATTGTAACATAAATATTCCGTTCAGTTTATTTGTTTAATTTATCAATATAATCATAATAAATAGTAAATCAATTAATATAGATTTCGTAGAGGTTTTATAAGGTTGTTATATAATTATATTTAATATTTGTTTATTATAATTTACAAAAGGTGAGCCGGTGGGAATCGTGTTATATGGATACAAACACACTTCGCCACTGCTGTGTAGCCTGTCATTTTATTAAGCCCGACCTGAGAAACAAAAATATTTTATATAGCCACTTCCCCGAATAGAATTTGTACCCACAGTCTGTTTTCTGCACTACGACGGTGTAAAATAGATGAACCATTTTATTAGACTTATAATGTGAAGTAAGAGGATTCGCGTGAATACTTATTGTAATTATATTCAATTTGTGAAGAATGCTCTTCAACAAGTTTTTCTATACATTTTTCTTGCGGAAATAAGATAACTGTCACATTTGATTGATCACTGAAGTGATATTAGACGGATAGTTTTACAAATGTTCAATAATTTGTACGTGTTTCCGTCTAAAATCATATTTATTATTTTGTTGCTATTTAATTCAGTATATTAAAACAGGGTAAATTTATTTTTATTTTCTTAACGTATAATTTCAAATATAGTATTTTTTTTTTATTTTCAGGGTTTCAATATTAAGCGCTAAAGAAATGTTACAGATGACATTTCTTCTGAACGTCAAAAGTAGATATAACGTACACGTTAAATTTTTTAAATAAAATAATATATAGAAAAGTGTAGTTTTCGCATATTTATAATTTAAATTAATTGTTAATCAAGATAAGCAGGTAACTGACGCATATATACAGTTAATATCATAAAGCGCGTCAATTCTGATAAAATTATTGTCTAAATAATCTCGTAGAAACGAGAGAGGGCGCCACCGAGCGGAACGATCCTAATTAACTGATTCAGAGCGTAAACATGGTTGTCAAAGTTGGATTATCATTTTTAATACTTTTAATATAATTTTCGAATAAACATTGGATTATTTTATAATTACTTTAAATTTCATGATAAATAGGCATTTTTATGTTTCATAGAATGATGTGAGATTTATTACATTTTAGCTTTTTTTAATATTCAAGGAATCATTTTTTCACCAAATGTACGTAGGCATTTTTTGTAAAAGCTATATATTATATAGCTTATATTTAAAATATTATTTATATAAATAAGCTAAATCTTCTTTATACACACACTTTCGATTCGGTAATTAACATAAAATATCAGCTTTGCTAGTCCTAGCGGAAGCTATCACTCAGCCTCGGAAAGCAGCACCTTCAGCAGAAACTGAGAAGAGCCGGCCAGAAACTCAACAGTTTCTCCTTTCAAATATAGTTTTACAATAAGTTTATAGTTATCATTATCATTGTGACATGAATGATTTATTCACCTATTGAAGGCGAATACTAGGAGTATTTTTACTTCTTGTAATAAATACAAGACCGTATCTATCACAATTTTTTAAATAATCATGTATATTTTTGCGGACAAATAAAATATTATCGTAGATATATTGTGATGCAACCGTAAGGATACTCGTTTTATTAAAGACTTCTCGCAAAGAATCCCGAGTTACCATCCCAAAAAAAAACACCAACAATATGAATACAAAATGTATGCATAAGCAGTCTTATTGCTTCAAACAATATCTTAAAGACAACCTTTGGTCGACAAAGAAATTAATTGTTAAAGAAAAGGGGAATAATATAATCCTTATTGCATTGGTAAATGACAACCCTACGCTCATCTCGCTAACAATCATACATCACAGTTTTTTTTTCATTAGAATTAAGCTCTTAACTGTAGTGCCCATGTGCTAAAACAGAAAATTTGCTTGTTTTACATATTTTTGAATGATTGTATGTATTTTCTTAATTTATTTTTCTGACTGTAAATTAATATTTTCAAATTTCTAAATTTTCTAAATAATGTTCTTTATCTTAATTTCTTTTTTTTAAACGCGTCCAAATTAAATAATTCAGCATTATTAATAATATTTTGAAATATTTTACGGTACAGAATAACGCGACGAGCGGTGATTATCTAGTGGTAATGGTTTAAGTAATACAAATGAACACTTAATTAGTCTTCATGCTTTTTAAATATTTTCTAAACAAAAGAAGTAAAATTATAACCACTGACTATATTATTATAACCTATTAAGGTACGGGACCCGTTAGCAGGGCTTGTAGTACCGGTATTTTCGAATATAGGTAACAGTGACCTTAAAGCGATACCTGCATTTTTTGATAACGGTATCGACTTTACCGGTATACTTGAAGGTACCTTTATTATTACCGGTATGAAACCGGTATCATAAACGAACTTTATTTTGAAAATACATACATATATACATACACATATATATGTGCTCTAAAAATACATGTACTGAGTTCTCATATTATAGGTTTCAGTTCTATTATTGGGCTTATAATCTGTAATACAGACTATACAGCCAAACAAACACGAGAGGGAGGGCGCGAGAAATAAAAAATTGAATACCGGCGACACTTTCTGAGGACATCAGGGTTATTTTTTTCAAGCTATACTTTCAGTAAATCTCTTTTTTCATTTACTCAAATAATTTGCACTCACTATGTTGACTCTAGTATATTTATTTATAAATGTTATAAATTTTGTTTTTATAGTTCTAGTTTTACAGTGCCAGGGCCGCAGTACTTTTCCCCCATTTAATTTTTGTATTCTTTTATTTTATTATTCATATTTACGAGGAAGTACTGTCCAAAAGCAAAAGATTTTATCTCGGGAGATGAAGATAGCACCTATAACCATGTTGCGTATTTTAAAAGATGACTATCACAGCCTATAAGCGCATTAAGGCGCACTGGTATTTTTAACTGATAAATTAAAAGAGAATAGGGTATAGTCAAAACAACTACTTAAGCTGTACGCAAAGGGAGGTCACCGAAAAATTTTATTCACGGATGAGAACATTTTTACAACTCAGCAATATTTTAACAAACAAAATGGCCGTATTTATGCTGAAAGCTCTAAAGAAGCTTTCCAAGTAGACAGAGTACAACGTGCACATTATTCGACTTCAGTGATGGTTTGGTTAGATGATAGCTATGAAGGAATGACTGAGCCTTATTTTTTGGGAAAAATGTATTAAAACATCGGCACAAGTGTATCAAGATATAATTCTTGAGAAGGTTGTTAAGTCCCTTAACAACACCATGTTCAAAATGTCCAAGAATGGTTCTTTCAGCAAGACTTGGTACCAGGTCATAAAGCTGGATCAAGGTTCGACCCAATCGTGGTTGGAAACGATTTTCTTTGTAACAATATTTATGGCAAGTCTAAGTATAGATTTTTTTAAATATTTATTCTTTAACATCAAATATCACAATTTTTGCTACAACATGAAATCCAATTTGAATAATATGTATTATTTTAGGCTAGACTACTAAACAAGTCTAACAAATAATCATAGCAAAGATAATACTTATATGTATATTACGTTCATCGTGCGTATATCCATATATAATATGTTAAAAACCATACAAAAATCGACCTTAACGCCTAACAGCAATTTATACTAAATTGCTATATAGCATATATAGCTTTATTAATTTTTATATATTTACATTATTAGTTTCATTTAAATAGTTACCAAAATATCTCTTTAAAAACAAGCCTATTGTCACGTGGTTGCAATATTGAAGTTTGTAAATAAAATAATAATGTTTAATCGGCCCTATGCACTGATACACGGTTTGGCAACGTAGTTCGGAAACTTTACTCGATACATGCATTTTTAAAAAAAATACTGGTATATACTATGTTACCTGTATCGATGTAACTTTATTGGTTTTCGGTAGCGGTCCTCGGTCTCGTTATGCATAATACATGATTCAAATCGCTGTATTTAATTTTATTGAGTGAGATAGAGTTACTTCAATTTGATATTAAAATTAGAATAAAGTTTAGAAAGGTGCCAAGGTATAAACTTAGTAAAATCAAATTTAGATTAGATTTAGGTGTATAAATATTTTCCTTTGGGATTTTTAAGGTTTTAGAGACAACTAATAACTATCTGTCAGAAAAGTTAATTAATATATCTATTTTAGTAGTGACTTTGACAATTGACAGATTTTTCATTATTGTGGCATTTGAAGTTAGCTATAAGGTTATAAATATTATTAGCATTTAGTAATATAATATGTTTTGAATAATATATCATATACCTAATATAATTAATAAGATTACGATAAATAATACTGAAACATGGCGTTTCTGCCACTTTGCGCGCAAGTAATGCGCTTTGTACGACAAAGTGGTAACTACTCCACTCTTCTACAACGATCGATGGCTTACAAGAGCTCTGTATCTTTGGAAACTTTATATCCAAATAGTTCTTTAAAGCTTTCAACGCCCTCTTTTGTAAGTAATTTATTTCTACCAACAATACCGAAAAGAACTTGAGAACTCTAAGCTAACCCTGCCAATGGTTTCAGCCTCCTGATACAAATGAAAAATTCTCAGGATTTATTCCTATTCAAAAATTGGATATAAAATATAGTGCCAGTTCTGGACCAGGTGGGCAAAATGTTAACAAGGTAAAACAATTGAATATGTAATTTTAAGAACACATTTACATCCTTTGACTTGTGTGTCTGCTCCAACTGCTTTGCACAACAACTTGCTTAAATGTCATCTTGATGAGGGTAGTGGATGGTGTAGACAATATTGTCAAACACTGGCACAACATTCTTTATCATCCAATTCATTAATACAAAAAAATATATATTTTATATTGTTTACTAGTGCTTTTTTTGCATAATCTCATATTTACCCTTTCCCATAAGAATTGGATAAAATCTTCCCTTAGTGCCCCCTCCACATCCCAAGGAGTCAGACTTTTAGTATTTTCCTTCCAGTAGCTTTTGTCAATTGTCTGTTTTCTATATTATATAGACAATTGATTTAACAACCTAATTTGTCTGTAAAATATTTAGTGCCATTTTACTTTTAAAGTAGAAATTCATTTTAAGTCATGTTAATAAATAAATATATTATATACACTACAACTATTTTATGTTATAGGTACATACAAAGGTTGATCTAAGATTCAAACTAAGTGAAGCTGATTGGATGCCTGCTGAAATAAAACAGAAAATGTTGGAACTTGTAAGTTCTACCTTTTTGAAATAGTTTAGTTTTTTCTTTGTCCAGGTTATAGCTTATATAAAATATCTTGTGTCTTATTTCATATTATATGTTAAGGGTGAGCAACTCTTTTAGCAATGGGCCTATCCAAATTTGGATTTTTTTTGGTGCCCCAAAATCATACTTAATATTATTTACAATTTGTATTACGAAATATGTGTGGTATTGTTCATATTACATGTTACATTAACTTATTAGAAGTAATATATTAGTGGAAGAATATGTGTAATATACACTCATAAAATTATTAAGTGGGCCACGGGTTGCTTTACCATGTTTTATATAATATTTTTGGGGGTGTGAATAACAAAATAATAAATATATAAACTTCAATATATTAAAATATACTATGAATAGTCTAAATAAAATTTGCTGTCTATTTTACAGTACGCCAACAAACTAAACAAAGAAGGATATCTAATTATCAAATCAGATTTAACCCGCTCACAGCAAATGAATCTTGCCAACTGTCTTCAAAAACTTAGAAATATGATAAGGGATGCGGCTGTCACTAAAAGGCAGCCCACACCTGAAACTGAAGAGAGGATCCGGCAAAGGTAAGCAATAGTTTGGTATGCTTTTAATATTTTATTCTTAGCATATTGGCTAGAGCCTAGTGTTCTGTTCAAGACTGTTCTCTTTCTGTCCAAAGTTGAGACATTTTTTTTGTTTATCCTGCTTGATCATGCCCATAGTGGCAAAAAACTATTATTTACGTTATTATTAAATTTAATCACTGCCTGGGTGGATATGAGGGGTATAGCATGAAGCTTACTTGTCATATTAGTTATAATTAAATGAAGAAAGATATGAGATTCGCATATAATATTTTTAGTGTAAAGACAATCTGTGCTGTCATTTGTAATCTACATATATTAATATGCGAAGCATAAAATTTGAACCCCTTTTTACAAACATAACGTAGTATGAAATTTACAGTTATAGTTTGTACAGAGTAGAAGTGCAGGATGCTAATATTTTTTAACAATAGTGCGTAAAAAATACTCACACTACCATGCGTTTGACATGCACGTTGCTAGGACAACGCGTTGCTTACGCGTCAACGTGGGCATCTAGTGTTATTATAAGTGTGATATTTGGTATTTGTTATTGCAGACATCTAAAGGCGTCACGTCTGCGTGTTGCTGTCAAACGGGAGCAGGCATTAAAGCGTTCTCTGAGACAAGAACCTACTGTCATGGACTTATGATTTTTACCTTAAATTGGACATACACATTACATGTATCAATTGAATTTAAAATGATGACAGACCTCTTATAAGTTAAAATAATTCTTTAGAAAAAGTGAGTAAATTCTATGTTAATACACATATTTGGTTTATGTGGGAGACTGTCAGTCATTTTTTAAATTCATTTTGATACAAGCCATTTTGTAAGCGATATCTTTAAAAACAAAATGGTGGAATTTGCCAGTTACAAGTGTATGAAATGATTTTTTTTTATTTGTAACTGGTAATGTATGTCCAATTTAGGTAATATAAAATAATAGTGTGTTAGAAGTTATAATAAAATAAACAATGTTTGTATTTTTTTGTTCTTTTCTTTTTATTTCCATTGATATTAAAAATATATTTAAACTATAAATGCTTTTAGTGTTAAATATGCTATGGTATATATATAAGTTTAGATTACAATAGATCACTATTGTTTTTTTGTAGCGAGAGAGAGTCCACTACTAAATCAAAGGTACCAGGTTCAAGCACTGTCTAGAAAAAAAATATGTGGAAAAGCTTATGTTTTTTTATATTTAATTGTAGAACATCTATTTATCTTGATAGCTACTTAGGAGTATTTATGTGTAACTTGTATATTTAAATGATAGTAACATTTGTTTAAACTAAGCTTTGTAAGATTTTGTGTAGTATTGAAATTGTAGTAAAAAATACATTATATATTGTATTTTAGAAATATAAATAATGTCATTCATGTAAGAAAATAAAATAATGAATAAATTAGTTCATTTCTTGTAAATATTTATTTCTTTATATGTTTCGCAATTGATACTAGATGAAAGTCAACGTCAAACAAATTTATTTAAAATAAAAAGTTACATGCTCAATTATTTGAACTTTATATAATTTTCCAGTCCCTTTTTGATATGTGTATTATAGTGTAACTCCTTCATTTGAAATTTGTTCGAAGTGACTCGTCCTCTATTAGATCTGAATTAAATAAATGTACCTTGCAACATTTTAGTTACCATACCAACGAATCATCAACAAAATATTCAATAGATAGCTTTGTAAAATTTCAAACTCTTACCAAGTGTATTTACTACAATGTCTTACAGAGATTTGAGAAGTAAGTATTTAATATTTCGTATTTTAATAGCGGAGTTTAAAGTGGATACAGTGTTTAGTCACTACGTTCTCCAGTTTCCGCCCAATTGGAAACATTGCGCGTTGAATGGTGTAAACCATTGACATACAAAGTGAACAAATGAAAATAAGTTAAATATATTTTCCCGGGAATTGAACCTACAAACAAAGTAATTGAATTAGTTATATTGCTTTACAAATTAGTTATGTTGCTTTAGTAATTGAATTATTTATGTAAAATATCTGACAAGTAAATTAGACGAAAAGTGCTAGTGATTTACTTGCTATATATGGTAGACGTTCGACGGTATTCTTAAGACCAGCAAATTTATTTTATATACATAATTTTAACACACCGTAGTACTGACTTAAATAATATTCTCTCAGATTTTAGCGAAGCCATGCGTGCCCTCGGTTTTCCTCGTCAAATATCACTGGAAAGTTTTCGCATCCCCAATTGGGATTTAGTTGACGAATGTCTCACGTGGTTGGCGTCGAGAATCGAACCTGATGCGACGTTGGCCGGTGGCAAAGACTCTGTGGAACAACGGGTCGCTATGGTCACACATGCGATTGAATTATTTGTGAGTAGAAAATTGTGACTAAACATTTAATGTGGATGGTGGTATTTTCCTGTCCACATACGTTGGTTATAAATCAGGTTGATTTGGTGATGTCCCATAGAGGCTTTTAAGGCGCAGTGGGACAGTGTCTGGCTATAACAGCGATGGTTGTGGATTTGACACCCGGTCGGTAAAGTATTGTGATCGTAAAATAATTTTCATTTCCTCGCAAGGCAGAACGCGTCGTTGAGTTACGCCACTCAACACTCGATGTCTTGAATTTAAATGGAAAGTGGTGAAAGAAGTATTAAGTTACATTTATAGCATAAAGTTTGTTTCATATCTCCATTTCATTTCAGTTGTCCATAATGTATAAAACCTATTAAAATTTAAACTAATTATACGTTTTAGCATTCAAGAGCTAATATAAAGTTGAACGGTAAGAAGCTTTATGGAGCTGATGGTTGGGCGGTCAGGGAGCTGCTCAAAGTGGCCAACTTACTTAGATCAGCTTTAGAGACACCCAGCAATGACGACGCAGGCGCCGATGCCAGCCCCTTGGTCTACGATGTTAGCAACCGTGTAAGTTAATTATATTGCTATATTATTATACTAGTCGGTGCCCACTACGATGCTTGCGTAGACTTTGAGATTTATACAATACTGTTTTTATATCTATTTCCATCTGTTTTAGTTTTGATATATTTTTATGACATACTAACGTAATTTGTAAATCTACAATTTAAGCAAGGTTAGTATGCTATTTTGTAAACATAAAGGAAAACTTGTAGGTCAATGAAATAAAGCAGGCTAGAAGTTTGGCGACCGACATCACGGCGCAGGGCGCGTTTCTTTACGACTTGCTAGCTAAGGAACTGGAGAATAAGGTGGGGTTTGTGTTATTTTTATATGTATTTCGTTATTTTGAATATTTATATATAATTTTTTTTTGTCATTCAAAGAGAGAGAGAGAGGGGCAGATATAACCTAGTACCATGTCAATCCGTTATCCGTCTGAATTCGAGACATTGCGTGTTGAGTGGCAGAACTAAACGCCGCGCCTGGTTTTACCAGAACAGTAAAATGAAAAATAAATTTTATTATAATAATTTGTCCGAGTGTGTACGTAGGCGGCCACCACAATGGTCGCAATGTTATATGTATGGCTTTATTTTATGAATTTTAGGTTTGACTTCTTAATGCGAATTGAACTAGGATAATGCTGGTTATTATAGGTACCAGTTCGATAGAATATTAATATTTAAAATATGATAGACAAAAATAAAATTAAAAATTTTATGGTATTTCTACACTTTTCACATACACAGGAGCAACGCGATAGAGCGCTGTCACGTCAGCTGGACATGTCAGGTCTGGAGACCGCTCTCTCCCGCGCGGTGGACACCGTGGCCGGGAGAGTCGCGTCACTCAGGGAACAGATAGAGAACGTGGCGTCCAGCGAAGCGGCGTTAGACGCCAAGCTGGAGAGACGCCGTGCAGAATTGCAACGAGCCGAGAAAAGACTACACACTGTGCAAAAGATTAAGTTAGTAATTGGTTCTCTTATGTTTTTTTTTTTTTGTAATGTAATGTATGCTTGTTTAGTATAGAAGTTGGTTTGTTAGTTACAGCTGACTGTTCTTTTGACTAAACAAGAAAGAGCTTTTAATATTTTGAAAAAAAAGTTATTTTAAAACATTTATTTGTCGATAAAATGTATTTAATTTTTTTTAATTTTTCCACAAAGCTACGGTTTTTGGCTCTGAAAAAAAAAATGTAATTGAAATTTCCAACAATTTGACATTTCATGACGTATCAGAGCTAATTGACGGAGCATTTCTTGACACTCTTAAATATTTTGTTTAATAATTAATTACAGACCAGCTTACCAAACCGAGTTGACAGCATTGGAAAGTGAAATCGAGGAGTTGTGGGATCAGTACGTTTTGCGATACCGCTGTGTAGAGGCACTTAAGCATCAGCTCAGTCTTCTGGAGACTGCTCAAGCAGAGGTACGGTATAATGTGAAATTATATGAAATTCTATTTGAAACATTTTTGTAGGAATGGCCTGTAGATGTAATTAGGTTTTAATTTGGTTGAATTTACCTGGTTCAATAAGATAAAGAGAGTGGTTGAGTTCCGCAATCTCGCACGCAATGTTTCAAGTTTGGGCCGAAAGCGGAGAACAAAGTGTCATGACACCACTGGGGTTCCTCTAACCATCTGCTGAATGGAATGATGAAGTGTGAAGCTGTATAGAATACTTAATGAGCGCTTAGACGGACTGCAAGCGGTGTGGGTTCAAAACCTATTTACAAGTCTTGATACACATTTTATACTTTTCTTAAGTAAGCTTAAATAGACAAATGAAAGACTGAATAATATTACATTCTGTTTTGTGTATATAGGCAGCTGATGAGCAGCAAGCAGCCATCATGCAACTCATACACAAATACGAAACGGAGGATGTCTTGGGGAAGCTCAGCGAGACCGGTACACATATTTAGTCTAGTAACACTGCACTCCGTTGCCCGTTTTTAATTTCTTAAGAGTCTTTTCTAAGTTCTTAAGATTATTTTTTGTATAATTTTTGTAGGAATGTGCAATGGCCAGGCAAGCCGAACTGGGCTTAAGAATATTAAGAAAACAAAATATTAATTTGTCTTTTACATGTGAATTAATAAAAAAAATGTTTTCCCACAACGATCACGTTTACACGGACACTCAGACACTCACTGCGTGATGATGACGTTAAAATATTAATATATTTTAGTTTAATAAAACAGTTTTGTTGTTTAGACGATATGGACTCGAGCGATGACGGTAAGGAGTCTGCGAAGCCCCGACCTGCCACCAGGCCTAAGACCAGGCTACGGATTAAGACTGCAGGTGAATTTATCTATTCTTTAAGTAAGTTAGGTAACAGCATATGATTTATGACCCGGTAATCGGTCTCAGAGACATACTGTTCCATGTGCGTAGACTATTCTTGTTTTTAGCCTCACGCTTTTTTGCCTTTCCGCCTGACGCACCTCAACGCCCCGCTATGTCTTGTTCATAAGAATGGACAAATGAAAATAATTAAATTCGAACCCACAACCAATCACAATTACACTCAGACGCTAACACTGTTATAATATGTAAAATCCCGATCTTTTCCCGATCTCGTGAGAATTTCGAAAAATCTCCTCTTAGTCCTTACATTACTTAAAGGAACCTGTAAGCAACCAGACCCAATCTCAGCTACACCAAGCACTTGTTCAGTAACGAGAGAGTTTTATAAATATATCTAAACATATGCTTACTGTATTGAAATTATTTTGTACAACTATTTACAGGAAACCACTTAATTCACAAATTGTAACAGTTTCATATTACTTATAACAAGTTTTGATTTTCAAATCAATTTTAGAAATCACCTGCTACTATTGTTATTAATTTTTGAATTTTCACCATTTTTTGTAGGATAGCAGGTTTGAACCAGAATATTATGTTATACACTTTTTGGAGAAATGCTCTGTTTTCGACTTCAAAGTTTCTCGAACAGAGATCGAACCTTGAACCATTGTTGGTACAATCACGAATTTTGTATAGGGAATGCAATATGAAATCTGAATATAATGTTATTTATATAAAATCAAGGATGATGAGTATAATGCAATGGTTCCCACTATTCACTCTGTATAAGCCGGTTTCTGTATCCAGGAGTTGGACCAGACGCTCGTCATGCCTTCGGCAGCATGCAAGCGCGAGAGTCCTTGGAGGAACTGGATCCGTCCAGCTCTGACACAGACCTATCTGAAACTCAGTTATATGGTGAGATGTGTTACTTTTGTAAGCTATATTATATTAACAAAGTCGCATTCCCCAGAATGCGCAAAGTTCTCAGTTAACTTGTTTAAAAGTAATTCTTTCCACAGCTTTACTATTTTTCAATTCAAGCCTTAAAATCGAGACATAGGTACCAGAGCAGAGTAATGAAAATATATTAAATATAATCATTCCTCCGAGTGGGAATCGAACCCAACCAATTGCTGCTCGCTGTGCCGCAATGTCCTAACTAACGAATCTAACATGTATGTGTATGTGTGTGTGTGTGACGTCAGCGCGGGACGGCGGGCGCTGGTCGCGGCCGCGCCCCGCCACGCGCACTCTCGCCGCCGCAGACCACTACGCCGATCTAGTGCACGGTGGGTAAACACTTCACTATTCTTTAAGTTATATATTAAAGTTTGTGTATTGAGCGGCTTATTTGGACAAGATACATTGTTGGGAACTCGAACCTTTTGGTTATCTCTTTCCCTGAGTATGTAAATAAATTTTTGCTGTAATTGATTTCTGTGAAAAATAATATTATAGCGGAAAATTATAGAAAATATCACACGATTTGCTTCAGAGGCTTGTTTGTAACAATTGTGTTTTGAAAAGTGGAAAATTTAGAAAGTTAATGAAGAATAAGTGGCAAGGACGTTCGCAACAACTTTCATATAGATACTTAATATCAGGATGATCCTGATGTGGTGATATTTGGTTAGGCAGAAGTTTAGATTTTTTTATATTATATAGTCTCAGTTATATATATGTGAGACTTGTGAGCCTTCGCGAATTATAACAGCCAACTACCCGCAGTCGGCTAACGGCTAAGTTCAATAAAATCAAAACAATTTGAAAAACGCCTCAAAAAGAGAGAACATGTGGCCTTGTTTGCGTCGTAGCACCGCTCGGCCAGCTTCTAACATGTTGATTTCTATCAATTTCTATTTAAAAAAATGATAGCTTTTAAATATTCTCCTATGATCTCTCTCGGGATGCAGGGGCGGAGGGTTCGGGCACTGAGGGCTCTCTGGGCAGCTCGTCGGAGAGTGAGTTGCGGCTGACCAGCGCTCATCCGGGGAGAGCGTCCGCTCTTAGTGACAATGAATTTTGAATTGCTTGTAATGAAATGTTCTTTATAAATATTTAATTAATAATTTCAATGCGAAGAAGACATTTGTTTTTATTTAATAAATTTTATTGGTATATATTATTTTACTTTATTGATTTATGACATTACTGCGAAACTTTAAAGTGGATTTGGTCAAATACTAATTCTAAATTATATTCCTCTATCTATTCTTCTCTTCAATTATTTCAATATATATTATACATATTATAATTTTTGTTTTAATGGACGAAATAGTTTGTTTGTCCTTGTCTTAAAAGCAATTGTTTTTGTTTGTCTACCAGATATATTGTTTATTGGAAAATACACATTATATTAAATTCTTTCTTTTGTTTTTTTTCTTTGTTTCGACATGTTTGATTTGAAAATGTTGGGTATAAATTGTGTGATTTGAAATTATCTTTTTAATTTACAAGCTTGTTCCCGCATAGTAGCGTAGTAAGAGAGAACCTAATGGCAGAACTCAACGCCGCGCTTTGTGTCGTGCACCAAAGCGGAAGTATAAAAAAATAATGATTATTTCACCGAGATGGAATCCTACTAACAATTGCTATGATGTATTGTTAATTTAATTTCTATGATATAATAAAAAAAGTAACGTCTGAGGCTGAAATGATAATTTAACGTATTTTATGGGATGAACCTGACAGTGTAATTAATTCTAATTAATAAAAAGGGCAAAAACTAATTATTTTTCCTTTATTGCTCTAGTATTGTTAAGTCGCACTTATTTTTCAATATAATTTGAAATAATCCTGTTGCAATAATATATCAAACCATCATTCATCATTCGTTTAAACATTTAGTTTATATAACCTTTTTTTGCGTCACTCCTTACGAGTGGTCAGTGGAGGAACTCAACGTTTCGTCCTGTCCTGTCCAGAGCAAAGAACAATGATGTTTAAATCAAATCATTTAGCCGAGTTCGTATCGAACCCACAATTAATCTTGTTACAGTTAGACGCTGTCACACTGCGCAACCATGGCTAACATAAAATACAAAAGTCCTTATTTTTGTATTAAATTGTATTTATTAATTTTTCAAGCGTTTTTACATTAAATATTCGTATTTCTATATACAAGTATTTGTCCATATTCATTTTCTAACAAAAAGGTAAATTAAAGATGAATCCAAATTTGTAACATACAGTTCTAAATATATTTTCTGTGTTTATTTTATTTAAGACCTAAATTTGAATTTAAACTAATATTTAATATTTTGTAATTGTTCCAAATTTCATATGTTAAAAAATTGCATCCGTCTTTTCTTAAATAAAATGCTATATACATATTATAACTAATTAATCTCAATTAACGAGGTTCTAAGTAATAAACAATATTAAAAGATCTCAAGTACTAGAATATAGGTACTTTTCAAAGTGCAACATAGTATGTATTGTCTGTGGTATAAATGAATGAAAATAAAAAAAAAAACACTTAATATTAAACACAAATTATAATATATAGTTATAAACTAAGTTCTAGCTAAGTTCTTTAAAATTATAATCATAACTCGTGGTAACAAGAAATAAAGCTAGAAAAAGACTAATCTAAATAAACATGTTTGAAAAAATTGAAATAAAATGGCTGTTTTGCCTGTGTCAGATATCAGATGTCAAGTGTCAGGCCACAGAGACGCAAAGGTACACGTCTGTAGGACATCCTTGAAGCAAAATTAGATTTTTCGTAAAGCAAAAAAAAAATGCTTTTATTTTCTATTAATTAATTAATAATAATATTATAATAAAAAATCATATGAGTTAATAAAAATCCTTCCCAGCACAAGACTATTGTGCAGTTCATGCATCTTGAATTATTTTAATATTATAATTTTTTTTTTTTACTTAGTTATAATGCTTACATTGACAAATAGTAATAATCAGCCACCGTATTTCAATATATTTCCTAATACATAATTAACTGAAATAATAAAAATTGAGCAAATTTAGATGTTATTTATTATTTACATACCAATGGTGTCGTAAAGACGATTTGGCACCGGTTAGGTACATCGGACTTGAGTTCAAATTTACAAGTTAAAATTACCTAAACATCTAATAAAATAAGATAAACTAAAGGTTTGTTAGACTTAACTTATTTACTGTTCATTGGAAGCTTTTTAATTATTTTTTTTTATTAAAATCTTTAACCTGATGTCAGTTGCAATTTTTTTGTGAATTTGCTTTACAAATAATGCATTAATTATTTGAATATATATATAAATAAAATTTTAACACTTAAAGTTATAACAATTTCGAGGTATAAGTAAAGTATACAGTAATAAAATGAATTCCAAGAGGCGTGGGTACAAAACATTTCTAATATACAACAATATAATAACTAGGTAAGTTTTATTCTTTTAAATGAACCAGTTTTTACAAGTTTTACATCTAAAAACCATTAAAGCTAGATAAATAAGTCTTATACGTAATTAAGTAAGCATAATATAACACAGATATTTGACGACAAAGAATAAATGTACAATTGGTCGCAATCATAGAATTCGGACGACTGAAAAATTGATCAGACGGTTGAGCTAAATATTAATTTATATATAAAGATTTGTAGAAACTAGCTTTTTAATATATGTAAAAAAACTTTTCTGTTGCTGTATTTTATTAAGTATTGTATATAAAGGTAATTTTAAGTATTTACATGCGCTGGAAATGAACCAAATCTGGTAAAACATGGACTAAGGAAATGTATGTAATATACATATATTTAATATTTTTTTAGGTCTTGTCTAATATTTATAGAAATGGACGGAAAACGAACAAATTATTATTAACATTTTTTTAAGTGATGACACATTTAAGAAATTGGACATCATTTTTAAAGTCCAAGCGCAACGGTATCCAAGAGGCGCAGGTTCGAATCTCGCTGCGTACAAATTGCGTTTTCATTCGTTATACGTATTCTAAAAATGAATAACAAACTAGCTTAGTATGAAGTTGTCTTATATCACATTTGATTATTCCGTTACTAAAAATATTAAAAAATGCGCTCGCTTAGTTAAAAAAAGGAATTACGAAAAAAGGTTTCCAACTTCTGCAATATAAAGTTTGTCCAATGTTATATCCGTCCTTGTTCTAAGACCATGACACTTTGAGTTAGTAAGTGAGTGTTAGTACTTTAGATTTAATAAATTTAAAATAGTTATTTATTATTCGCTGAATAGTGATAGTGGTGATGAGGATGATATCACATTTTATAAAATGATAAGAATTAAACACTCTTATTGGAGCAGTTATCTTGTACTTGTATTAGGCAATAATAGTTACAGGTATATCTGTTTCCGTTTAGTTGAAATAGGGCGGCGCTGAGCTCTGCCACCTAAAAAATACCTTAGAAATTTGCCTTCCTTTTATAAAATGCAGAACAATTACGTTAAGATGAATATTTTATATCTAGGTTGATTATGAGTTATTCTCTTAGATCCTTCTAAATATTTATAAGTAATTTTAGTTAGAACTATTCATTAGATTTTTTTATAATATAGATAATAAATACAAGAAAATGAAATGAATTTTAATAGCGAATTACAATTTTACGTATACACCTCTACAAAATATATTACTTTTAACATTTTTTTTAAGTGTTATTCGCACACTTTAGGAAATTGAAAATGACATATTTAGAAACCGTATAAAAATTTTGAACACAGCGGGATTTGAACACGCGCCTCTTGAAAACCGTTGAAGCGCTCTGACCGGTAAGCCATGCATTCTACATCTAGCTACGTCGAAATTCTTATACGCTTATTACAACGCATTGCTTAGCGGTCAAAGCGCGTGAACGGTTTTCAAGAGGCGCGGGTCCAAATCCCGCTGCGTTCAAATTTTTATACGTTTTCTAAATATGTCTTTTCCAGAATATATTAGTACGCTATAAATAGTCTTTGAGTTTAATATTATAATGTCATCACTTATAATCTAATAATGTACAATTTAACTATAATACGAACATATAAGGCTTTTATATTTTATAAAAAGAAATTGCAATTTAAATATATTTTCCTTAATATTACAAAAAGTTCTTAACAACGAACGATTGGCAGTGCTTTAGAAGTGGGATAATAAAGTAGAGAGTCTAGTCTCTTTAATGAGACAAGGCTAATATATGATGACTAACAATTTAAAGTGTATTGTTGAGTGGGGTATTTACTGGGATTTATGTGATTGGTTAGACTGTGAGGACTCAGTGCCGGAGCTAGCGAGGGAGTCGTGTTGTTCAGCGGCGTGTCTACTTTCGTCGCACACAGCTATGAATTGTTCAGCGTAAGCCCTGAAATGTTATTTTAAAAAATTGATTTTGTATATGATTTTTTTTATTGCTCTGGCGTTTGGTGTAATGACTAAACGATAACTATTTCGCTATATTAGGTTCCATTAATTACGACCTGTAGAATATTTTACAATATATTTCAGGCGTATGTAGCCTCTCTATCGAAAGATTAAAGCACCCTACATGAAACTAAGTGTCTGATATTTTTGAAATTGAGTCTCACTCGAGAATTTTTCTATTTTCGTCTCAAGCGTTTTGCCAGACATTGTTGCACATGCAGTTTTGTACAATTGGACGGAAAGACTTAAATATAACGCAAACGATAGTGGAACCAAACATCGCACTTTATACTACAGTCATACTAGCTAAAGTGTGAGAAACTATTATCAAAAACCTTTTAACAGGTAGTCTCACCTATCTAAACCAGTGTAAGTCCTCTTCAAGTCGTCCAGCGAAGGATGGTCCCTGTCAGCTCGTTTGCGATGTATGCGCTCCAAGGACCTTGTGAGTTGAGCTTCCTGACGACGGCGGGCTCTACGCTCAGATCGGGCGCGAGGAGAGCGACGGCGACGACGCTGTAAAAAAAAATAAGATTAGATATTGTTTCTTATGTGAAAATGTATATATATTGGCGGAGAGTCGAGGAGGAGGAGGATGGAGTGATCTACCACCGGCTTCTTCTGGTGAGAGCACTAAAGTTAAGTTGAAAGTGTTTGTCATTTCAAAAATGTTTTGGTATGTAGCTTGTAGATTCGTGTATAATTTAAAAAAATACAAAATATATGTCCCAAAGTAAACGTGTTCTGAGTTATTTTACATAAAATGTATAGTACTAGATTCCGTTCTTATAATGTGTGCATTACAAAATATCTAATTACTTCAAAACAAGTTATTATCAAAACATTTTTAAAATACATATATATTTCTTGGACATCATATAATAAAAAAACATCCGCAGATTCGATTCGTTTTGAATGACACTTAGTGTTAACAACCTTTTATCAGCTTTAACATATATACATATTACTTGTTTGTATTAAAGTAACAAGTAAAAATCTTAAAACGCCATTTTGACCCACTTCTAGACTGGAAAATTCTTGATTGAAAAATTGCACACGAGTCCGGATGCGATTACAATACAGTATTTTCATAGCAAGCAACGCCGAAAAAATATTTTTTATTTACAAACAATTGTAATTGTAATTACTTAAAGACAATTAAAAGACAAGTATTGAAAATTTGTTTAGCAAAAGTATAGTCTTACATCCGGTACCGGGTAGTATATAGGCGCGCCGTACGGCGCAGGCGGTAGAGGTAGCGTGGCGTACCGCGGCGGTACCATCATGCTCATTGGCACTCTTCCCAGCTGAAAATTAAATACTTTTATTGTGAATATGTATTTATTTGTGAAACAATATAAATAGCTGTTAAATTCGACGAACAAAAAAAGATATATTTAGCCCGCGCCTCTTGAAAACTGTTCAAGAGGCGCGGGTTCAAATCCTGCTACGTTAAAATTTTTATATTTTCAAAATATGTCTTTTTCAATTTCCTTAGTGTGGGAATAATACTTTGAAAAAAATGTCAACAAAATATATATTCGACGAACAATATTAAATTTTGTAACGTTCAAGTCAAAAACAATATGGTTTCTATTCTGATAGGATGTTTTGTGATGACGAGTCATATTCGATAAATACTCAAATATTAAAGAGTAACCCCGTTGAAATAATACGCGTTGCCTTAGCAACGTGTATTTCACTTTATACTAAAGTGTACGTCAAATACGTTCTAGTGAGAGTAATTTGTTTTAATTGCATTTCTATTACAATATTATGAAAATAAACTTTAATTGTCCTCATATTCGTCCGCATAATTGCTTTTTAATAGAAATTGAAAACAAAAAAATATTGAAATCTCGACGTCAAATCTTTTTTCGAAATGATTAGGCAGATAACACAGTATCAATTTTGAGACATTTAGTCATTTAAATATAATCATTCCCCCAACTATGGCTCGAACCCACAACCGTCGCGCATACCCACTGGACAGGACTTTGGTATGTAGCTTCTATATTAAATAAGACAATTATATTCCATATAAATACAATTGTATCTAATTAGATGTTAGTAACGAGCGTGGGTGCGTCGGTCACGCTCGGCATTTGTTGGGACAAAGGAATGTAAGGCTTAAAACTTCCTGACACGCATACACGTTTTCCCGCATACTTAAATCGTCGCTAAATAAATTGAGCTAACATAAAGCTTTTGTTTTAATTTACTTGGAATGTTTCCTAAAGTCCCATATTAGTGTAGAACAAGTAATTACTATTTATGTGTACATAACCAGGGTAGTCAGAGAAAACTTAGTGTCATAACACTCCGTTCTCCACTTTCTGTTGGACATACCATCGTTTAGAGTGGCGAAATTATAATTCAGTTTCACATTTCCTTTAGCTCCATACCAAATAAGGTTACCTACCTAGTAAATTACTTAATTTATACAAATATGCGAGTGGGGATTGCACTAGCAACCACGTTTGCAGCTAGATCCTATACCACTGCGCTACGAGGCTTCAATCTTTATCCTACCTATATAACAGTTTGATGTTTGTTAGAAGCCACATACAAAAGGTTTAACGCTATTAAGGCGCAGTCGACAATATCTGGCTTACACGCGACGGTTACACGTTCAATCTCCACTAGGAGGAGCTGTGTTGGGGAGAAGGAGGTATGTTGTTTGCCAATCGGGGCAAGTGTCTTTTAATGCAAAACCCTATTATAAAGCTTCTATTTTATTTCAGTCAAGGTCAATGCAATGTTTATAGAATATATTGTTTTTTCTTGAGAGTCAAACGCTTTGTCGACGCGCCACGAAGGCATTATACAATACACATTTAAATTCGGTATATTCAAATATTATTTAATTTGAAAGTAAAGAAACATGGCATCTCTTAATGATTTTATCATTTTGCTAATTTGATTGAGCAATTAGTGTGTTTGCTTTCTAATGGAAATGTTTATGGATTCTTAAAAAAAAACCTACTTGCTGTTAGTTGGACATTATTTATCAATGAAATAAAATAAACGTATAAGGCGAAGGTTGTGAGTTCTTTTTCAAAATGCTTTATCAGATATGTGTGTCATAAAAGCCAAATATATGGATATCAAATTTCGCTTGTCACGCCTTTTAACGGGGTTTTACTAAACCCTGTTAAAAGGCGTGGCGATTTCGCCATATATGAATATAGATATTCTATACTAGGATTTGCACTAACAACCAGCGTGGAGATAACTCAGTCAAACTCCCAACTATTCTGTCATGGCGTATATTATTTACAATGATGCTGGAGCTTCCCGTACTTCCCGACTTAAGAATATTTTCTTAAGTCTCAATCAAATGCAAATAGAATAACCAGGCCACTGAGGTCCTCGTAGCACAGTGATACAATATCTGATTGCAATCGCGGTGGTTCTGGGTTCGATTCCTACCTCGTGAAATAGTTATATTTTAATTATTGTCATTTCTGCCTTCTGGTGAACAAAACACGCCGTTGAGGTCCGTCATTTAACACATGATGTCGCTTAGGGCGGAAAGTGGAGAACGGGGTGTCTTGGCACTGATTTGTCTCTGACAACCCTGCTATGCAGGAGCAAAAACGAGCTAAGAAGCATATTGAATAATACAAATTAAATTTTAATATAAAATTTTTAAGATATATCAGTAAGTTCTTAATTCGTAAAAATTCCAAATTAACATACAGTTAGAGACGTTCATCAAAATGGTATAATGATACAAGCCAGTGCTTAGATCAGTGCTGGAATGCAGCTCACCTTTTGCTTTAGCTATTCTGTTCAACCGAATGGCATAAATAAATGCCAATCTAACTAATATTGTAAAGTTTTCAAACTCGTTCATATTATATTCAACAGTATCTATTTACACCCATTTCTTGCCGTCCGTTTCTCTTGAAACTATAATGTACAAGTGTCCGAGCATGAACCTGATATCCTAGTCAGGTCAGGTTTTTTTTTCAATTCTTTTATTAAGCCAAAGTAGGATGAGCTGGAAGCGAGGTTAATACATATTTGAAAGGGGCCACTTGAGTTTACATTTCGGTTCCAAGTTCCCAGACACTGTTTGTTGCTCTACCGCGATGGACGGATGCCCGCACGGTGAATACATGGAACGTTAAGAAGTTCTTCTTTTATTGCAAGTACCTACTTATTATGATACTCCGGACACATGGTCAATTTTTGACAGCTATTACTTTATAATAACATTTTTTTTTTCTGATACTCAAATAGGCTAACAGCAATAGGCTTTAAAGTGCCCACTTAAAAACCTATATATTGAAATGGTCTGTATAAGTACAGACCTTCGTCTCACGTTTAAGATAATACTGAAAATAAAACAGCTTGTAATATTTACAGGCTATTTCTCAATAGATAACCAAAATTAATATGCGAGCATTCCGTGAGTAACGTATACGCAGTATCAAGTGTAGTAAATACTGACCCACCTTGATACACATACTTGCGACGTTTTAGACCTTCACTGAATGTTTGAATTGAAGTATGAATTACTAGTTGTATCTGGCGATTTCGGCTACTGACTGACTCTAGAATTCTAAAATTTGGTATTAGGCCATTGATATAGGGGAGTCACTACGAGAAGATTCGAGAACACTCGAAATTCCTACGAGAACGGCACACACAACAGGACTTTAGTTCACACAGTGTTTAAAATTTAAAATCCACGCAAACATAGTTACGGAAGACTATTCGTAGTATCTAAAATTATTATTTACGCTTTTATTGCTTTGTATTTGTTTGTACTAGAGCGGGAAGTAGTAAATAGTTTAAATATGATTCCCGTGAGCGAGGATCGAACCCACAACCAACGCGTTTCAGTCAGTTACTGCCGCACTGTGTCATGGTGGCTTAATTTAGTAATTATAAAATTATGTAGATAGGAGACCTGTGTAATTAGCATTTTAATTGCTAGCGTTTACTTTCTAGTCGATCTCGTGTATTTAAATATAATCTAAAAGGAATTTACATATATAATACTATATTTGTATGAAATGTGTTTTATGTTAAGTCTTTGGTTTAATTACTTTATAAATATTTTAATATTTTTAAAGTGATATTTCTATTCTTAGGATGTGATAAATGTTGTAGTAAAACGTATATAAATGATTGTCGAAACAGGATTCGAACCCGCGCCACTTGAAAACAGTCCAAGCGCTCTATCCAATTACGCTATACGTTCTTTATTTTACAAATATTTAGCTTGACGCTTTCCGAGGCACTGTAAGCAGAGACAAACTAGTGTTAAGAAGTTTATATTTATTGTCTCCGCTTTCCGCCTGAATTAGATTGCATTTGGTGTGGCGGCACTCAACGCAATACGGAGAATACGGAATTCATAGATTGACTGACTAACTGGCTAATAAAAGTCAACTTAATTCTTAATTCTTTGAGTACAATATATTTGTTTTACAAATATGTAGTTACTTATAGTCTTTATGCTAGATTAAGAGAAAGTATGCTAGTATTTATGTTATATCTTTATACATTCTCATATGCAGGTATGACAAATGTTGCGAAAACATGTTGTCAATTTGATCGCCGAATCTTAGTAAATTTCACATTCCCGAGATGTGTCTCGCATACTCAAGTACATTGCATTTACTTTATTTCTTATCTGCGCGTACATTTATTACATTTTACATGAAATCCATACAAATGTTTTGATTATTGTCTACAATCCTGCACTTTACATACAGGACAAGCAGACAGAAAAACCAGATATAAATCTAGATTTAATGAAGACTCTAGATTTGTACCGGGTATCCGATAAATAATGAGTTACATCGAAATGTCTTATAGTAGGAATTAAGGCTAATTAGAAAAAAATAAGATTTATTTAGAAAACGTATAAAAATTTCCTAAGTGTGGGAATAACACTTTAAAAAATGTTAACAAAAAAATAAGATTACCTAACATAATTATTGGGGCTGCTTAAAACAAGTCTAGCACCGCAATATACCGCCTATACGATCACTGAAAGAATAACATAGCCTTATCAAGCAAAAATAAGTAGTCGACAGTATACTACAGAATATTTCATCAGAAGCTATATAAAAGTGGGAAATCAATAATTTTATTTAAAATCTACGACCATTAGATATTTTCACACATTTTGCGCACTATAAAAGTGCTGGCCTGTACTGTCCCAAATCAGATTGTATACAATACCTACCTAAACTTTGTGGAACATTTAAATTATTTTCTCATTAGCTTGGTCATCCTAGTTATCATCAGCTTAGGCTGTTAAAAATGGTCCTCATCAGGTCAATGCTATGAAAATATTGTATTAAAATTAGATCTAAACATGAAAAATTCACACGTTTTGCAAATTTTCAAGCAAATGGGCGACAAGAGGTGGGTGAAATTAGTATAGCAAGATTTTCTGATGTTAATCGATATATAAAGGCATTACAATTATGTTAAAGATATCACAAACTTTCACAAGTTTAACATTTTTTCAATCAAAATCCTATTTTACGCAATCATCAGCTGTCTGTTAGTACGTGAGTGACGGTTCGACTCTCCAAGCTCAATGGCAGCGAGGCTGTAATTTATTCGAGGTACATGTTTCAAAACAATATATTACATATATTTTAAACTTTCCAATGCAAGCTTGCAGACAAAGTGCACTTACATACTATGAATACTGATTGCAGTTTTAAGTTATTGAAATGTTTCTTAAAGAACTGTAGCTAAATCTACGCTTTAACGAGACAGCGAAACAGTATATTTGTACGCACATTTCTATGTATAGCTTTTGAGCTTAGATTTTTTACAGAAATATGGCTCAGTCACTCTTTCATAGGTAATACCTCACCAAACCATCACTACTCTCTACTTAGGAAGCTTCTTTAGAGTTTTCAGCATAAATGCTGTTATTTTGTTTGTTAAAATATTGCTCAATTGACAAACTCATCTTCATCATTCATCCATAAACAAAAATTTACTGTGACCTCCCTTTGCGTATCGCTTAAGTAGTTGTTTGATTGATTTTGGTACTCTATTGTTTTTTTTAATTATCAGTTACAAAATGACCAGTCTTTTATAGCCTACGTGTTAAGTCATCTTTTAAAATGCATGACATGGTCCTAAGTGCTATCTTAATCTCCCGAGATATAATGTCAATCTCTGAGTTTGACACCATCCCTTTTTTTATATGTAATGCAATCACAGCGATTCGGTTCTTTGTATCATCCCACTCCATTTCAATATCATAATTTTTTTTTGCAATATATTGGCGCAATAATAATAAAACACAATGAACAATCATATAAAAATGACAGATTCCAAATTCAAAACTAATGTTTTGTTTATTTTTAATTATAACAGTTATGGGAAAATATAGAAACTATTTTTTGAGAAAAAATGTATATAATAAAGTTTGATCCCTTGTTTGCTTGTAAGAAACCGTTCAAGCGCTCTAGCAAATTAAACTATACGTTCGTATCGAGCTGCGAAATTGTTAGAACCTATTTTTGTTGTTCGAATCCTGCTATGCTCCATTTTTTATAAGATTTATTAATATAAATTATTTTCCTAAGTGTCTAAATAACACTTTAAAATATTAAAATATATCGATATTTCCTAGATCATGTTACTTTAAATAGATGCGATCGGCTGAGGGTGTCGATAGGTATACATCGGTTTTGACATTACGAGCATTTGTACGCGGGTTTCCCCGTTAGTACACAGCTTCTTCACACTTCCACCCTTCCCAACATATGGCAAAGCTTTTGCGGGCCCAATGCAGTTAAGCTAGAGGCAAGCAATAAATATGAATTCATCTCTTGAAGTCTCACGTGGGTTCGCCATTCCTGAACGCCACAAACTGCACTGCGGACTTATTATTATTATAAGTTCAGATCATATTACAAACGATACTTACAGCAAAAGAAATAAAAACTGTACAAAAAACTTGAACACAATTTCGCTACACAATTAACTTTATTTACTATTCAAGAATCGAGAACGCAACCATTAGAGGTAGAATTTACAAACAAAACAATTAATATAACGGTAGTCTCGTCACGAATGAACCCATAACCTCTTGGCAGCCGAATCTTCACACGGCGCCAAGTGGGTCGAGTACTATGTTCATACATTTCATCCCCCCCCCCCCCCCCCCATTTTAGTGACACCATGAGAAGGCGGAGTTCAATGAAGAAAAAAAAATTAATATCGCAAATAACCTGTGTCCTCCTAGCAACGACTTCACCAGGCCAAGTGTGTCAAGCATTTCCATACTGCGTAGATTCAGTTAACGCAAACTACATCTGAACCACTTTCTTCTTTCATTTTAAATAATTATGCTTGCTTTCGTTTTTTAATATTAGCATAATAGCTAGAAGAATGCATGGGTTTGGGAACTGAGGTGTAGTCTGTTGAATTAACTGTGAATCTATCTTATTTTTAGCCGACGAAAAACGAAAGAGGTTCTCGATTCGACACAAATAGACTAATATATCAATGTACCATAGACAGTAAAAAGTAATGTTTTTCTGCAGAATTTTCTCCGAAGTTGGTCACAAAAATTCTAACCCTTACGGCACAAATAGAATATAATCGGTTTTATTTGTTTTAAAAGCTGTTATTGATTGTTATAGCAGTTATTATTTAGTATTATTGGTACATACATACATCATATATATATAATAAAAATGTAACCGATCGCTGTCTGTACATGAAATCGTTTTTATTAAACATATATTTGTTGTAAGTTTAAATATGAAATCTTATGTATTGTATACATGTTTTTGTTAGGTTAACTTCAGTAAAGTATTTCTATCAATTTTAATACGAAGATTTCCCAGTGCTATTTTCATCCACTTGCTGTTAGAGATATATGCACTTGTCTCCAGATATACAATATTTGCATAGACCTGCGCGAAACCACTGGATGCGACAGAGAGAGAGTAACTTCGTTCGTTCGAAATGACGTAGGCCTATCCAATAGTGTCCACAGACGGAAGACGTCCGTCCGTGCCGATTATAATGATGATAAGCCTGATAACGAGAAAATTATGTGAACCAGGTTTTCAGTTTATTTTCTAAATCAAATTAATTTGTTTTTTTTTTATATTTACACATCTACGTTTTTTGTAAAGTACATAAAAGTGTATTAACTGATGAGTGATCACTCCGCTTTACTATTTCGTTTATACCAAGATATTTTAGTATGTGGATAGCCTAGGTTGTATTATTTTAGTTTTAGAGGCTAAAAGGTGCAAAAAGTGACGATCGAAATAGACGACGCTATGGTGATATATAATTTTTTAAGCACAGTACAGTCTACAGGAAGTAGTATTTCACATGTCTTGTAATATTACATAGAAAGTGTTTCGTAACCGGAAATTGCTTGCGCAAGTCATTAAACCATCTGCTTTAGATGACAAAAAAATGTTAAATTATGTAATATTATGAGAAGGAATATTAGCATTACATTTTAGTTGTTTACTGTTCAGTCATCACAATCACACATCATAGTATGTATATATACTAATACCATAAATCTGAAAGTAACTCTGTTTGTCTGTCTGTCTGCGACGTCATTACGGCCAATCCGCAGAACTGATTGCGATAAAATTTTATTTAGAGATACTTGACAGTCTTGGATGAACATATTATTCTCTAATTAAAAAAAAAAAGCCGCCGAAAATGCGAAACAGCTATAGTTCACGCGGACAAAGGCACGAGCGGGTCGTTAGTTTATAATGTGCTGACGCTATAATCCCTTTCCTCTGTTATAGAATAATTATAGGGGAATGGGAGACTCTCTTTAATAACAATAATTTATATGTATATATATATATATATAAATTATATTATAATAGGATTTGGATCCACGGCGTTTTAATAATTTAAACGTTTAATAAATGCGAATGCTCATTGATATGTCGTCGATATCTAACTTTTTTATTTGCCTACATTAAAAAAAATAACTATTCAAAATGTTATTTTTCAACTTAAGCAACAAAAAAATATTTGTTTTATTATTTTATTTTATAGAAATCCTAATAAAAACCAAAACCAACATCCAAGTTAAGTAAGCATCGAATCTGCGACCTTCGTTCCATGCATTACAAATCGCCATTACACACGCGATTTTCTACAACTTTCTACTTGGAAGTTTATAGAAGAAAAAGAACAAACATTTGTAACACACAAATTGTAACTTTTTACAAATCCAGTGAAGCAAAAACCGCAACGCTGTCAGTTGACACGGACGCTCTAACTCACTTTCTCACTCGCTGATCCCATATTAGTGTAATTTACACGTTTTTATAGACACTAATTTGGACAACCATTTATAAACGATACGAGTATCTATACCAAAATACACATAGAGCAACAGAAATAATCTAATAATACATCTTTCAATCATTTGTGAAAAAAAAAATTGTGATAAACACATTGTACTTTGAGTATCGGAACCTTGTACCTTATTAGAGCGAAAGAAAAAAACACATTATATTGTGTTTAACAATTCCTTCTAGTGGGGGTTGAACCCGCAATCATCACGTTTGCAGTCAGACGCTATCCTACTGCGCCATGATTGAATAATTTGCTGTATTACAAATATAACAACCAAACAAACACTCACCATTGAAATTAGAAACTTCTCAATGGCTTTCCACGACGGTGTCAAACACAAGACTGTATGTGTATAGAATCTGTGTATCTATATTTCATAGATAAAATTTGCCTGAAGTGGTTGAAACCCCCAACCTTCCAATTCAACACAGTTTCACCGAAAATTGGGTCATTAATATAGGTTTTGTAAATGAGTTAGTGTAACAGATGATTTCTATCAAATGTGAACGCACTAAATATCGACCTAATAGTACGAAAATGGTAAATACTACGTACATATATTTCATATTTCAAAGAGTCATTGGCCTTGACTTATGGTTATAAATTATATATAAAAATATTATATATATATATATATATATATATATATATATATATTTATATAAATATATAAAAATTTACAATATAATTATACATAATATATATAAATAAGTAAATGAACGGAATGATAACTTACTAACGGTGACCTGTCTGAGGAATTGTTTTACTCTTTTTTTAAATATGTACTATAGAGATTATACAAGCTGTATACCACGACCATATATATATATATATTTCCACACACACACATATATTTATTTATCTATAAATATAATGTTTGTTTATATTTATGTAATGTATGTATGAGTACACATTTATTAATGCAAATATATTAATTTTCCCATACTCATAGGTTGTCTGGAAGAAATCTCTAACAGAGATAACAGAGTAAAAGAACTAAAGTATTTACTGTCGACAAGTTCATAGCTTAGTGCATCACGCTGTTCCTCGTACACCCGAGCTGCCAGTGAGCAGAACCTAGTGTCAAAACACTCCGCCCTCCACTTTACGAAAGAATTCAAACGAGACATTTGGCCATCGTGGGCGTGGGCACTAGGCCAGCGTATGACTGTACCACGTCAGTGTCAATAAACTTTTACTTTATAGTATACTTTAAGTTGATACACTTTACGCCACTGAGAATAATCAGGTTTCGTCCACTTAAATAATTTCCCATAATTCAGGTTAAATATGAGTAAAAGGCGCAAAAACAGGTGAACAAGTATGTACTCGTATGTAATCACAACACCTCTTGGGGGTACTTTAGAAAGCTTGCCACATTTTGACAAATTAATGTATATCTATATATTTTTTACATTTTTTTTAAAAATGTTATTCCCACACTAAGGAAATTGAAAAAGACATATTTATAAAACGTATAAATATTTGAACGCAGCGAGATTTGAACCCGCACCTCTTGAAAACAGAGATGCTAACAAGAAATATAAGTTGTAATAAGCGTATAAGAATTTCAACGTAGCTGAACGCTGCGTTCAAATTTTTATACGTTTTCTAAATATGTAGTTTTAAATGTATATCTAGTATTCCTTTTATTTTTACTTAAATTCTAAAAACACTTCACTGAAAAAAGTGTTTTACTTCATTTTGATATTTTCGGTTATCGTTTAGAAATCCAATTTTTTTTCGTCTAATTTTATCTGTAGGTATATTGATACGGCCGCCAGGGTTAACGGAAGATTGTAGTCCCCGTGGCCCTGGCCAGTGGCGGTGGAGGAGGAGCACCGTGAGGTTTTAGTGGGTAAACGGCCGGCCCATATCTGCCGGTCCGGAGTCCCGCATAACCGCATCCGAATCCCCGATCGGGCGGGTATCCGTAAAGGATTTCCTCACGTTAAAAAAAAAAAAAGGTATATTGATACGCAAAGGGAACGTTTCCATACCCTTTTTTACAAGGATAATGCAGACGAAGAAGAAAGCGTATAATTTTTATTTTTTTTATATGCATTATACACAGTTAAAATATTACACACACTACCATGTGTTTGAAATACATTTTTGTATAGAAGTCAACAGAGCCACTAGTTTCATTTAATATAAAAATATGATCGTGAGAATCAACTTGCATAGTATAAAAAAATGGTATTCAGTATACATTAGTAAAATTACATCAAAAACATAAATTAGCTTGACTACGTAGTTGATGATCTGCAAAAAACTGAGTACAGTTTTTTCAGGTCTAAGAAGTAAGGTATATTTTTAACACTTTTTAAAAGGTTATTCACACACTTAGGAAATAGAAAAATATATATTTAAATATAAGTAAGGTATATTTTGTAATTTGTAACGTACAATATAAACAATTTGAACATGTCTATTAGAGAAACCTTGACATTTTTAGTGGTTGCACAACCCATGTACAAGTGTTTTACAGTGTATAGGTGCGACGAATTGTCATACAAATAAAATCATTGCGCTGTATCGACTCTTGCGCAACTCTAAGGTATAACACGAAATACGAAATATTTGTTCATATAGCTAAGTAATTTCATTGTAGATATTCTCCGCTATTTGTCCGTTTTATTTATCATATTAAATTTAGCGCCACTTTTTATAAAATCACTGTATTGAGAGTTAGTACGTCTCGCACTGCATCCATATGAGATCAATAATATTTTCTTAGTTTTTCCTGGATATTAGGCTACATAAAGACAAGACATAGCGAGTTCAACGCTGCTATATACTTTATAAGAGCTGAGGAAACAAAATAATATAATGATAATTATATAAATATCATACTCATCATTATGAATTTCTCGTTAAAATTATGTTATAAAAGCAAACAAATCGAATTCACGTCCTAAAAACCATTTTCTACTAATCTAACCAGTAAACCCATAGATACATTGCGAACTTCAATACCATGAATGTATTAGTTTTCATAATACCAATAACAATCATAACATAATTTGCAAAGGAATTTCTTAGTTTAAATCCTTTCAACCGAGCCTTGCTCAATTTCGCTGAAGTAAATAATGCGTTTTACGATCGTGGGAACTGAGAGCAGGTTGAGCAACAGCAGGTGTTTCAACGGAATTTATTGTAGTATGATAAATAGCATTTAATTTGATTTAGAACTGTATTTGATATAGACTTTACTGCGCCACTTGCACAGTAGGATGTCGTGTACTGAACACGATTGGTCATGGGTTCGAACACCACTTAGGCAATTTTATTGCAATTATTTTCATTTCCTCGCTCTGGTAAAAAAGAGTTCTGACACTAAACATCCAATAGCTGAATTCGACCGGAAAGCGTGTCTACCTAAGGGTCTGTACCTTGTCATGTGGGAAAAAGCGAAAACCGTTTTATAGCGCGTAATTACTAGATTCGTATGTGACCTAAATACTTAACGTCAGATGGAAACTACTTGCCGTCTCAGATTTTCCCCAGCCGTGCCAAATTGAGCAACCGTACCGTATCCGTTGGGTTGTAATAATTCATATGATAGCCTAAGGACTGTATTAACCACCGATATCTGTAATAATGTTATTAAACTATTAAGTATCAAATAAACGCAGGTGTCGATATCATTAGTCGCAATGTAGGGTCTTGTAGGATTCATTTCCATTTATTTTCAGTTTATTGTTTATATTGATTTTATTTTTTACATTTAGTTTATTTATATATTTTGTATACTAATTAACTAATGTGAGTTCAGTAAGAAGGTTATGACGTTACGAGCATGTCAGTTTAGTACAGACCACTTTACCAATATCACTTTATATGCAGAACACACGGACGGTTGAAAATGCAATGAAGTTACAAAATAAAACAATCCAGTCAGAAAAAGTTGCAGAAACAAGTAATATCTTAATATGGTAAACGTAAAATTTAAAGTATATAGTTGTCAATAGGCAATATTGCCTAACTCTATCGACTCTAGTTTATTGAAACTGGATTTGGGATATTTATATAAAAATACAGCTGATTTTGTCGTATGACGGTAAGATAATGCCAAAGAAGGAAAATTGCATGGTGCTAATTTCAAGGAGGCCGAACCGATATAGTTATTAGTAAAGACAGATATTGAAAAAGACATATTTAGAAAACGTATCAAAATTTGAACGCAGCGGGATTTGAACCCGTGCCTCTTGAAAACTGTCCAAGAACGGTTCTTAAACGGGTTTCAAGAGGCGCGGGTTTTCTAAATATGTCTTTTTTAATTTCCTAAGTGTGCGAATAACATTTTAAAAAAAATGTTAAAAATAGTCAGATATTGTTACTTAGGTCTTTTTTATATTTTTTTGTATTAAAAAAAAAATAATTGGCTCCATTTCAAATCATCGTAGTGCAGTAAGATAGCGTCTTAGTGTAATCACAATTGGTTATGGGTTCGATTTCCGCTCGAAGAAATAATTACATGTGTTAAATTATTATCATTTCTCCTTTCTGGCGAAGACAAATCGCGGTCGCAAGGTCTCGAATTCGGGCGGTGCGGGAAGAACGGCGTATGTTGACGCCAGGTTCTAATAGACTACCACACTGTGCGTGAAAAAGTGTGAAGCTTAAAAAAAAAGTATAAATAGTAATAAAAAATATGTTTTAGATCACAACCAAATTATATTTATTATATGATATACATATATATTAAATTAAAGCAAGCGAATTCAACTGAATTGCCTTAAAATGACGGGATATTTGGCAAGTGCGAATGACGTTAGCGCGGCGGTCTAGAATGTAGGGCTAGCAGGTGAAAGGGACGGCCCTAGACTGTAGAACGTTTTACGGGAGATACAATCACCTTCAGTTATTTAGCTATTTAATTTAATACCTACTAGAATGTGTAAAGTATTAAATATATATATATATATATATATATATATATTAGGAATTTATATATTTAAAGTTAACTTGTAATGCAAGAGGTTAAAAAAAACTTATTTATTTAATAGGTTCTCAATTGTTATTAAGTTAAGTAGTTAGTTTGGCTTACAAAGTTTAGTTATGAATTACTAAGTTCTTTAATTTGAAACTATTTTAAATGTAAGTATCCTCCGACTTCACGTTTCTGCCCGCATAGCCATAATCAGAGAGAACCTAGTGTGAAGACTCTACTCCACCATCGAGACATTGCGTGTTCAGTGGCGAAAGTCGCCACTGGCGCCGCGCTTTGTCTTAGGTACCAGAGCGGAGAAATCAAGATATTTATAATACTTTCATTTTTACGCTGCTCTCATTCCATTGAGTGGGAATCGAACCCAAGAAGCCGAAGGAACAACCAATCGCGTTTACAGTCAGACGCTGTCCCACTGCGCGACGACGGCCTCAAATATCCTTATCCTTAAATATCGTTTGTGAGCAGATCGAACCCACAACCATCTCGCGTACATTCAGACACTGTTTTATTAAATTTTAAAACAAGTTTTTACAAAAACTAATCAAGCTGATTACTTCTAACTTAATAATATAATTATGACAACTGAGACACATGGAGTTTCTAGATTTCCTTTGACCGATAGGTATGTCAGTAGAATTCGTACTGATAATTTGATTTAAAATCTAAATGACAACTTTATAATTGCTTAAAATATATTATTACTTAAAACTAAAATATACACACCCTTGTATTCAATTGCATTCAATAATCGTTTAATTGACATTTGTTTTGAATTCAGGCGAAGAGTGGAAAACGGAGTGTCATGGCACTAGAACGTAATGTGTGGAGTGCCTTGACACTAGGTGCGATATGAAGAAATATGAAGCTATAATGTTGACATAATTTTTATACGCATTTAGTTATGATTTGAATATCATTCAACTGCTAACAGACGTTTCTATATGCACGTGTAACTCCGCCAGGGTTCACGGAAGATTGTAGTCGCCGTGGCCCAGGCCAGTGGCGGTGGAGGAGGAGCACCGTGAGGTTTTAGTGGGTAAACGGACGGCCCATATCTGCCGGTCCGGAGTCCCACATAACCGCGTCCGAGTCCCCAATCGGGCGGGTTTCCGTAACGGATTTCCTCACGTTAAAAAAAAAAAAAAAGGTGCACTCGTAACTTGAAATTGATTTATAATACAACAAGTTACATGAAAATGCCACAGTGATGGCTATTTAATGACTATTTTAAGGTGTGAACTGAGTTGCAACATCCCGCATCTATCGACGTGAAGCCGCGTCCCTGAGATTAAAGGTCAATTCAAATTACAGTATTAGAGACGGAGCGAAATACTTGACGCTATTTATAATATTGAGCAATGTTTTGGTAAATTGTTTTATTATGATATAACTACTAAAGGCACGGTTGTGGTGTAGTTGGATAAGAGTTGATACGATGTTTGTAGGTTTAAATACTAGTTGGGGGAACAGTCCCATATAGCAGGGTACGCAGAGAGAACCTAGTGTCGTGACTCTCGGCTCGCCAGTTTTCACCCGAATCCGAGTGTTGTGATTGTGTGTTGAGTGGGGGGAGTATCGCCAAAAAAGAGAAATGAAAATAATTTCTATATAGTTTTTCTATTTATATTTAATTGCGAGAATGTTTATTTTAAAATATTTTCATTGTACATTTCATTGGACAAAATAAGCGTGTGGTGTGGCAAGGTAAACTAAGTGAAGTAATATTCCGTTCTCCAGGTCCACTAATTTTAAAAATAATAATTTTGGCAAATATGTCATATAAAGAAATGTTTTCGAATCGGACTTCACCTATAGCCAGGTGGGCTTTAACAAGCCACGATGGTGCCTAAAGTCTTCGACCAGTCTTGATTGAAGCCTACACCTACAGTACATAATTTTAAGCTTATTTATCTTTACCAGCATCACTTCGAGATTGAAGGCTTAGTTTCTGTGGCAAATGACAGTGCATCAATCATTAGCTCTGTAAAATGATTTATCACAGGCCATGGGAGACTTCACACAGACTCCCATAGAAACGGTGAAAAATTAATGTACGACCCTTTTATATAAGTACCTATATTTTTTTTTAAGCACGCTTTTTCCCATATTATGGTAATCAGAGAGAACTTAGTGTCAAGACACTCCGTTCTCCACTTTTCACCCCAAATATATTTAGAAAACGTATAAAAATTAGAACGCAGCGGGATTTGAACCCGCGCCTCTTGAAAACCGTTTAAGCGCTTTGACCGCTAAGCCATGTGTTCTACATCCAGCTACGTTAAAATTATTATACGCTTATTACAACTTATATTTGTTGTTAGCATCTTTGTAGAGAGATTTTTACAAATTTCTGCTACCTAAAGATTATTCTACGAACACGTTTTGGCAAGAACGAATGCTATTTATTAAATATATATTTTAACATTTTTAAAGTGTTATTCGCACACTAAGGAAATTGAAAAATACATATTTAGAAAACGTATAAAAATTTGAACGCAGCGGGATTTGAACGCGATTGGAACGCGGGGAATGCGGGTTCAAATCCCGCTGCGTTCAAATTTTTATACGTTTTCTAAATATGTCTTTCTCATTATTGGCATTTCGTTAGTGTTCTGCTCCACAGCCGCCCCGGGGCCAACGACCTACGCTCAGCTTTCGATACGAATATTCAATTATATTAAAACATATTGTATTTTAAGTTGCTACGTTACAAAAATTATATAATTTTTTAATTAAGTAAATATATGAAAGCATCGTGGTGTATCGATGGTTGTGGGTTTGATGCCGCTAGTGGAAATGTTTATATTATCTATCATCATACATATAATAAAAATGTAACTGACCCCTGTCTGTTCATGGAAGGTATATGAAAAAAAAATATTGGGGGCCTTTATCAATGTAATATAACACAAAACATAGATTTTTAATTTCCTTTTCTGTTTGTCTGTTTATCTGTTTGTCTGTGCGCTTGTGCACGCTAATCTCAGAAGAATCATAAATTAAAGCAAAGTTTGTGATTTAAATGAGAATGCGATATAAATATTTTAGTCTCCACGTATGGCAAAGTGCGGCGTTACGTTCCGACACTGGGGTGTTTTTTTTATAGAAATTATAACTTCTAATCTTTTGTAGATTCTGAAATAATAAATATCTTAATTGCATTCGAAGTCACACAAAGCCAACTCGGGTAGGTAGGAACCAATGAAAAGGGGATATTTTTTAAGAGTACTCCAGCTATATTTTTTTTAGTTTCACACTTTATTCAGCATAGCAGGGCAAAGAGAATGGCACTCCGTTCTGCGTTCTCCGCTTTCCGCTTGAATTAAGGCATTGTATATATTTATTTAACATTTTTGAACCCGCTGCGTTCAAACTTTTATACGTTTTCTAAATATGTCTTTTTCAATTTCCTTAGTATGCGAATAACACTTTAAAAAATGTTAAAAAATATATATATTTAATAAATAGCATTCTCTCTTGCCAAATGATTGTTCGTAGAATAATCTTGGGTAGCAGAAATTTGTAAAAATCTCTCTACAGAGATGCTAACAACAAATATAAGTTGTAATAAGCGTATAAGAATTTCGACGTAGCTGGATGTAAAACGCATGGCTTAGCGGTTAGAGGGCTTGAAAGGCGCGGGTTCAAATCCCGCTTCGTTCAAATATTTCTACGTTATCTAAATATGTCTTTAAGGTATTGTATGTAAAGTAACTTAACCCAACGCCGCTTTGAACCGGAGCAAGGAAATAAAAAAATATTAAAATATAATAATTTTATCAACTTAAAGTCTACCATTGCGTTTACAGTCCAACGCTATCCCATTACGATACGTTGTTAAAGAAAATAGACAATCAAGATTTGAACTATACCCTACCGCCTTGTCCTAACAGATGTAAGAAGACAAGGAGCTTGTGTTGATCTGTTTCTAACTATATAAAAGGCCTAACAAGTACTTTATCTATATATAATAACTAATATCACATTACAAAATTAATTTCAAAGTTGACATGTAGACTGTTTCTTGTTCTACGTTCCGGTGTACGGTAGCAGTAGGCTAGTGCACGCAATAGGAGATTGCGTTACTTTGCACGGAATGTGTTGAAATATGTTCTTGTAATACATAGCTAGTGAGACTGTGGTTCAGTGGATTTACAATTATTATTATTAATACAGTAGTAATAATAGTGGCTACGAATACGCGTTTATTATTAGAAAAAAATATATAAATTTATAGACCAATTAAGTTTTACGTTTAGATTTCCCTGCGATGAAATACTTATACCGTGGTGCTAAATAGATTGTATGGAGATGAAATTAAAAAAAAAAATTCTTATTGTAATGCATTAGAAATACACCGAATCGGTAAAATAACCATTACACACATTAACCATGTGTTTGTCGTACACTTTGTTCGAAATTACACACACATTTTACGCATCACCGTGGCCTCCGTGTAAATTAAATTTTGTAATTTTTTAACGACAATTTGTTCAAGAAGTGAATACAGCGGCGTCGTACAAGAAATCATTTTACTTTTAATTCAAATACAAACTTGTTGTTGTAATTTATGCGTAACCGAATCGTCCACTCTCGCTGTAGAAACGGAAAGCGGGTCGACGGGACACAGGTGCTTTACTGTATCACACTCAATACTGGCTTTTGTATAAACATGTCAAAATATTAAACTGACAGCTGACAGGTGTGACATGTTTAAGCCCGTCTTGACCTAAATTACGATTGTGGGAATAATGTTCAGCCAGGAGCCATAAAAAATATTTTACATATTATATTTTCTCTATCCGCGTCCCAATGGTGTATTTTTTCAATGACAGAACGATTTTCTGTCAAAACGGAAAAATGAAAGATCGTACCTCTACAGTTTATCTAACTGGAACCCGAAAAATACTTATTTAGAAAACGGTTAAAAATTTTAACGCAGCGTTCTTTGAGTTTTCATCTAGTTCAAGAACTTGAACGGTTTTCAAATCCTGCTGCGTTCAAATTTTTTCAACGTTTGCTAAATATTTCTTTTTCAATTTCCTAAGTGTGCGATTAACACTTTAAAAAATGTTAAAAAAATAACTAGAACCTTTTAAATACATTAAATCACTTATTTCACGCGTCACTTACAAATTAAACACTAGATTTAAAGTAACTAAAAAAGTCTAAAAAGAAAATATTAAGTATAATCATAAAATTAAAATGTCAGAAATAACTAAACTGAGGAACGTATTGACGACAATGGAGGGCTTAACGGCAGTTACAGTGCTTTGTTACAATCTTTTTGCTATCGATGAATGGACTGCAAAAACTACTAAACGATTCGAGTGACCATGAGTTTCGATGTAATAATAAAATTGCTATCATTGAATTTGAATTTATAAATGATTTATATGGTTTTGATACATTTTTAGTATATTATAGAGTGGGAGATGAATCTAGTGATATAGTTCTCCGTTCTCCATTTCGCGTACGTTTCCGTTTTTACGTGTTGCTTAATACTGAACGCCAGGTCCAACTAATGCAGAATTTAAGGTCAGAAGACAAGGCAAGGTTTAAATATAAACATTAATCAAAATGGAATTTGGTTATTGTTACCATATAGACATTGACAACCTAAAACATTAATTAGGTGCCTAGTTTTTATTATAGCTTAGAAATACAGACATTTAAGAACGTCCAATCTCTAGGCAGGAGTAATTTGGTTATTTAAGTTATCTGATATTCATAATACATATGAATATTATAAATAATTCAAGCACATGTTATATTTTTCTTTGTTGTTTGAGCTTGTCGTGTTGCGGTTTTAGATATTCAATACGTTTCCTAGGAAATAAATATGGTAGGTAATTCCTTATTAAGAATAATGAGCAATGAAAACATTTAAACATCAATAACAAATTTATAGCGAGAATGTAAAATGAAATACATTTCCTTTAACATTGCCTACGAAATTGTTTCTTTAAATTGTAGTGTATTTTTTTGTTTATATCTATTTTAAATATCGGGCGCAATATTTAGTTTAAGAGGCTTTCCATCTGTTAAACAAATCGGTTAAACAAATTTTATTGGACTGTAACTCCAACGCATGTTACATTGTTTTCTAAATAGAAAGAAAATAAAAAAAAACGGAGTGACTTATCATTTAAACAAATAAAAAATCTATACCCATTATCCCAGATAAATACAGTTGAAAAGACTGACACTGTAACTGAAAGTATATACATTTATTTGGTCTGGTTACCAATACATATATATTTATGTATATATGTATATAAATATATGGAGAACGAAGTCTCTTGACTCTAGGTTCTCTCTGAATCAGGTATGCAGGATAAAGTGTTAAACATTGAAAAAAATATATATAAATGTCCGCAAAAATCCCAAACCAGTGCCACCCACGAGCGCGGCTTTCCCAGCCCGCGGCGGTCGACGACCCCCTCCTTATTGTTTATCTTTTACAACCAGCTACTATCGTTACTCTATTTTATTACTTAACGAAGAGATTTTCGTCGAGGTCAGTTGTATAAAAGCTTGTGTAGTTTACAGTTGACTTGAACGCGGTGCTTGTTTGCCTTAAATATTGGTTGCCTTAGCAACGAGTACTATGTCACTGTATACAAATGTTTATGCAAAACACATGTCTAGTGTGTGTTATTTTTTATCTATATTAATTTAATGTGTTTCGAATGCATTATTACAAATGAATATAGGCTTTCGGACTTCTTTTCCGCTATATTATTTGTGAATTTTCATATATGAAGTGAAGGTCGATAGTTTTTTCTTCAAGCATTAATATACAGATTTACAGTGTCAACTACTGTATATATAAGAAGCGTCGTGCCACCATTATATATTTTTTTCTTTTTGCTGACATTCAAACGTCGCGCGCTTGTATCACACCGATAAATTATTTCAAACATACTCTCACGGACCATTTTTACATACATACTAATATATGCTACTTTGTCTAAGTAGATAAAGTGCTACAGCATTTAAAAAATTAAGAACAGAGACTTATCCCGACTTTAACTTTTCGTGGCTTACAATATGTGCGACCTAAGCTTGATATATAATTTTAGTAGCGACCCGCTCGTGGCTTATTCACTTAAAATTTTCATAATTTCACTTTTAGTTTTAAAATAAGCCTTATTATTTACGAGTTAGTTATACTTTAAAATTATTTAGCTATGAATTAAGTTTTAAAAGTGATAAAAATAAATTGTAAATCAAGTCGTTGTACGTAAAAGTCAAAGCTATGGGGGTGGCACACTTGGAAAGTTGGCTTTCTTATTTTACATTATCATACAAGAACATTCGTTTCGCCATCTAGTAGCAGTGGAGTCTGTCCGTCGTTAGCCGATGTCACGAAAATACGAGAAAGCGAAAAGATAACAAAAACGTATAAAAATTTTCCGCACACGCATTTAATTTACAACAAGCAATCATCGCCTAATGAGCTTCGTCTAGAAAGTTAGATTGGAAAAAAGTAAAATGGGAAATAAAAGGAGTGTTGGGTCGATTTCTACTCCGGCCGCCGGACATCGCCATAACCACCGCGATGCTGTGTCACCACCTGCTGTATGTTTTTATAGCGCTATAGTTTCTCTTTAGCGGCTTACAAGGTAACTTTAGTAACTTGAAAAATTTAAAAGTTTCTAGGTAAGAATTTGTAAAATTATAAGTTTGCAATTACAATAAACTTATTTGTTGTTATAATTTTGAGAAGTGCCTAATTGAATGGTTCCACGACACGATGGTTTTCAGTCAGAGAAACTAGCACTTTCCCCTAGACCTACTCCTTAAGTCGAGACGTTGAGCGGCAGGTTTGAACGCCTAGCCTTGTCTTAACAGTGCGTAGAAATGAAAGTAATTTAAATAATATCCACTGAGCGAGGATCAGATCACAAACCTATTAACTTTATTTAAATGTATATATTTTTATTCTATCTTTTCTATATATAACATTGTGCTAAATGACAACTTTCAAAACAATTAGACGTTTGAATCGTCTTGTCTTTCAAAAGTCAATTTGAGTAAAGGATATTTTGAATTTGAATAAACGAAGCACAATATTTGAAAGGGACGATGTTGAAAAAGAAAAACATTTTTTCTAGACGGCATTTTCTTAGGAAATTAACAAAAAAGTTTTATCGCTACGCATTCAATGGCCAATGAGTTTAAGGGGAAAGTAGTGTGGAGGCTGTTCTCTTCTGCGAATACTATGAGAGGAACAGGTTGTTATGTAACAGTTCAATGTTCGTACTAGCATGGTGTTTTGAAACTGAGTATCTGTTTAGTTCAACTTTCGGACATTATGGACGGATTCGGAGTTGTCGTGTGACTGTGTGTGTACTTCTAATACTTCTTCAATTCTCATCGCGGAGATATCTTTTCAAAAAGTTTTAACAAATGTACAAATATTGCAAAAATATCGAGCCTAATATGAAAATAAACGGCATTGGGCCCCGCTACACAACACATAACATTATCTACATAACACACAGAAGTCTTTTAAACAGGTAGGTAAGTGGAAAGCGGAGAAAGAAGAAAGCCAAAAGAAACTCTCTCTCTTTCACGCAATGTGCTTCACGCTTTTTCCCGCATAGCAGGGTAGACGGAGAGAACCTAGTGTCATGAACCGGCCGAATCCGTGGCGGTACTCGACGCCACCTTTGTCTCACGTACCAGAGCGGAGAAAAGAAATTATTTTAATTTTAATCATTCCCCGAGAAACCATCGTGTTCTCTCCATAGAAAGCTGTTTTTCACATCATAACTCAGATTATGATTTGTAGTAAGTATTAATTATCATTCAATCAATTTAAGTGTGTATTATTTAAAAAAATATCACATTCTGTCCAGTTCAACTATGACTGTGCCAAATTTCATACTCCTACGTCTGCGCGTAATCTTCGTAAAAACGGGTACAAAGTTTTTTTTTACTTATCAATATTATATATATATATATATATATATATATATATATACGAATAAAAACTAAAAAAAATTACGCGTCAATATTCTTGACTTTGTTACAGACAAGGTGAAGCCGAACTTACTGGGCCCAAAAAGCTGAAATGGCTCATAGGTGCCTTGGAAAGTGCAAGAATGAAGTAAGAGAGTATTTGTCGAAATTACTACGAGAACTCCACTCAAACATAGTTACGGACGACAACTAATTCACAAATATAATTGTTTTAAAGTTAGACAAATTCCATATTGCACTGCATACAATGATTAAATGAGCATAGACTGATGAGAGACTGATATTTCTCTAATACAGGTTCAACTACTCAACCACACGTGATTCATTAAGTGGGTGAAATGTTTAGTATCATAAGTAAAATCATAGCGGTACCCATTGCGCAAATGAGCGCGTGTCGGCGTGCGGTGTAAAGCTTTTGTTTTACAAATATTTAAAGGGCAAGCTTTTATAATATTTCCTCACGAGACTTAACAGTCAATTGTTAATGATACCAATGTTATTGAGAGATTTACACAGTATGTGATATATAATAATTAATATATTTGAGGTTAGTTGTTTTGGAATTGTTTGATGGTTAGTTATAAATAGGTATGCCTTACGCAGCGAGATCAAACTTAATATAACTCTCTCTATAATTGGGTAGAAAAGGGGGTGTTAAGACACTCCATTCTCCACTTTATATCAATATCAAAGTCAATTAAATTAAGTGACTTTAAATGGCACACGTGTTGCTGAAAATTTACAGAAGCAATTTTTAAGATATATATAAATTTACTATTTAAAATGATATAAGGTCAAAATGGCAATTTGATTGGATAACTGATAAACATGTACTGTACAGTTTATGTGTAATTCGAATATATTGACACCCAGGATACTACAAAAATGAGCTAAATATTTGTCAGTCGGCATCGAACCCACGAACGTATCTTATAGGAGTCTGAGCAACTACCCAAGACTAACATGCCAATCAAAAGTTACATTTTAAATGAAACAAAGCAAAAACGCAATAAGCGAGTGCATCGTGTGTAACAACATAAATAATAGGGTAATATTTTTAATTCCACAAAATAACACTATTTAAGCAGAGATTCCATCTCCATCTCGCTCCAGTTACCATGGCAACGCTTAGATAAATCACATGAGTTAAGAAAAGCCAATATTATTAAAATGATTCTGGCTTCTGTATGTTTTTGCAATTTCAAGCTTTTCTTCTCATAGCACTATAGCCAGAGAAAGCCTAGTATCAAGACACTCCGTTCTCTACTTTCCACCCTGTACCGTGTCATTGTCTGCGATTTGTTTTTGTTGTTATTTTAATTCTCTTGAGTGGATATCGAACCCACAACCATGTCGTTTACAAACACCAACTCACTCAGTTATACTCAATAACCATTAGGGAAACGTTTAAACACATTCTCATAGATGTTTTATGATATATTAATTTAAACAGCTTAACTTCTTGTTATACATAGAGCATTATGGAAGTAACGCACTACAGAATAATAATTGTATATACTTTAGTGATAAAAATATTATTATAGAATTTTTCTTTTTTCCCATAAGATAAAACCATTTTCCCTCCGAACTCCAATTTCAAGATTATGGGTTAAGTGGCGATACTCAAAACCGCCATTTTTGTTACCAGAGCGTGGAAATATGAAAGATAGTAATATAAAATTAATCACTCCCCGAGTGGGCATCGAACCCACAATCAGATGCCGCTCCACGACGGCTTTTACATTATTTATATACATAATTATAAAGCAACGGTTTAAAATATTAACATTTGAACGTAAATCTCCGGAATGCGGCGCAAGGATGGGCGGCGAAAGTAGCATTGTCGTCGCATTTGTGTTAATATTATGGAAGCGGCTGAGAGACCTATAGCTTATTGTTTACTTTGTTTTCAAAAATGTGGGACGGAGTGTGTTGTGCTTTGTATCAATAAGTAAAAAGGGTGAATAGAGAGCTAGGTCACTCTTTTCACCATTTTTCTCTTTTTTCACTTAATATTGACGAAACCCAAAGCATAATTTTTAAAGTACATTTCGCAAAGAAAAATTTGGACACCGTTTAAGATTATATAGTAAAGGAATGCAGACAGCCATTATTTTATAATAAGAAGTGCATAAAATGAATAAAATAAAAACCGTTGATACGTAATCTTTGACGTTGCTATAGCAACGCGTATCTAACGTTGCCTATATTATAACTATATCTCTAAAGTATATCACAAATATTAGTATAGGCTTGGTAACATTACGAGTCACTAATTATTTTTTTTTAATTGCGCTTAATTTTTATTTAGTATTTTAATTTATATTTAGTAATATCATTGTATTGTTTCCACGCCGCATGTACTGGATAATCGGCTTCGAGACTGATTCTGCTTATGAGAGCGGAACGGGCGGCGCCGCGGTAAAAAACATAGCGTGTTAGAAACGTTCCGCTTGGCTGTTACACTAGTTGGTGCTTATTGATAAATCATTTCCTTTAGTAAATATTTGTTTCCAATGTCTTCATGTGGGTGTGCAATCGAAATTTTTGTTGGTTTTATGGCCATTTATGGTTGGTTTTAACAAATATCTAATTTTTGACCTATTAAGACATTGCGTGTTGAGTGGCGGACCTCAACGCCGGACTTTGCCGAACACAGCGGGGAAATGATCATAATTTAAATTAAGGATTCCCCGTGTGGGGATCGAACCCAGATTCATCGCGCTTACGGACGGACGCTGTCCCATTGGGTGATAACCTCATTAATATTATAAAAGTAATTAAAAGTCATCGAACGACCAAGCTACGACTAAATACCTCGATTATAATTTATACATACCCAGTTTACTGAGCGCTATATAGCACTCGTGTAATGTCGAAATATAATTATTTTCTTGAAACGCCATTTACGTTCGAAATATTTTACGTGCTTTCTTGGTTAAGAGTTTGTGTGTATATTGTATGTTTGTATGTATATTTGTATATTTATTTCTTATTATAGTATCGATTAGACGCTTAAGTGACACAATAAGCCTATTTCTAACGTGCTTGGTAGAATAAAACCTGCTTGGGTATAGATTGTGATGGAAGTCAATGTTAATAATATACTTATAACGACTTATGTAATCTGTGAAAACCGAAATAATACTAAAAAGACCTGAAAAGTAACTTTCGCAAGTAAAATTTCTATAATGGGGTCGAACTCTTTTTCTTTCCGAATCAGAAAGATAACCTAGTGAGAAATTATACTTTATTCTAGATCCGGATAGGATGTGGAACAATAGATCAAAGAGCGCCAAATATTCAGCGCGCAACGCCTGCGCACGCGCACCCAATGTTGAACGTTGTGGGAACCACGTTGGTTCTTATGATTGAAGGAGTGATTTGTCTTTACGAACTCTCTTTATGCAAAAAACGTGTTAAATATGGCATGAATATTAGTTGTTATTTGTAGCTGTATATCCTGTTTGTATGTCCTGATAATTTGATTAGTGTATTATCTTTTTTTTCGCATACATCATCTTAATTACACAAAATTCGATGAAAAGACGATGGAAGTCTTGGCATTTTCATAGTTTTCCTCAATTGATCTCAATTCACCTTGATACTGAGTCAGGCATGTCCCAAGTGCGCAAATATTGTAACACACTATATTTTCTACTTAAGAAGTATGAATATCAACAAAGATATCATACATTGATCCCTATAGTAAAGTATGCATGTACATTAAGCAAAACAATCATTAGCATCACACCTTAGTACAGGAAGACAACAGCGGTATGCGGAACCTATCTGCTACTGACATTGTAGTATATTATTTGCGTAGAACTTTTTCATAAGTTGACACTAGTTATTGCCCGTGAATTTGTCTCATTTGAGTGTGAGTTGGGTTGGTTATGCAAATTAGTTATTAAGTTAGTTATAAATTATTCTTTTTGCTCAATGTTTTTTTTTGCCTGCATATTACAAGCACGTGGAGGTAACTGAGATTAAAACCCACAACATTAGAATTTATTTAGCTACTCCACGATATCATTAAATATATATAAAAAAAAAACAAATGTTTATTTAGATACACGCTTATACCGCATGTGATGTCGCAGAAAAAACCTAACCTAACTCCGGTTTCTCTTTTGAATTCTATATAATACCTGACTGACTGTAAACGTGATTGGGTGCGGGTTCAAGTACTACTCGGGAGAATATTTAAATTATTCATTCATTTCTCCGTTCTGGTACCTAAGACAAAGCGATAAGACATGGCGCGGCGATGAGTTCCGCCACTCAACACACAATGTCTCTAATTCAGACTGTGTGTTAAGAACGGAGTCTTTCCACACTAGGTTCTCTCTGACTTCTAAAAAAAAATTGAATAAAAAGTTATTTTGTTTTATTAAAAAAAAAAAATTCTAAACTGCGCCACTATGTCATTTCGTATATAAATTAATTATATTAATAAAATTATTCGTAAACTACACGTTTATCTCGCATATGATATACAAAGACAACCAAAAGTTAAGACACTCCGTTCTCCATTTTGAACTCTAAGTAATTCCAAGATGTACAAACATACACACAAGAATATTAAAACAGTTTTTTTGTACGCAGACAAATAAAGTCAAAGGCTAAACTAAACTGCCCAGTTATATAGAATAGCAAATTATAGTCATTTTAGTAGCGCAAGGTCTTCTGAGAATGGCGAAGGCATCTAATTAGAAAATGTAGGAATGCCGCTATAGAAGCTCGCTTACGATGCAATGTATAGAATATTTTACAAACGTTAATCTGTAGTGGAATTACACATATCACTTGAGACACTTTCTACTTTCAGCTCACTTTATATAAGGACTAAGAAAGGTTTAATACAATTTAGGGGCAGTGGCTGACTGCGCTCGATGGTTGAAGGGGATTCACTTAATTGTTTATATTTAAGTAATATTTTTGATTTCTCGTTCTGGCAGATAAGTGCGGCGTTAGTTTCTGATAACAAACAATATCATAACAATGAGCGGGAAATTGAAAGTGTTTTTTAAATACGTATGATTTTTAAGAACTATAACTTCAACAAGTGGTAGATGTGTAAAATAAGAAAAAAGTTAGCAGTGCTAAATAATGAATTTTTAACAATGAACTTTAAGCAATAATCGAACCTGAACTCGACAATTTGTTAAGAAAAGGTTTCTCTTGGCATTTTTCCTTGAAAACCACGTTCAAGTCACGTTCAGTTAATAGCAACGTATAGGCTTAGTGGTCAGTTACAGCCTCTAGTCGTGAAGAGTCAAGAGTCAGTGGGTCGGTAACGAACTGTGCACGACTGTGCTCTAACACGTTTTGCTTGGAACAGCTATAAGACACTTATCTAGAACTTATGATAACGCAAGTTGTGTTATCGATTGTATTATGATATTTAGTAGAAATGTCAAAATATTTAGAAATTTTACGGAAAATGGTCGTATCTATGGATATATTCTTTTCGACTTCAATTAAGAAAAAAACGGTTGTTCAGATAGCATTAATATATATATAAAATAATAATAAATAAAAAAATACATAATATATGTATATTAATGCTATCTGAACAATATATATATATATATAATATTTATTTTTGGGATAGATCTTTCGATAGAAAAAAAGAGGAGAGCGTTATCCCTCTTTTTTTTACTATCAATTGCAAGTGTTGACTCTCTCACCGGCTCTTCTCAGCAGAACTACCTTCCGAGCCGGCGGTAGCTTTATATTCATTCGACAGACCATTCAAAAGTACTTGCAAAAGTCTATTATAATTAAGTTATTATTAATTCACACCTACACAGTGACTTAATAAAAAATTACTGGTACATGTAATTTAAAGTAAAATATTTTAAATTTTAAGTAAAATTCTGTTTTGATTTTCTAGTAACTGCTTTTCGAGTTAGGGCTTACGTTCTGATAATTATTATTCTAATTAGTACTTTATTTGTACACCTTAGCATATTGACAAAAACAATAAATACGTAAAAACGTGAACACAACAAAAATAATGTACAAAAGACGTTTTGATGGCTAAGTAGCCTTCTTCCAGACAACCTTTAGGCCGAAATGAAGCTCTTATAATAATCTTAAATGGTTAGGCGGTGGACAAATTAAACATACAAGACATAATTAGTATAAAGATTTGATATAGAATGAGAATAGAGGAAACGTTTTTTTGTATATTTTTGTACTGTAAATAGCTTCACAATATCTAGGTCGCGATGCTAGCCACGATCCTATACTTGCTTATATTACACTTAAGACTATTGTACCACTTCATCTATCCATTACACTAATCTTTGATCATTTATTTGTAATACGTACAGAAATTGGTTTTTATTTATACATATTTATCAAAATTACTTATTTATAACTAGCCTTTTGTAACTAATAATTCGTAAAAGATAGGATTTGAACCTCAAATTTATTGCACAATTCTATTTATATCTTTATACAATAAAAAAATCATTTCAATTAACGTCTTTTAACTAATATCTTCTTGAATATTCTTCCTAGTCCAGTCAAGAGGACGAATACTTATATTCTATATAATTCTTGAAGGCTCTTTTCAGCAGAACTGCCTTTGAGCCGACGGGTGCTTCTTGCGGACTGACCATACTGACATTTTATATTAATTGACAATTCAAAATTGCTTGTAATATAGGGCAGGCGAGTATATTACCTTTAATATGGTATGTAGTAAATGTAATATATTGAAAAAATATATATTTTGATTCCGACACGGAAACCAGTTCTGCTGAGAGGAACCAACGAAAACGTCAACAGCAGTTCTTTAAAACTTTAAAATGCATTGCCAAATTTTAACTTACCGTGCTAGCTGGGTGTGCAGGGACGAGCATCATGGGGGGTTTCCTCGCCTTCCTCACTCCTTTGCTCCTGAGAGGACGTACCGCGGTGTTGGGGTTGACAGCGTGGTGGTGACCCAGCCACTTTGTCACTAGGCGCTCTCTGCTGTTGGCACTGCCGTATTCCGGGGATTCCTCCTAGATAACGAAATTGTTTTATTTTGGCTCTATAATATTTTATGACTAGAAAAAAAATTATATCCTTTAGAAGAAGTACCAAGGGAAAGAAAGAGAGTTCCCAACTTTGCTGATCCTATTTTAGTCAATATGTTAAAAATATAAATGCAATAAATTTTTTGACTTAAAAGAATTTCATCCTGCCGATCTTTTCATATTTCACGGATTATACTGAGTACTGAGTAGCGTCTATGAATATTATTACTGGAGTGATGTTGTATTTACTTTGTCCAACGTTCCGTTTTATGTGATTCGTCATATGTTGCATTTAACTTATTTTATTTTTTATTTTAATAAATTTGTGCATTTGGAATGTAGTTGTAAAGGTTTTTTCTTGTTAGATATACATATTTCTTACGCATATTTTAGAACTTTTTATATATTTGGCTTACATTTATATATTTTATATTTATCTTAATATGTTAATGATATTGAACACCTTTCTTGTTCTTCTAGTAGCTACGATAGCGCTGATGGTGATGATATTTCTGATTCAGAATTACTTTTTGATGAACTCTCTGAAGCGTTTTATAATTATTCTACTTCCCTTTCGTTAGTGCATATCAACGTGCAGAGTATACCAGATCTTCTCACATTCTTTAGCGCAAGAGTAGTAGACCGTATACTTATATCTAAGACCTGGCTAAAACCATCCCTCTCTTCTGTTTCTTATGCATTGCCAGGTTATCAGTTATTACGCAATGATCGCACTCGCGCGCCCCTCGCCCCGTCCACAGCACAGTTTGGGCGCTGCTGAATATTACGGAAGACATTTGGTGTGCTATGGATAACACCAAGCTCACTATTTTGGTAATGCTTGATTTCAGCAGCACTTTTAACTCTGTTGATTTTGACATACCTCTTGGCAATGGCAATTATCAATAATATCTCTAGAATTATTTCTTCTCCCTTCCATCTGTATGCGGATGATTTGTAATTATACCGACACTGTTGCCTTAATGAATTGCCTGAAGCTTAAGATTATTTAAATAGTGACCTAGCTGCTATTAAAACTTGGGCCGAATCTTTTGGTCTATTAATAAAACCTAACAAATCACAGGCTATTATTGTTGACAGTAACAGATTTACATATAAAATCAATTTTATACTCGGCTGTGTCAATTCCTTATTGTGATAAGGTAAGGAGTTTATTTCTCATATTTGTTAATAACATGTCTTGGGAACCTAATATTAACGAAATTAGCAAGGGCATGCACTTTTCTTTCTATTCTCTTAGGCGTCTCCAATATTTCCTTCTTCATAAAACCAAAATTATGCTCGCGCAATGTCTTCTCCTTCCAATTCATGACTACTTAACAGATTAGAGCGACTTCAAAATCTCTCTATCCGGTATATTTACGGTCTGCGTAAGTATGGCCATATCTTTCAGTTTCGTGCTCAACTTAATTGGCTCCCTATCCGCCTTCGGTGTGACATACACATCCTTTCGTTACCATATTCACAGTACCCATGCAGGTCACGCATTCGAATCAAGGTAATCGGTTTTTTATACTTGTTTTATTGGTCAGTCTATCCGGTCTTACACCACTTCGTATACTACACTAAGTTTATTAAATATAATTAGCATTAAATATATTGGTAAACACGACTGTCTATTTTCTTAAATATTTATAATAATCTTAACGTAGTTGGACATGTATGTAGTTTTTGCACACGATGAACGCAATTCAATTGTTTTTTTTCTCAATTTTATTAAGACACTTATTGTTTGACATTATAAAATGATGCTGAAATATTCAAAATATTTTATATTGTTATAACAACTACTGTACACATAACACTTTGGTTACTTCGTAATTGGTTGTTGTGAATTCGAATCTAACTCGATATAATATTTTATCAATATGTACCACCTGGCATATAGATATATACGACTAAATGGATATAAAATTCAGATTAGAGTGAATTGTCAGTAGATTCCCTCGGTCTATAACACAATAAATTTGGAAAACTCTACAAGTTATAAAACTCATAAAATTCTCGTAAGCACATGCAAGTGCGTACACATTAGAAACTCACCTTTTTCTTTTTAATAGTGTCTCCTTGTAACTTAGCCTCCAAATTTTTACAAAGCTCATGTCCTCTTAATTTCTCCTCCTGAGCCCTCTTTATTTCGTCGACGTGGAACACGCAAGGCTGTACTGGTTTGAAGTTGGGGTCAAACTGATTGTGATCGAAAGCCTGCTTGGGTCGGAAACATGGACACACTCTCTTGGACAAGTGGTAAATGGAGAATATGCAGACGAGACAGTGCACTGATGCTATAATGAGAAGCGCAATGTTGGCCAAAACTGGAGTCCATGCTTGCATTTCATCCTGTTAACAAAGATTTATATTAATAAGATTTTTGGGTTTCGCGATTTTTGCAGAATATGAAATTGAAACTATTTTAACCGAAATAATCGCGTATATTTTTGGTATTCGAAAATATATTTTAGAAAACCCGACATTTCGGACACTTTACAGTAGTCCGTGATCACCGGTAGACATAATCACAGTTATTCTTAATTGTATTTTCGAATACCAAAAATATATACGGTTATTTCGGTTAAAATAGTTTCATTTCAAAAACATTTATAATGTCAGGCATTTGATGTTTTCTTAAGAGACGTCATTGTGGCTTGAACCTAATAACTGAACATTATAGTGTTGGATTTAAATCCCGTTCTGTAAAAAATAGTATCGTAACTAATGAGTAGATATTTTTAACATTTTTAAAGAGCTATTCGCGCACTTATGAAATTGAAAAAGACATATTTAGAAACTTGAAACTGAACACTTTAAAAAATATGTAAAAATAGCTTTCTCTATTACCAAACGATTGTTTGTAGAATAATCTTTGGGTAGCAGAAATTTGTAAAAATCTCTCTACAGAGATACTTACAACAAATATAAGTTGTTATAAGCGTATAAGAATTTAGACGTAGCTGGATGTAAAACGCATGGCTTAGCGGTCAGAGCGCTTGAAGGGTTTTCGAGAGGCGCCGGTTCAAATCCCGCGTTCTGCGTTCAAATTTTTAATTTCAACAAATTCTGCGTTCAAATTTTTATACGTTTTCTAAATATGTCTTGTTACTGAGTAGATGTTACGTTTTGATTTTAGGTAAAGAATGACATTGGGTACAGATAAGAAACTCCCTATGATCTCTTGAAGTGGACAAAAATCATAAATATATGTTTTCTAAATATGTCTTTTTTATAAATTAGATTCTCTTGCGATGTTCACGTATAGCCTAATTATCTCCAAGCGCATCAAAGAGGCGCTAGTTGAAATATTACATATTAATATTAAGACATTTGTGCACAAGAACAATTTCAAAATATTGTTAGTTCTATTGTTAGTCACAAGCAATCACATGAGAATGCATTTAAATGTATTTTCTAAGTTACATTATTATAAAATTTTAAAATAGCCACTGTAACTTCTAAAATCAAAATTAATTCCTATCGTAGTATGTTATCGTAATAAAATATATACAAAGGTTAATCAGAAGGTTTAATTTTGGGTTTAATTTTGGGTATAATTTGGAATTTAAGTCATTTGTGTTATCCCGCACATAGCAAGAACAACAGGGAGAAACTAGTGTTAAGGACCCCTGTTTTCCACTTTAAAGAGATGCGGTACTCAACGCCGCACCTTGTCTTATAAGACCAGTAAAATCAAAACGTAATCATTCTCTAAAGTGATAAATAGACTAAATGTTTCTTAAATAATATCGACATATAAAATATATTGATTGTGACTGAAATTATATATATATATACTCGTATTATACTTATTCTCTACTTTTTCACGACATAATCGGTTTTGACAAGTATCCCGTCCTGAGGCCCTCAAGAAAAAAGTTACCTATATATAGAAAAAAGGTACCTATTTATATCCTAACCTAACCTATATATATATATATATAATCATTTTGCTATATATTTCATCATAGCGACTAACCTCACACAGACTAATGTTTTCGTAATAAAATATTGTCTAAATGCGGTTGTTCTTACATTATGACATGTTTCACACGGAAGGTGTATGTATGTATGTATGTATCGCCAACTGTGAATTAGTAAAGTAACTGTATTATATGTTTTTCATAATATTTTTAATGTTTTATTCGCATTGTAAATTAAAAATATATTTAAATATATTCTGATATTTTGTACCAAAAAAATTGAGATAATGAGGAAGAATTGGTGGGAACTTAGGTATAGCTTAATTGGCTAGAGCTCTGTGAAGACATCAAGGAATTTGATACGTTAAAAAAAATGATATAAAAAACAGCAGTACTATTTCCCGCAGAGCTGAAATTGTGTTTGTAACATTTAATTCACTAACTAAATGTGTTTCTAATGCATGAAAAATAATATATTTCTGCACTTCTTCTCCATATAAACTGTAACTCTGTGGGAACGGTTTTCGTAAAAAATGGTCCAAAGTATTTCGTGGAAAAGCTAAAAGCAGCTTTACGCTTTTTTCCGCTTAAGCAAGTAGAGAAATGAGAGTAATTTAAATATAATCATTGCCTCGGGCGGGGACCGATCCCACAGCCCAATATTTACAGTCAGACGTTGTCCCAATACACTACACACTAAAATAAGTAATATATCAAAAAACTAATAATAAATAAAGTATATTTGTTGTATTCGAATTAAATCTTATTATAATGAAAAATTGGCCAGAGGTCGTCGGAGGCACGCACAATGCCGTGTAATGTGTAATGTGTAATACATACACATTACACAGTAAGTGAAGTTTCGCTGCCATCACGATCACCATAACGCCCTTGAACTTTACTAAAAGACTTTGCAAATATTTGACTACTTTGTTGCGTCGGTTCCTCTCAGGTCTTAGGCATTTGGCGACCGGTGGTATACAACTTAATGTTAAAAAATGAAGCGTGTAATTTCTTAGTTTTGAAAAAAGAAAATTTTAGTCTTTGTCTTTGCTTCTTTTAAGTAGCGCAATTACTGTATATGCGATGGTTGCAAGTGTAGATCCACCGAACCCAAAGTGACTAGTGACGTCATATTTTACTAGTCTTTTCACACCTTCCCTAACTTACGCGGCATTTCAAACATTTTGTAATTATCACCGTTTGCATACTCCGGCTCGCACTTGATGGATGGTTGTGGATTCAATTCCCACTCGGGGTAATGATTATATTTAAATTATATCAAAGAAAATGGGGGATAAGTGGAAGTGACATACGATGACGATATCCGTCGCCGTCAGATCGGAAAGAAAAATTTATAAAAATAAAAATATATATATTGGATTAATCAAATAAGGTAAATTTGAATCGTTAAATATCCAAATTCTTGCTCAATGCAGTAACTGCTGCATAATAGACCGCATCGTACGAGATTGAGACACGCTGATTGTATTCACTTTACATTGCTTTATTGTACAGATGTATAGCTTTATTTTAGAGATGTATATTGCAGGGACCAAATCTTCGAGAGTATTGAAAGTCGCAAATTCGATTTCACTTTGACATAATTTTTAATTGGTTAATCATTTGCAGGATCATTGTTAAAAATTAATATTACAAAATTAATTTTGTAAATTTGATAAAAATTAACTTCTTTTAAAATAATTAAAGTTATATCGGACGTACGTACGACGGCTGTACGTTCAATTCCTACTTGAGGGAACATTTTTAAACTTCGTTCTTTCTACACCTTCTCCGTAAAATCTACCACTTCTAATGCAACAGCTTTAATACGACAGAACGAACTCAAAGCGGGACACGAACTTATCTCTAAATTTTCTCCGTCTTTATAAGCAAAGAGATTTGTTAATAAATTAAGTATAAATACATTAGAGCTATAAAATTGACATTTATTACCTCAAAGCTGCTGAGTGTCTCAGGCTGCCTTAGCGAGTCTCGCTGCAGGCCGGTGGCGGCAAGTACAGCGGCGCTGTTCCGCACGCCGAACTGCAGCAGGGATAAAGCCAAGAACGCTGTTAGCAAGCCGGTACTGTGGATGAAAATCAATAATTAGTATCTATTAATAAATACGATATTCGATTAAATACTCATAAACTACTTCTATACAAACTGTTGGTAGTTACTTGTAACTTTCTTCCCACTATTATTATGATTTGCTTCAAAGCAAATTAATATGAAACATAAATTATGCTTTTGATATATTTATTATTTAGTTAGTATTATATAGTTTATATAACAAAATTAATTTCTGAAATGAGCTTCATTTAACAATACATTACATACGTACTTAGTGTAGTTAACTTGGACAAGTTACCGTTAAAACATTATAAACGTATCAATCAAAAGTAACTGTCAGCAATTGCTGTGCTAATGATGATCAAACTTTTAGCGCTGTTGGGAACCCTGTGAATGTAGGTTGAAAACCCACTTGGAGAAACTTTGTTTTATTTAATATATTTTCATTTACTCACTCCCTCGGGAATAATATGTAGTTTATTAACTACAAAACACTTGAACGATAAAAAAGACATATTTAGAAAACGTTTAAAAATTTGAACGCAGCGGGATTTGAACCCGCGCCTCTTGGAAACTCGTTCAAGCGCTCTGACCGCTAAGCCATGCGTTTTTACATCCAGCTGCGTTGAAACTCTTATACGCTTATTACAACTTATATTTGTTGTTAGTAATCTCTGCCAGAGATTTTCATTCTGCTACCCCAAAGATTATTCTACGAACAATCGTTTGGCAAGAGAAAATGCTATTTATTAAATATATATTTTTAAAATTCAAACACGCGTTCAAATCATTCAATCATAACACATTTTAATTTACCTTTTGAATTTGAAACATAATATTCAGAACAGTTGATTTAAAATTAACTTAAGTTAACTTTTACAAATGAAAGTGGTAACTTAATTGGCTGGAGCTCTTGAACGGGTTCTAAGGCTTTTTTACAAGAGATTTTCGAATTCTCGTAAACGCGATTAGTCGTAGGTAGGATTGCCAGTCGAGGAATGTTTATATTTAAAATATTTCATTTCTCTGCTCCTAACCTAAGATAAAGCGCGTGGTTGAGTTCCGCCACTCAATACGCAATGTCTCGATTGCGAGCAAAAAGTGCAGAATAGAAGAAAGAAGTGTCTTGATACTAAGTTCTTGACTAGCCTTTGAGCAGGAAACAGCGTGAAGCTACAAAATAAATGCTGAAATATACCTATTTAAACTATTATTTTCTTTTCCGTGTATCTAATATTGGCAAGGTATAAAATATTAAGCCGCCAACTTCATATAGAGACTCAATAAACTGACTGCATGTTTCACTACAGGCCGCGACTAATAGCGTAAAATAACGACAGTAGTTAAATGAACAAGAGAAAGCCGATAAGTGATCTAAAGCTACTGTGAGTTATAAGTACAGGAGTTCTCAAGCTGCGGTCCTTTGAAATATAAGCTCAGAAATAGTCACTATTTTGGTGGAAATTAAGAATTCATATTATATTAATTAACATTCACTTAAATTCACTTAAAATTTAAATGTATAATGAAGGTTATCGCCGAAGTGTCAACCAGGAAATGCGTTTCATTCTATCTAGAGTCTAGACTGTAAACAGAAAATAGAAGAACAGTTTCTGTGCAAAAGTCAGAAAGAACCTAGGGCCATGGCACGCCGTTCTCCAGTTTCCTGCGGTAATAATATTTATTTAAGTAGTGTACAGATTTGAACCTGTACTTCTGAAATACTGAAACTTCATGGAAAACGAATTCTTGCGCTATGACGGTCTAACAACATATAATTTATTGAATTATACTCAATAAAGGAATTATAAACTTTTGTGGTAAATTTTGTATATTGACTCTTTAATCTACAGATATATCATCAGGTCATTATGGCGCAGTGTGATAGCGTCCGACTGCAAGCGACTGCAAGCGATTGGTTGTGGGTTCGATTCTCACTCGTGTAATGATTGTATTTAAAATATTTTCAACTCTCGTTAAGTTTAGCGTTGAGTTCCGCCACACAACTGGTTATGGGCGGGGAATGTGGAGAGCGGAGTTTCTTGACACTTCTCTCTCTCTCTCCCAGATTTAGAAATATATATATATATATATATATATTCCCTATGATCTCGGCTTTCTGGAACAAGTTAGCGTCTCTGCCGTAAACAATTTATACATCGCTACGATATTACGACACGGATAATGCACTAATTCCATAGCAGCGACTACTAAGCGCTTAGTTAGCTGAGTTACTTCACGCACGAGTGTTATGTATGTAATTATTGAAACCTGCAATTTCCATATCTTGAATCCATAAATCATCACAGATTTTGATGTATTAGACAAAGTTTGTTGCTCCCTTGCTTAGTGTTGATTGTTATAGAGATTGCGTCAAAAACAATTATAATTTTAAAGCCTTTATGACTAGTGCGGTAGTTATATTAATGATAATTTAAACAGTTTTTAAACAGTCCCGCATAGAGGGTGTCAAGACCGGTGAGCTTTATGAGGACCGGTGAGGTAAGTTGAGCGGTGGAACTCACCACCACACCGCGCTATGTCTCACCAAAAGAATGAGATTAATATAACTGAAATATAATCATTCTCCGAGTAGCGGTCAAACTCACAACCATCGTCAGACACTGCGACATGATGGTCCCATGGCTAAAGTGATATTCGTCTACGTACTATGTAAATAACGAGTTACGTATTGAAATTATGTACGAATTAAATAATATGATTTACGATTGTTAAATTTACTTTATATGTGTATATACTGCTTTTACATAAGTTATGGGTTCGATCCTCAATCGAAGGAATGATTATATAAACATTATTTTTATTTCCACTCTCAAGTACAAGACAAAACAAGACAATAGGCAATGTCTCAAATTCGAGCGGAAAGTTGAGAACGAAGTGTCATGATACCAGGTTCTGTCTGGATACCTTGCTGTGCGGAAAAGAACGTGGATCTATTTAACATCAAATTAATATATGATTTGAACCTACGGCTGTTGTGGTCCATAAGGTATGTTACGGACAAACACACCTATGTCAATAACACAACATAGTTGTAATTTAAACGAGTATTTAATGAGATTAAACATAAATGTCAAGTGACTCCGTTCTCCACTTTCCGCTTCTAAAGAAGGTCAATGGAAATCACTAGGACTAACTGGACTGGAGGGGGAAACAAACCGGGATGTATTGTATATCAACTACCAAGTGAATCGAACCAACAACCATCGCGTCTGCAGCCAAACACAGACACAGCTGCCAACTGCAGCACTTGCACGATGCACTCACGTACATTAATTTCCTTATATTCTTTGAATTTCCATAAAAATATATAAAAAGTAATCAAATGAAACTAAATGGCTTATATCATTTTAATTATAGTCGTCAATGACGCGATCGTGCGGTGCACACTTTAATGTAAGCGTTATGTAACAAAAAATAGAGCTCAAAATTGTATGTATTAATGCAATGTACGAGGATGTTAGTAAGAGAAGAGAACACATATTAAGGTTTCTAAATGTAGATTAGGAATAACGTAACTTGTACCTGGCGACTAGGAGAGGTAATAACGCAGCTAGTTTTAACATAAACTCTCTATATTATATATAGAAAGAATATTTTTTGGGTATCTCATAGAGACACTAAGCTCTCTGTGAGTCTTAGTCTTATAAGCTTAGTTTCAAGAACTGAATGTCTTAGAAAAGGCCGACAATTTATCTTTTTTGTAAAACTTAAAATTTGTTTTTCTTTTTTTTTCGTATTGAAATTTCAAAACAAACTGAATTTAATTAGATGAAGTAATTTTTTAAGCACCCACCAAGATATTATAAAAAGCCGTCGCAATACTTAATTATAATAAAAGCTTTAATAAGAAGACTTTCGTAGTGAAGGTCTATTATTAATTTCAAAAGCGACAATGATCTATTTGTTTGCTATATATTTTCAATACGCGAGGACATTGTTTTCACTTTGCTTTTCTATCAATGTTTTCATTGTAAAGTGACTTACAGTATAAAGAGAAAAAAACACTACAAGGTTAAACTGACAGCATTTTAATATCCGATGTAGACATAATCTATACAGATAATTATTGTTTCAATTCATGCTATTCTTACTTAAAAAATAAAAATAATAGACTTTGATTTACTGCAATAATTACACAATATATCGCATATCAAAATAAAAAAAAAAATAGCTTATTCAAAAAAAATGTTGGATATCTTCGTAGAGTTTTAAATTAAGCTTTTTTGATCACATTGAATGAGAAGTTACAGAAGTTTTGAGCTAGGTCACTTTTATTGCGAACTTGCCATATTTCAATATAAGGCTTACAGAGTGTGATTTGTAAATAATGATGCAAGTTCAATATTCAAAGTTAGTATTGTCTGTATATTATTGATCTGATGGGGTCCAACTTACTTCTCCTACCTTTCTTGCTAGAAAAATTATAACGCTTAATAAAGATCGAGAACGAAAATTACTGTCTATCATTTAGCATTTCCTAACATGTTTGGAATATGTATAGAGACAATACTAGTACGAACTGTTCTTTGTAAGTGCTTGTTAATTATTTTAGTGGGTATGCCTCTATAATAATAATATACTGGCTAAGCTACCATTACTTTGGGCTATATCCAGGAAATACTCTTAAAGAAATTCCTTTAAAAGTCTTTGTACGATTAAACTTATACCTCTATACACGGTTAGCTGGCTTAGTTATCAATGCCTCATCGAAATCAGACTTTGAAATTAACAAAAAACAAGGCATAACGCACTAAAGCAAAGATAAGTAATTCTTAGTGGCGAGTGCACCTGCGCGTGCGCAGCTAGCACCGTGCAGCGGAACTACTCAACGTTTGACTGAACACGTTGAGCGTCTTTACACTGCACCCTTGCTAAAAATGTAACGGAAGGTGTATTGTACGGTGTAAATTGATAAATATAAGATAAGTTTGCTTCGTAGGTATAAAACATATAAATGTATATTTAGGTTTGCGTAGCGCGATAATAACAACGACTTACAAATAAAATTATATGTGCTCCAGAGTCCAGAGAAACTTTAATTTAAACTTTAATCTTAATTTATTTATGCAAATTACGACTAAGTAATTAAAGAAAGAATAAGTAATTAAAATCGGATATTTTTATGTTCTATTAGACGTTACCTCAACGTTTTACTAAAAATGTTTTAATTTTAGTTTGTTTGTAAATACAGAAATTAATGTAAAAAAAATCTTTTCTACAGTATATCAATAATTGCTTGCCAGAGCGGATATTCCAGTGACGACGCGATGCGCTCGCGCATGACACTTTACAATTCGCAAAGAAAACTATACAAAGCCACTCAGCGGCAGACGACACGACAGACGAGGCAGAATAGGATTTTTACTTAAAGTACTTAATTATACCTAACAGTACACGAGTATATTAAGTATGGAGATGTTGCGGTAAAATCGTATTGTAGTTTATATAATATTCAGTAATATAATGTTTTTCCTAAATGTATAGAGAGACGTTTTTTTAAGGTTTAAATAAATAAAAATTCAAGCAAATTATTTTTTTTTTGTTTCTTTAATATATGAATAATTTTGTACTATTCAATTCTCTTTAGTTCATTTTTGTAAATATTTTATGATAAAAGAGTTGTAAAAGAAATTCAATAAAATAAAAAAGCAATTGTAATTAATTTCTTAACTAAGCAGACTTACTCTCATATAATATCCGTTTTTTTTTTTAACTTTTTTCATCTATTTTTACTTTATTCGCATACTACGCATATAAAGCAAAGATAGATAGGTACTGGGAAGGCAGAGAATAAATAATCCGGTTAAAAATAGTTTCATTTCAAAATGTGTAATAATCGCGAAAATCAAAGAACTTATTATGAATGAACTGCATTTAGAATAATGATAGCGGCTTTTTTCACAACAGTAGAAAAATAAAAACTTAATATTATATGTATGTCTTCTTTAAGATTATTTTCAAGTTAATAAGTATAAGTCATTATAGAAGTGATTATTTTTAAAACTTAACGTAAATGTCGCAACAGCTCTATTTAAGGAAGGAGTTACGTTTAAATATACACACTACAGTGATTAGGAAATTGGCGCACGCGAACAAAGTGCATCAAAAATTGCGCACGAGCACGACGTTGACTTATTTGTACTAGTACAATAATAATAATTTTTTTTTTTTACATTTTTTAAAGTTTTATTCCCACACTAAGGAAATTGAAAAAATACATATTTGAAATATTTAAATTTACCCGCTCTCCTTGGGAGATAATATGCAGTTTTATTTAAATACAAAACACTTGAACGATAAAGACATTCAAGAGGCTTGAACGGTTTTCAAGAGGCGCGGGTTCAAATCCCGCAGCGTTCAAATTATTATACGTTTTCTAAATCATTATTTTACTACTTAACTACTTATTAAATTCTATTGTTGCTTTTAATTAAGTGGAGATTTTAATGCTATTAATTTTGATTTTCAGTTGCTTAAGACAGAAAATGCCTGAATTACCTGAATGGATTGTGAACCGAAGTTTTACGTAATGTTAGTAAGATGCATATCTTTGTGTAGAACCGTGCCGAAAAACTTATTATATCATAAATAAATAAACAAATATTTGAAACACAAAATTGCCATATGACGACGATTTTTTTTTCTTATATTCGATGACATAAAATGTATATAATAAAAAAAACAAAGCTTACCTAGAGGAGTTATTCAATCCATAACAGTCATTAATGCCGGCCAGCACCCCGACGACGCCGGCAACCACAGCCACGCAGCCGGACCACAGGCCCGCACCCACCCGAGACAACGAGGCCCCCTTGACCACGGCCAAGGCTCCCGAGCCCACCAGCAACACCCCCAAAACCACTTGGGCCAAGCCCAAAAAAACCACTACTCGCTTAGAACCATCACTTCCAGAATTAACACTTTTGGCACTCTTCTCACTTCTTTTCTCCTTCTTTTGCGGCGTTTTGCAAATCAATTGTTCTGTGGAATCCTCAGATTTCTCTGAAACTGTCGGGAAACCGGTCACGACGGTGACGGTCTCCGTGGAGGACTTCTCGTCTGTCATGTTCGTGATGGCATCACGCTGGACACGAACGCGCTTCGCGAGCGTTCGACTACAACTGATGTATGCTGTCCGATTCTGAATTGGTGAAAGTGTTTGAAGTCGCGACTTTAGACTTTGTTTTTGTTAATTGTTACTATTTATTATTATTACTATTATTGTAGTGTAGTAATAAACTGTATGTCGTGACGTGTGAGGAACATTTATGTTTTTTAATAGTTCTCGTTAGGTGTAGAGCGGGTTCATTGACCCGTGTACGTGGGTGGGTTGTGAAAAAATGATTTTTTGATATAGAATTCTTCGTTTCACATAGAAATGTTGAGTTTTAATAAATTTGTATAAAATGAATATTTTATATTTGTCAATTTGCAAATTAAGATATATAAAAATGGGTATCATATTAACAAAACAAGTGTAAAATTATTAATTAAAGTTAATAAAAAAATTATCTTTCACATATTAACATATTTACTTATATTATAAATACTATATTTATAATTAATTAAATAGTTTCTACAAAATTAATATAAACTTTACATAATATAATAATAAATAACAAAACTGTCCACCGGTCAGTGTCAGCATGGCATGCGCACGCGCAGGCGCAGGCGCAGGTGAAAGCGAGGCGGAACGAGCTATCTGCGGTCTTCCTAGCGACAGCCAGTACTCATGATATGTTACATCACTGTTATAAAACTACTTGCTGCGGCTGTCTTAGTCTCTATGCGGCATTTTTATAAAAATTTGGATATTGATATAGTATAAACATTAGTATGAAGTTATTTTAATTTCATCAATCTCATAACACAAAGTGCAGCGTTGAGTTTTGCCAATGCCACGCGATGTTTCGCATTCCGGCGAAAAGCGGAGAAACAGAGTGAAGGTAAAAATAAATTATAGAATATGTAATGTTATATTCAATAGACGTTAGTTTACCAGTGCAATTATTATTTAATTATTATTATAAATTCAATATTAAAAAGTAATCATTTAATATGTTTTATCGATAATTTTTTTTTATTATAATAATTCTTATTAAAAATTACAGTTTTAAAAATATTATGCCTGAATGTACAGAAATTAATAATGTATGTAAATATAGCAAAGCGAAAGAGGCGTGCATAATTCACTACTTCTCAATTTAAATTTGTCTCGTTTATTGAGAGGCTATAAAAAACTTAATTACTATGTAGCGATTCACTTAATGCTTCTCAGTTAAGTTTCTGTCTGAGAAAGGCAAATGTTTTATATTTTTTCCAGTTTTTCGTTTCGCCCGCATAGCAGAGTGGGCGGAGTAAAAAGCTAGTGTCTAGACACTTCCTTCTCTATTTTCTGTCGATTATTTCACACAAATGTACCTTTCGAGCTCAGACTTTAATGAAAATAACGCATTCCATAAAAAAAGGCGTATAGACATTACATAATGTTTCTTTTAAGCATTTTCAGATTACTTTCGTAATTATATTATTACATAAGCTATTTTATACAACTCTTTTATCCATATATACATATATGTATAATTGTATATACCTGTATACATAATGATCTAATGAATTGGCCACAAATTGCAAAATGACATATTATATAACAAACTGTTAATTTAATATATGTATTAAAATTTGACAAACATTACAAAATTAAAATCTAAGTTAATGAGTTGAGGTTGTGTTGTTGTGAGTTCGATCCCACTCGGGGGAGTGATTATATTCCAATTATTTTAATTATCCTGTTCTGGTAAGATGACAAAGCGCGGCGTTGAGCTCCTTCGCCACTTAATACGCAATGAAAGAGAAGAATGCAGTGTCTTGACGCTGAGTAGGTTCTGTCAGCCTGCCATACGAAAAAAAATTATAAAGCTGTAAAATAAATTTAACTCGCCCCCATCAAGTGAAATTGATCCTATTGTCGCGTGTAAGACAACTCCTAATAACTTAGCTACGAAGGTTTTTGACTAACCGTTACTTCGCATTTTATTAATAGTTAGCTTCACTGATTGACGTAAAAAGTTCCCGCAAGCAACCGGAAGTGACAACTCCAGGCAAGCGGAAGTACCCTCAGTTGGACGCACCTGTCCCAAAATTCTAAAACAAAGGTAAAAAAAAAACAAACAAAATTACGTCCTGCATAAAAATGTCCTGTTATACCATAAGTTTAATGGGGTTTTTTATTTCACCTCATTACCAAATATACTTACTTATACTTTTGTAAGTGTTTTTTTAAATTAATAAATAATTTTGATGTGTAATAAAGTTTTTTACAACTTCGAAGTTTATACAGCATTCAGTTAGTCGGAGAGAACGTAGTGTCAAAATACTCCGTCGTCCTTTCCGCCCGAAATCGAGATAGCGAACTCAACACCGCCCTTTGTCTACCAGAGCGGAAAAATGAAAATGTAATTTAAATATAGTAAGTCCTCGAGTGGGAATCAAACCCAGAACCAATCGCGATTACAGTCAGACGCTGTTGCGCTACGCCACGATGTAGTGCAGTTGATTTTTTTTTATTTAAAAGGTTCGTTGGGTCTACTATGTTTCTATCAATGGAAAGTGAAGAACGAAGTCACTGGTCTTATAGTCTCTGCTAACACTCCAAAGTACCCTCCTAGGTTGCAAGAAATGTTGCAAGAAATGTTGCAAGAAATGTTGCAAGAAGTTGTGTGGCGGTTGCAAGGAGTTATGTGTAAATTATTGAATCGCTATCTTGGCTGCCCTAGACATCAGGTATGTACTCTGACAATACTGTAGTAATAGAATCCGAACACGAGTGCAAATTTTGATTGATGGTAAGTTCTTGGTAAAAACTGTATTGCAAGATTTTCTATCATTGATTGATTGATTGATTGATTGACTGATAAGTGAACATCATAAAAGATTCTTAACATTATAATATTTTAAAATGTACTCACACCGACTGTATTTAACTATTTTATACCGTGCGGTAACGCAATACTAGTACAGCTCTTAGGTAATCTGTGAAGGCTTTCGTTAATTACAGTTAATAATGCTTTTAAAGAGTTTACGAAATTAATTTTTCGATATAAAAATCTAGAATATTACTAATATTTATAGCAATTATTTGGAAATGCGAGACAATCGTCGCCCAGTGGTGCAGCGTGGGTGTAACCGCGTGTGGTTGTGAGTTCAATTCCCACTCGTAGGTTTGTTTATATCAACACGCAATTTCTCGAGTTCGGGCGGAAAAATAAATGACTTGACACTAGGTCCTCTCTGACTAACCTGCATTATGGGAAAAAGCGTAAAGCTAAAAAAATGCTTTTAAGTTTTTGTGTATATTAAAAATTATTTTTGATCGCCATTGCGGTGAGGCTGCAGACACTATCACTTAAACTCTACCGTTTACTACAAATAATAAAATAAAACTAAAATAAAAATAATTTAATTACTGTTGTCTCCTATTAGATACTTAATATCTCCCTCTGTGCTGAAAGTGGACAGCTAAGTGATTTTCTACTTACTTTAATATTTGTAACGCATAAAACAATGCTGTAAAAATAACAAGCAATAAATTAAATAATAAAAATAATAATGCCCTTCGATTGGGTTTCACCTGTATACCTCTAACATTTAAATTCGATAAGTTATAAGCAAATGTTGAATATCATGTAACATGTCATCGTTACGTCTATGAATACGGTACTCCTTACCGGGGGTGAAAACTTGCATTTGCATCTTTAGTGAAAGCCATTGACATTACTTACATAACTGATGGACGGTCTGAGGTCTCCATAGGTATTGTAACCTCTAGAGGTTTGTGCTGTAGCAATATTGAATGCTAGATTTGTTTAGAGTAGACCTACTCTATATTCATATTATACAGAAGTAAAGTTTCTAACTTTATTTGTTTTATAGGTACTTGGGGGATACTGTTCCGATCATGAAAATTCTTTGACTAACAGAAAGCTTCACTATTCAGGAGTAATATAGGCTACATTTTGTTTGCTGTTGCAGCGTTTTTGTGGTTTAAGCAGGCGAAGTCGCGAGTCGAGAGGGTCGCTTGTAAATTTATATTTTAAGCCTAACTTACATATGTATGGCAGTTACGGATTTTATTTCCCGCATTGTATATATAGTAATGTCCCAGTTCAAGTCATTGTGTTGAGTGGTCGGTCCTAACACCGAGTCTAATTTTACTAGAGCGGAGCGAAAGAATTCTTTTTAATATGGCGAGTGTCGAACCCACCATCATCGCGTTTACAATTAGAAACTCCTACTGCACAAAGATGACCTACAATTAGTGTATTTAAACTCACGCGAAACTACGTTAATATATTTCAAATGAACGTTTTAAAATGAATGTCATGCCATTGGAAACCTGGCAACCTGAATGTTCATCAAATATATTTATTTAAAACATATGTACTTACGTAATCTAATTAAAAATAAAATAAAATTTTCTTATTTGACTTATTAAATAAAAAAACTATAAACGTGGCCTTCGTTGCACAGTTATAGCTAAATTTAGTTGAGAATTATGATTTGATTGGAACTAAATGTAACATTGTATTGATCACCGACATTTAAATGGTCAAGCAAATTGTATCGTTTCAATCAAGGTATGAACCCCATTACTTCTTTCTTTTTCTCCACGCGACGAAATAAAATTAACTAAATATATTTAGAAGAAATTTAATTAAAAAAACACATACACACGTAATTTTTCATTAAAAAAGGAAAAATATTCAATAAAAAAAATAAAAACACAATTATTACAATAAAATCATTAAGAAAGTACTTAAACACTAAACACAATTATCAAAAATCTAAATTAATGTGAATGTCAATTACAAAATGTCAGACACAAATCTGGAATCAAAGGAGCTTAGTATCTAAAAAATATATCCTAAAAATGATTACTTAAAAAAGTAGAACATAATACTGTTTGTTATAAACTCTTATAATATATACGTTAATTAAAGTCACAAAATTATTATATTTTGTAATAGTATTATTTAATGGATATAATATTCATCCAAAAATCAAGACTTTCCTTTATAAAATCAGCAGCTTTCTCTGCGATCATGACGATAGGAGAGTTGGTGTTCCCTCTCACCACGCTGGGCATAACGCTAGCGTCTGCTACTCTAAGGTGCCCGACTCCTTTCACCCTCAGATTCGAATCCACGACCGCCCCCATGGCCGCGGTGCCTACAGCGTGCCACGCGGACATTGCGGTGTTTCTAGCCAGACATCTCAGATAGTCATCATTGTATGTGTCATTGCACTGGTCTAGTTCTAGATCTATTACGAATGCGTTCTTAGACTTAAAATATTTAGTCTCAGCGACTGACCACGCGGTTCTGATGGCGTCAGGGTAGTTGTCTAAGTCGCTGTCGTCACTGAATGTTCCAGAATATATGAGAGGAGGGTCGAGAGGATCTAGTGACTCCAATCGTACTCTGCCTCTAGATTTCGGCTTTAAATTCACTACAGCTAGGGAAAATATTTCGTATTTTTTATTAATGTTTTCTATTTTCTTACAAATATGCTCCTGAAAACCTAACATGTCGCGGCAGGAACCGTAGAAACCACTATTGACGGGCATGCACGACGGGTAAATAGCGAAGTCTGGCACACTTTTCGTCGAGTCATTGAAAGAAATGTATGCGCCCAAATCTGACGTCTTCGATAGATATCCACTTCTGTCGTAAAGATAATTGATGGCACTTATGTGTAAGGTCTCCTCGTCGCTATCGCAAGTGCCATTTTCCGCTGCCAAATAAGTAAGAACCATCGTGTGGTCGTGAAAGTTGTCCCCGACGGGCAAGTCCTGGACGACTTCGATGCCCACGTACTCCAGGTGGTCCTTGGGTCCTATTCCCGATAAGAGCAATAATTTGGCAGTGTTAAATGTTCCTGCGGCTGTTATAATCTCTTTACTCGCGTTGAAGTAAACTTCGGCGTCTCCAAGCCACACCTGGACCCCGTACGCCGTGCTATTGTCTATTAGTATTTTCGTAACTTGTGCGTCTTTCAGTACATGCAAGTTGGTTCTTTTAGAGGCTTGGTTCAGTAAGCCTGTCAGAGAGCTATGTCGCCGGCCGTCTCGTATAGTGTGAGAGAAACGCCCCGCACCTATTGTGTTAGGGTTCGTCATATCAGAAACTATGTTGAACCCCAATTCTTCAAAAGCTTCAAGATACTTATCAGTAGTGAATGTAGACTGACGAGAACCAGCCACTTCGATTTCACCTTGAAATCCATGAAGCTGTGCAAGATCTGGATGCTCAGTGATTCTCTCGTCAGTCAAATATTCGGTTTTCATGAAGTACTTTAGAACATTAGTCCAACCCCATTCTTTTCCAACCACAGAAGCCCACTCATCGTAGTCGGCGGGGAATCCCCGAGAGTATATCATATCATTAATGGAGCCCGTTCCGCCAAGCATCTTCCCTCGGGGTTGCTTTTGCCTGCCATTTTCTAACGCTTGGCTTGAATAGTAGTCGTCAACTGTAGTGAAATTCCAATCGTAATAGCTATTTTTCATCACGTGTTTGAAACCCGGAATCTAAAATGCAAAATAAATATTTAGTTATTGCTTATTTAGTAATTATTCTTTGTCACATATTTCATGCATTTGATAAAAGACGAAGATAGCCTATTTTGAAATGAAACTATTTTAACCGGATTAATCGCGTACAATTTTGGTATTCGAAAATACATATTTAGAACCCGACGTTTCGAAAACTTTACAGTAGTCCGTGGTCACACTCGCGGGTAGACTGAGATGGCACTTGTCTGTCATTTGATACAATTATTATCTCAAGTACCGCCAACGGTTTCTTAGTTGCCTCGCGTACTTCCCTGGGCAATTATTAATCATGCTGCATGCATATATAGCTCATTTTGACACTCCAAGAAAAGCACTATAATATAACAATTTTTTTTTGTTGTTCAAGCTAAACCTACATCGCTCCGTTCAGAAACACCTGAACTAACAGTGACACGATGGTAAAATATTTTTTAAAATAACTACTTTGATTTTCCCGATTATTACACATTTTGAAATGAAACTACTTTAAATGGATTAATCGCGTATAATTTTGGTATTCGAAAATTCTACGCGATGAATCCTGTTAAAATAGTTTCATTTCAAAATATTTTTTATGTAATAAATGTAAATTGTTGTGAAATACAAAAACAAAGTAATATATTTTTACCTTAATGACCCGAATTATGAGCTAGAAATAAGTCAATTTCATAGGGCACTTAAAAAGAATCTGATCAAGTTTGGGATATATAGTTGTGGGTTTGATTCCCAGTCGGGGGTCCCAATTTAATGCATACATACATACATGTATTCTTAAGATGTACTCGCATATAACTCACAATGCTCTCCTGAGGCGGATCTCCTCCAGCTTCAATCAGCAGCACGCTGTGAGGCAGCTCGGACAGCCGCGCTGCCAGCGCCGCGCCGGCGGTACCTCCGCCCACAACGATGAAATCAAACGACGAGCCATCTGGAGAAAATACTAAATTGAGAAAGTGTTAAGAAATTTTAACTAGATCTGGTACCATTGCTGCATTGCAGTCACTCGTTTTACTTGAAATTTTTTTCTAAATATACAGTAAGCGAAGGGCGGAGTGTCATAACACTGAGGTCTCCTAGTCCAACACTGTCCTATATATATTTACATATGCTATGATAAAAAATGTGTAAAAACACAATGTGGTTTTTATACTCTAATGTCATATTTAGAAAACGTATAAAAATTTGAACGCAGCGGGATTTGAACCCGCGCCTCTTGAAAACCGTTCAAGTTCAATTTCCTTAGTGTACTAAACACTTTAAAAAAATGTTAAAAAATATATATCCTCTAATGTCTGATGACACAATTGCTAAATTATGAAGGCGCCTGCCTCCATAATTTAGCAATTGTGTCATTTTAATATAGCTCCTATTTTAAAAAGGTGTTAAATTATATATTATTATAATAAATGAATTAATATTCTGCTTAATATCTGGTCTAAAACGTCATTCACATTTTATAAATTGTGTCATATAAAGAAAGGAACCTAGACTGACCGTCGACCTAACAGGCAGGTAGACCTAAACTATTTTCAGAAGCATTTCGGATGACCCAAAATAAATCAATAGTAAATAAAAACCTATTTTATTTTCCTTATACATCCTTGCTTGTAAGTTGTAAAAATATTTAAGCCTAGCCTAGGCTATCCCGCTAAATAATAAAAAGGTAAGATGGCTAGAACACTCAAACTTGTTTACCAAAACAGTATAGGTTCCAATACAGCTAAGTTCTTCATTTTTATAATAAAATTTTTATTTTTCAGTATTCATAAGTAAGAAATGATAGATATTTAGAGCTACCAAAACTAATGCAAGTAGTGTACCAGAAGGTTTTACGTAGTAATTACCGCACTATTAAGTATCACAACTGGAGGGCCTTAATGGGCAATGATAATACTGATAAAATTCCATTTTGTTTCTATAGTTGTGTGTTTATATATATAAGACACTAATATATTATAATATTCCTTTCTAATCTGCAGACAGAGAATTTAGTGAGAGATCACTCCAGACTCTTCTTTTCACTAACTTAACAATTAGATTTATTGTACGCTGAGTACGTGGATGAAATATGTTAAAATGGTCCATTTTTATTATAATTTATGTAAACAAGGCAGAAGCGTCAAGGTTAATTAAATAAACAGAGAAGACACTTCTTTGCATTCCATGGATTCACTGTGTGTGGCCGTCGCGATGCAGAGAGAGGAGCTTGCAGTGCCTTGCGACCCAAGTGGCAAGCTCCAACCAAATTTAATGCCCACATATTATTTAAAAAAGCAAACAGTGTCCGAATGAATTTACCAAAAGTTAAGATGCAGTTATATAACCAATGTGTGATAAGACTACACTTATCACACATTGATAAAAAGTGTGATAAAAATCATACATTGAGGTATGACAACAATGATATGGGCGATACAGCGCTAAACTCATTTGAAACTTCAGTTACGAATAAAAATACTTAAAAACAAATCAAGCAAAAGCAGGAAAGTCTAATTTCACACATTTCTGACAGAGTATACCGTTTAAAATGTTGTGTGACTATAAACGTGATGATTGTGGGTTCAATCCCCGGTTAGGGATTGTCTGGTAAGATAAACCATAGCGTTAGATTCCGCCAGTCATCACATAATATCTTAAAAATAAAACTATTACTACTATACTAAATATTAAAATGTGCCTTTCCCTTCCCCCTTTCAACAATCAATTCTCTGCATTACAAAAATCTAAATCCTATATATAGAACTTGTTTAAAAAGAAATATTTGATATTTACTCCGTATATCAGCTTGTTGCGGCCAAGGCTCTCGTAACAAACACTGTGATGCCGCAAAGAACTGGAGGGCCGCTGCGAAGGTGGCGCTCGCCGCGCCGCCCGAGACACTTCCGCCACAGGTAGACTCCAACATTCTATGAGGGACCAGAAATAAATATAAAACTGGCAATAACAAAATGAAACAGTTGTATAGTAAAATATGTTTCTTCTATATACTTCCACAAGTTGGCTGGAAAAAGAGAAATCCACACATTCTGTTTACTTTATTTCTAGATTTGTAATGTCTTTTTATATTAGTAACATTTCATTTTTCATATTAAGGGACCGTTTAAGTCTAAATTGGAGTTGCAAAACCCAGACACTACTCTGAACCCTTCTCTCTATTCTCTCGATGATACTACGAGTACAAGAATACACGCCACGGTAGTATTAGGCCCTTTGCCCCAGGGAAGCTTAAAAGGTGTCCCGCTCTCCATCGATCATATATTAAGACATGTTAATAAAAACGTATTATTACTTAATGATGGCAGTTAGGAAGTTTCTGAACGTACGGGATGGTTGAGAAGAATAGAAAATTGAAATTTGGAATATTATGCATTCCAATAGACTTATGGAAGCATATGAAATTAAAAAGCGAGTTTCTCATTTTACAGTCGTTTATAAAGTCCACGCAAATGAAATAATTGGCAATAAACGGCTGTGCGTTATATATATATATATATATATATATATAATAAATTAATATTATAAATAAATACTACTATACTATATATATAAATTAAGATTAAAGTCCATATATAATAAGTTCTTACTACCAACCAATCAATTAAATCAATGTTAGTCTAAAAAAGTTCAATCTTTTCAAAAAGCAATCGCCCAAGGGCGATGTCTCTGGGTCAATACGCCAATAATCATCTGGCATAAACGGAGAAGCCGATAGTAGTAAAACAAAATTAACAAACACTTTTAACGATCATTAATTTAGTTCTTGACCTTTGATTCTAATAAAATACTTTGTGTATTTCTATTCAAGCTATAATATGTCATAGATCGCGCATAATACTTTGTTTAGACAATAGATAATAAACTAATAACAAAATCTTCTACGAGAGAACTATTCCATATTAATAACAGTACAATATAGAGATTCCATTTGAAACTAAAACTTACTTTATAATAACTTATTAAATTATTGATTATAGATCCATTGTGAATTTCCAAATTTCGTCCGTTGTTGAAATTTGTTCAATGCGACCGACGTTCAGTCAACTAAAAATTGAACTACCCGCTTAATATTGAGGCTTTTATTTTTAATTTTTTGGTCATTTAAACTTAACAATCTGTGGTGGTAATCCAGGGCTTTGTGTAACAAGATGTTGAGTGATTTACAATTAAGAAATAATAATATTCAAAGATAAAAATGTTTTAGTAAATTAAAAATTATCAAATTTTGATTTAGCAACTGACTACATATTTAAAAATATAAATAGATCTAATCTATAGATAACTTATCTATGGATAATTAAGTTTTTAAAACATCCACAATCTCAATTGTTTTAAAACTAGGATTCTCTAAGATCAGATTAAGACAGTTCACGTATCCCCAGCCAATGATGGTGGTGGTGGGAAGAGGAGTATTTTTATTGGCTATGAGGTATTACTGGGTACTCTGCCCATTTTAAGTCAAACATATCCTATTGACTGGGATTTTTACGCGATAAAAAAGAAGATACGAGTAAGCTAACAGAAAAACAGTATTCAAGGCTGAGACCGAGTATGAGTGAACTTACCTATTAGTACATATTAATATTGTTATTATTCAATAAGATTAACTTGTTAACAAGATTTGTTTATATATAAATGGGACTTCTTATAAGCATGATCATTTAAAAGGAACAAATATTAACAAATCATATATTCCTTCAGATATTATTGTTTTAATTTATTTATATTAAATAACTATCGAATAATAATTATTAAATATACATATTACATAATCTATTGAAATAAAAGAAATTGGAACTTGGGTAACAAGTTTTTTATGAAAAAAATAAAGAAAAAATATATTTCCATTATATATAACCTTAAGAAAACCTTTCTACAACTACAACATTAAACTACTACAATATATTAGTTGAATCCCACTACTTCTAGATAGTACTATATACAATACACACCTGAAGTTAACGCAGCGCGCCTCCAACTGTGCTGTGATAAGAAAAAACTGTGTCTGTTATCGCAGGCGCGTACGAGTGGCGGCCGCGATGGTGATCTCTCGATTCCGCTGTCGGTATTAGGGAGACTAGATATAGGAAAATCTACGCGGCCTTGTATAGGGACAATTATGCATTTTCCGTGATGGGGTCGTCGAACCCTCTCAATGAAATCTTGTATAGTTGTCGTTGTAAATCAATCCAAGTGCCTATTCAGTACTTAGCATAAGTGCAGATTTGCGTATTGCCTTGTTTGTTGGTTAATACAAATTAGAACAAGTGTTTCATTTACGTAAAAGCGGAGAACGGGAGTGTTTTAACACTGGAGTTCTTTCTATCACCGTATTATCTGCATAAATAGATATAGAAAACATATATATTTATATCTTAGTTTATCTGACGATAAGCTCGTTTGTCTGTCAGCGTACTACTCTTCTAGAGACGTTGCGTTGTGTTCGTTTAGATTTTATTGATTGATTTTATAAATTAATAATCATACTGATGGTCTGATCTGACTTCACCCATGTACCTTTTACATAATATATTTATTAACTACAGACCCAAATTTATAATTTAAATGGTTGTTTATTGTACCTATTTTGTTTATGAACTAGTTGAAATAAAATAAACACTAAATGTTATAGGAAGCTTACCGCATAACAATAGTCAAATTGCATTTAAATTGGTTAAGCCGGTTTTGAGATTAACTTGCACAAACAAACAGACAAAAAGACAAACAAAAGAAGATTATAAATCATAGCTTTGTGTTCTATTATATGTAAAATATTATATGGAATCATATTTTTTTCATGTATCTTCCGAAGACAGATAGCGATCACTTATATTTTTATTATATGTATAGATATAGACGTATTCAAACAAAAATTGTACGGCCGAAGTAATTTTCCCCTGTTGTAGTTACAGAGAACAGAATGCCAAACGCCACGGTCCCTGCGCACGTCTTCCGCCTCATCCACCGTCATGAACCCATCCATACATGCTCTTCTTATGAGGACGGTTCAAGCTTTTTAGAACACATCCCCGCAGGGTCAGGTCTTTCATCGTCCCATCGTTAAATAAAATATATACACAAAAGAATCCAAAACTTCTTTACGAAAACCGCTCGTACCACTGTAATCTAAAATATTCATAAGGAAACTATAAAGTTCAATGAACTGGTTAATTTCTTTATCGTTTTTGTAATTTAATACACAAGTTCATTCACCGACATTTGGATAAATTATTCATTTGGCATTTGCCATTATGAGACCGAGGTGTGACGTCAGTTTACTAGATTAGTGGTTTCTAGACAATTCGTGTAAGAAGAATTTTGTGGAAGAGTTTTTTAACATATTTTATTACCTTCACCTGTGTCTATCCATTTTTCAATGTAAAAATGTCTCACAACGCCATTTTGACCCACTTCTTGCCTATCGATTGACTCTTCATAATTTGCAAGTGTTTCCGGATCCGGATCCTGGCGTCAAATTTGACATCCTTGTGTTGTTCCTTTCATTTTCTGTTTTAAACTAAAGAAACAGACTTAAAAGTATTCATCTTCATCAGGTTTATGCTATGAAAATATAGTATGGTAATTGAATCCGGACACGTGTATAAATTTTCAACCAAATCCGTCGACAGTTATAAAAAAAAAGTCCTGAAAGTTTTTTTACATTTGAAAAATCAAATTATAATTTGCAGTTAATCGTGTTTTATTTTAGTATTATTTCCCGATATGGCGAACACTTTACAGTAGGCGACGCTCACGGGCAGACTGACCGACCACGTCAGTCAGCTAGTCAGTGTATCTACGAAGTAAACAATCCGTTTAACTAAAAAATAGATAAATTAAAAAAGTGTCGCTTCTGGCCCTAAGTGTATTTATATTGAAATAAAGAGCGTCAATTTACGTAATATAGATGTATCCGTATATTAAAAAGTAACCGTGAAGAACCTTTAAGTTACCCTTGGGGGGATCGTGGCGCAGTGGGATAACGTCCGATTATAAACGCGATCATTATACGTTCGATTCCTACTCGGGGAATGAATATACTTGAATTATTTTCACTACCTACTTCTGTATGTAACAAAAATATATGGACTGCCCAGCTTTGCGGGAAAAAGCGTGAAGCTCTAGTATAGTATATAAGGAAAAGGTATAGAACGGATAATCGTAATGCGAGATTCTCTCAATCTCATTAAAAAAGACAACGAAAAAAATGTTTTTTTACAAACCTGAAAGCCTCTCCTGTACAACTCTTCAAATCGGGCTTAGCATAGAAGACCCAAAGTCGAGACTCACTCTGTTCTTTCTTTTCGGTATTGCATGACATTGCATGTTGAGTGACGTAACTCAACGAGAATGTCCCACTGCGACACGATGACCTTAAAAATTCATTACTATATATCATAAACGGGCATCTCCACTATACAAGTATAGTATTATTATGTAAATCAAAACAATTTATATCAACAAGTGGATGTACGACTTACGTAAGCAGAGGTGCACGACCGATACACAGTGTGTCCCGATATGTGTAAGGACATCTCTGACAATGAGTATTATCTTGGAGATATAGAGTGAATAGTAAATTACACACGTTCCGCTTCAACACGTGACCTTGTTTGTTTCTAATAACTAGCTAATAGCTATTGACCCTTGCGGTTTGCTGTTGATATTAAGTTCGATTACCGTAACGGGTTACGGCAACAATTTCATCACCATCACCACGTGGAGGCACTGCCCGCTGGTAAATGCAAAGATTTTCCAGTAATTTTCAACATTTACTAACTTTAATTGTAAAAGCTTGAACTAGACTGCTTTATTCGTCGGCAAAACTTAGATTTTACTACTAAAACGGTAAATTTTGATAAAGTCAAGTGAGAAGTGGCTTTTACGTAATTATTATGTAATTATTATAGGATCCACTGAAAACAAATACAAGCATTTCACGTTTAAAAATTAATTATATAAAATAGTTGTTTTGCCTTTTTCAGATTAATCCAATAATAATAAAATACGACTTTTATTACAATATATAAATTATTTTGTTTACATTTTTAAATTCCAATGTATAAATATATAGGAAGACATAATGGTAAAATAAAGGCTGTAAATATTAAATAAAAGGGTCTGCTAAATTAAATAAACTATTAACATACAACTTTATTTATAAAAAGTATATATTATGTATATTTATTCTGTGATATAAATGCTATAACCATAATTATAATATAACGACAATAAATCTATATAAATGAACGAGAGTAATAAGTTTCAATGACTAAACCTTTAGCAAATATTGCAATGTCTCGATTTCGGGCGATTTCGGATGATTTCGGGCGATTTCGGGTGCTTTCGGGCGGGACGTGAAAACCGGAGTGTCTCGACACTAGATTCTCTCTGACTACACTAATATTTAAAATTCCCTTAGAAAATTGGATTATACACATGTTAAAAAATTATAATTATAACTAATTACAGGTTTTTGGAACCAATAAAATTATTCGAATGACATCGACTCACATCGCGTACAGTCTGGCAATGACACAATTTAATAAAAAGAATAACTAACAACAGAATTTACACAGTTATATAAATTCTAAATATACTATAAAACTAATAACGCAATGGCTCGAAATCGGGTGTCGGGTGCGTGGAGAACGGAGTGTCTTGACACTAGGTTCTCTCTGCCTGTGCTATGCGGTAAAAAAGTTAGTCTGAAGAAAAAAATAGGTATAAAATAATTAAACACGTGTGTCTGTATGTTTTCTAGAACAAAGTCCAAAATATCCTAGTAATATAGGTCCCAGGCTGTTTCCTGTACGGCAACTCACTGACGTCACGCGCCCCCCCTTCCCCACCTCCCCCACTCGCGCTCCCACAGGCACCTCGTAATACCTGTCGAAAGTAAGAAAATATCTGTATTTAACTACTAGTTCGTCTGCTTTATGATTTTGTTTTGACAGAAATTTTACTTATATCCATAAATTATTAGTATATATATTTTTAAATAATAACCAATATTTATAAATATTAATAGTGCAGAGCGCGTTTATTTGGTTTGGGATTTACTATACAAGACCACATTTAGTTTATTCAGAGATAACACTCAATCAGGATTTGAACTTTCATCCATCTTTAGCAATAAACTCATTTAACCTACTTTACACCTCACTAGTCTACTACATTATTACAGTACCTGACTTTCCATCCGTAAGCGTTTGCGACAGGAACATAAAAATCAGGCTCATGAAGCACCAAGTAAGTCTGCAGCTCTCTGAACTCAAGGTCTGAATCTTCATTCAGAGGGTATACATTAATTATATCTCCATCTGACTCTAACTCCTGGCTTGATCCCACCAGCACCACCTTCTTGGATTTTCCACTATCGGCCATGTTTAATATTATATTTATAAGCTGATCCTCATGTCCTATCAGGGTTTTGGTAACAACACACGCAATCAAATTATTCCGGCATTTGAAATCGCAGAAGAATATTCTAGAAAGCCGATGTTCCGGATTGACCGGGTCACTAGGGTTCACTTTTAAACAGCATCCACCTAAGAAACTGTCTTCGAAAAATGGCTCCAAACACTCAAGTTCATTTGGAATATACGCTAAGGCATATTGGGTCTTAACCGAGGGCTGTTTTGACGATCTTCCAGAAACTTCCAAAGATTCTCCAGAACTATCCACCTTTTTTGGTGCACTTTTAGCTGTTTTATTTTTGAATAAACGTCTTATATTATCCTTCATTTTCCTTTTCACAGTCGGTTTTTCCCCATCAACGACTTCTTCTATATGCTCAGAGGACAAATCATGAGATGAGTCTTTCTCGTCAAGTGCGAGTTCGGTTCTATTCATTTCTAAAGAACGTCTATATCTGTAGATATTACCTTTGTTCTTCAAAAGTCCAGATACAGTGATGTTGATGATAGTGTCTTGGGTGGAGATCAGGTACTCATGAGATCCATGGGAGGAGTTGGGCTGGTACTGCATATGGTTGAGATTGTACCAAGAAACTGGACAGATTACCTAAAAGGTGCAAAAATTATGTGTAGACATTAGACAGATATTTTGCATAAATTTTAAAATGGCAAGATGGCATGCCTCAATCTTACATTAAATAAAAAAAAATTATGACTATTTAAATAAAATTCTAAAAAAAGAAACAAATAAGACTACTATTTTTATTAAACCACATTCTATATTCCTATAAAACATTATGATAGATAAATAACTTATCTCCCTTTCCCCCCCAAAAAAAAGAAAATTCTAGTATAAAAGCAAAAACTCACTTCTCCATACATCCGTCGCTTCTTACCCTGTCCCCTACAAAACGACGTCTGAAAGGGCAGCCGACATGGCAATTTGGTGTTCAAATACGGCCATAGACTGTCCCATAGAGCTCTATCTCTTAGAAGAAACTTCTCATAATGGTCCAAGTCCTCGGAATTTGCTACAGAGTTGATGTCCGCGGGATCTTGGGAAAGAGCCTCGTGGGTCCACGCAGGCGCGAATATAGCGAGAGAGCAACCGTAGTCATAAGCTATTTGAACTGCCTGTAAAATTTCGTTTGAGTATCTGAATGTATTAACAAGGGTTGTGGGAGTCTTGATAAGGGAAATGATTATATTTAAATTATTTTAATTTCGGCACTCTAGGTGTAGGCATAAAGCAATGTGGCAATCCATCATGTAATATCTCAAAAGTGGAGAACGGATTGTTTTAAGACTAGGTTTCCTATGACCACTGCATAGTCGTCCTTATAAGGAAGTCATTATAAGGAAGGGACCTAATAGACGACATGGTATTACACCAACATATTTGCAATTGCAACTAGTTGGAAAGTGGTCTGTAATCATAACTGTAAGTTCAAATCCGAAAACTGGAAATATCTATGTTTACTAGATGCCATACAACTAGCATACCTGTTGTGTGTTAAAATGTCCTCCACCAAACAAGTTCCTGCCCCATACATCGATACCTATGAAGAGGTCAGTCCGTCTCTCCGCAGCCAACGCCACGCTGTCCTCCACCTGCTGCGGCGACCACGAGTAGTTTGTGAAGATACCGTCCACCACGTCGAAGAACCCCCTACCATAGGGATATAGTAAGTAAAAGCTTTATTTCATCAACTCCTAACCAAGCCGTACCGCCTTCGAAATACGAAGTAGTGTCCGACCGAAGGTTCAGTTTCGGTTTCGATTTCGGCTGAAACTGAGGCCAAATCCGAAATTGCTGGTTCGGCTGAAATTCTTGTTTCTGTTAGACACTACAAATAAGTAGAACAAGAAAAAAATATCTTAAAAAGATCAGCACTACGACATAAAAATGTTTGTATACTATTTTTTGTTTAGGTAATTTACTCGTTACTGAGTGACTGACAACGCACAGTTGAAACCATTTGACCACCGACATTTGGCATCTAAGTCCTTGGGAAGCACTAAGAGAGAATTTCTCGAAAAAACGAGATTTTACTTTTCATAGTCCACGTAAACGAAGTTACGGGCTACAACTAGTTATTGTACATATTTATTGAGCTATAGGTGAGTAGTGTACTGAAATGGACACAATATATAATTTTATATAACCTTTATACATTTTCGTGTGTCATTTTTTACTACATTCCGCCTTAGTGTGAGACAATCAGCTGATCAGTCTAAAGTTTTTAGTATATTTGTCAGGAAGTAAATATATAAATTAAATTGGTAATTGGTGAAGCTGATATGAGTGTGACATGTAATGGTCGTGACTTTCATTTCGGTTCCGCGAAACGTCTTTTATTTTTTTTCTTATCCTGGTCAACCTAGCGCAGGCATCAGGTTTATGAAAATATTGTATGTTTTTTTTAACATTTTTTAAAGTGTTATTCGCACACTTAGGAAATTGCAAAAGATATATTTAGAAAACGTATAAAAATATGAACGCAGCGGGATTTGAACCCGCGCCACTTGAAAACCGTTTAAACTTGAACTATTCAAATTTTTATACGTTTTCTAAATATGTTATTGTATGTATTGTCAATATAGCGTTGCAAGATTATCTTACATTGATACAGACTGGTGAGGCTGTTTATTAAACATTTTCCCAACACGCGGAGCACCTAAAATGGACGGAAACAAGCAAATGGTATGTGTGTAAAACAAAAAAAGCAAGCACGTGATGTTTTCACTCTGCCACATTCAGCTATTTCTAGGGAACACTAACTTGTTCTTATCGTTGAGAGCATTCTGCCAGCTGAGACTCCCGTCGTGCGTGACACTGTCGTACCACACCAGGAGAGGATCCTCCAACTCCTGGTGCAACACCTGGTGAAGGTGCTGGACGAATTGGAGGAGAGTCGCGGGTTTCGATATCTATATTTATATGCGTATATACGAAAAATGCAATTTATGTATGTGTATGCGCTTTATGAGAAGTATACAATAATGGCCTTACTAAGTTATAATGCTCAACTAAATTCTGTTAGTATTAAATTGGAAACTATATATAGAAAACTATTAGAAGCAGTTCAAATCTAAATTGGTTGTTTTAAAAAATATATATTATTTGATTCTATAATAAAATGATCAGCTATAAAATAAAATCTTTCAAGAATTTTTAATATAATATATTTTCTTATTACACGTGAAACATACATAGAACTCACAAAAATCACGCAATTACGGATTTATATCGTTAATCGAAATATTCCTATATTTATATAATTACACACCTTATTTTCAATATTAAGTAGCCAGCCATCGAAACGCAATGTCTTGGCGATCGCTACGAGAGCGCTCGCGAAGTGTCGCCAGTCGTCTTCCGATTCTAATATTTTGTCCCAAAGGGCAGCTCCGTCCGCCCACTCCGTTATAACTGTACCTTAGTAGGGAAATTAAATATTTTATTAAACATATCGAGGTCCTCGTGGCGCAGTGGTACAGTGTCTGATTGTAATGCGATTATTTGTGGGTTCGATTGCCACTCGGGGTGATGATTATGTTTTAATTATTTTCATTTTATCACTCTGGTAACACAAAGCCCCTATTTGTTGACGTCCACCACACAACAGGAAAAGTCTTAAATTCGGGCAAAAATTTTAAGAATAGTAAAAAAATGTGTTTCTGAATAAAAATTACGCATAAAGATAAATTCATTAAAGTGCAGAAGAACTTTTTAATTTTTTTAATACAATATATTAAAAACTGTTTTTGTTATTTTTAATACTGGCATAAGTCCAAAAAAAATGTTGTTTGTGACTTATTTGTATTTCGGTTACAACGAAACACTTATAAGGTCTAATAAGGATATATTCATATTAATATATTAATTTATTTTAAAATGTTATTCTCATTTACTTAGGATGAAAAAATTTATACGTTTCCTCATTTTTTTACCAAATAACAAATCTATGAGGCTAAATATATACGTAAATATTCTCCCCTTTCAAATATTAAATGCTTAAATTAACTAATTAAGCCTTCAAGCCTCTCAGCCAAGCACTGCCTAAACGTTTAAAAACACTAATTTGTTTTCTTTCCTTTTGTATATGCATATCTAAATGTTTATTAGCATGGCGTATTTACCAATAACTTTGACCCCGTGCGCGTGTCCCACGTTGATCCAGCTCAGTGGAGGTATCGTTATGAAATGGTGACTGAAGTAACAGAATATATCGATGGCGCCCCAGTTGTAGAACGTGTACGCGCTGTGGTTGCCCGTCCCGTCTATTACACTGGAACATATATTATTCTTTTTTTCTCTTGGCGGAGAGAACCTGGTGTCAGACACTCCGTTGCACACTTTCCGTCCGAATTCGAGACATTGCGTTATTATTAAATGTCATTATTCCTCCGAGTGGAAATTGAACCTAAAACCATCGCGTTTTCTGTCAGACGCTTTCCTACTGTGTCCCGCCCCCTTGGATCTCCGATATCTTCATAAATATTTGGAGGAACGAATTGGACATGAAACTTAAAAGTCAATGTGTACAGCAAACTAACTGTATCACGATAATATTGTTACTTATAATGACTATTATTTTTTTTTTATTTGAAAAAGATTTCTGGCAAATGCTAACTGTATTTTTTTAAATTAGTCATCCAAATATTAAAATATAAAACAACATTCAAATAAAGAATCTTCTTATAAACCACCGTTACAGGTTTACATTTAAATTTATTTTTGAACTTCATAATTATTAATAAATATTTACATTTAAATAATATATTTAAAAAATACCTATCATCGTGGTATCCGTTGGCCATATCGTGGCAAACCAACGTTTTTGGTAAGTCTTTCCTCTTGTGACGTTCCACTTCATCCGCTTCCGGATCATAGTGGCAAAATGTTTGCGGAGTTTCGAGTTTACTTTTACCAAAAAACTTGTTGACATCAGTATTTTTCACTACATAATCACTGTGCAGTTTTAATTCAACACATAGACTCCTCCAACTTGGAGGATCTTGCAAAAATGTTGATATTTCTTCTAAACTATCTAGCGGTTTACAGGTTAGGTTTTGCTCTTTCCACATTTTCTTTTCTGCCATAATTTAAATGGGAAAGAAATTTTGTTACTCAAATTTCGCACTTATTTTTATTAATAATTAATAAGTAATCTTCGCAATACTCGCTACGCACATTTTGTAATTATTTGTTTACTTGAATGTTTATAAATTGACAGTGACACTTGCACACGCAATGGCGGGTATTTCAAAAGTGTGCTAGAAACGCGCTAGTTGCAGTAAACATAATTATGCAATTTTTCAATATGAATAAATTCTTGTTATCGCAACATATTTTATCATTATTAAAAAGAAATACATAAATGTCTCTCTTCTTGTTTGGCAATCACGTGCTAATGAGTTAGTCTACGTAAAGAAGATTTAACTAATTCTAATACTATCAAGATTAATTTCCATTATATTTTCTTTAATTATGAAATTACTAATAGCTTTATGGTGATTGAAATAAATATATTTATGGTTATATTTATTTGGAATATTTACGTGACATCATTTGATAAACTAGTCAGGATGTGTTCTACTTTGATAAGGACATCTATTATAACTGTTTTGTGTTCCCACAGTCTATGTGACAAAGACAAAACACAAAGAATACCTATTTAAAGTCATACTATGACTTGTTAAAACAATATACAGCTTTTTATTTTTTAATTCTAATAATAGAAACAATATAATTCATTCAAAAATTCTGTCACACATCCTTTAAAATTAGTTGTTGAGTTACATATTTGCTTTCCGCAGGTGCAATAAACGTTTTTAGAAAAAATCTAGATTAAATAGATAGGTACTGTAAAGTTAGTAATGCAATATAAAATTACTTATTTTATTATTTAATCAGACTTGAGTTTTAATTTACTGTACAATTTACTTCTAAATTCTAATAACAAATCTATATTCTAGGATTTATATTACCTGTATAACCTGTACCATTTTACTTAATCCTGTCTGTCAATGTCATAGTATTAAAGTCATAACGATTGTTCCTTGAAGTGCACTTGTGATTAATACAATTTTTTTCTCACCTTCATAAATAAGAAATGTATTTATGATTCAGTAGTGAATAATTATAGCAACATATTACTCATTTGGGATAGTTTTTTTAATTCTTTTCCTTCGTATAAATACTTTGATCTTTGCAAACCGGTAAGTGATGAAGAAAATAAATAACATTTGTTTGTGAATATACTGTTAAAAATTAAATGAAAATATAAAATAAACGATATTATGTCATGGCTATTGAAAAAATCTATACCCGTAGATGAAATGTGGCGTAATTAACAATAGATCTCTAGTGTTTATATGTGATGTTTGAATAGTCTTGTGTTCATTAATTAACTAAAACTTTGATATCTACTTGTAGTTTTATATTTTATTATGTAGCTTACATCACTTTTCACCGCCTAAATACGTATTTTTCACTAATGTATCTATGTTTCTTTCAGAAACAAAGCCATGCAAAGGCACCATTTAATTGTTGGTTAAATAATACATCCACAAATGCCTAAATGGTTTCCAATACAAAAACTTTTACAGGTGCGATTAGGCACATTTCTTTGTATATCACTATGTACTGCTGCTATCATCCAATTACTTACCTCCTATGGATATTATAATTATGATTATTTGGCACAGCACAGCCTTGAAGACTGTCTGTACATGCAAACAAATCCTAAATTAATTGTAAAATCAACTCTACCGGATTGTAAATATGATCATATCCTCCAAAATACAAATACCATTCGCAGTTGGGATATACCAAAGAAGTATAGTGAATTTTTGCCAACTGGAATTATGAATGGCAGCTACAGTCCAGATAACTGTAAACCATTGTTTAGTGTGGCTTTATTAGTGACATACAGAAACAGGCAACATCAACTAGATATATTTATCCCATACATACACAACTTTTTGAGGAAGCAAAATATACATTACAAGTATGTATTTTCGTTGAATAATGTTTCTTTATTAAATACATTCTTAAAGAGCTTTACATAAAAGAATCGGCAAAACATCAGTATTTTAATAGCCTTTTTTTAAGAAAATTTATATTAAAATATCAATTTAATTTTCAGGATATATGTGATAGAACAGCAAGATAACAAGCCATGGAACAAAGGTGCTCTATACAATATTGGAGCAAAACAAGCTATGTTAGACAAATTCCCATGTCTGATTCTCCATGATGTAGATTTACTACCACTGGATCTAAGTAATTTATATGTTTGTTTAAAACAACCTCGGCACATGAGTGCTAGTATCGACAAGTTTAGATTTGTTCTTATATATAAGACACTGGTGGGCGGAGTCCTAGCTATAACATCAGATCAGTACCAAAGGTTGAATGGGTTTTCAAATAGATATGAGAAGTGGGGCGGTGAGGATGATGACTTTGCTGGACGAATTGAATCACATGATCTTGAAATATTAAGGTAAGCATTTAATTTCAAAATATTTATTTGTCAATAATGACTATTTCAGTTCATACAGCTACCAACATTATACAATACTTATTGCATAACATTTTTATTTTTTGTGAATCTCCTCGTTTATCATAAGTGTAGACAGAGACAATCAAGTGAGTGATAAGTCACTCCTAGAGTTTCCACCTAATTTAGAGACTGATATGTGGCCAGAATAACGAAATCTGAAATAAATGACTGTGGAAATAAATATATTACAAATGTAGATATTATCAGTGAGTCAAACTACTAATCATTCATTATCTGCTGAATCCTCTCTCTGAAGCCTTGTGAATAGATTCTTATACAATATATTGTAAAATTATTTCAAATTAAAAATTAAATATTACAACAGTAAACTTAACATTTTATATCTGGAAATTAAAATAATTCCCAAATAAGAATATTGTTTTGTAACATTTTAGCATTTATTATTCTCTATAATGATTAAGTTGATGATATTAGAAGCCTTCACTTTATATGCTTGTATATGTATATAGACCTGTGACTGAGACAAACTATCTTTTAATAATTTATGATATTTTTAGCTTCACGCTTTTTCTAGCACATCAGGGTAATCAGAGAGAACCTAGTATCAAGGGACTTTGCTTTCCTATACTTTTAACCGGAATTCGAGGCATAGCGTGTTAAATGGCGAAACTCAACGCTGCGCCGTGTCTTAGGTAGCGGGGAAATGAAAATAATAATTAAAATATATTCAGAAATCGAACCACGACGACTGTAATCTATAAAAATGCTTAAAATTTGACCTTTTTTGCACTTGCTATTTAGAGTTACATGACTTACTAAGATCTTGAAGGTACACTATGATTAATACAGTAAAACCGTACACCGGAAAGCAACAATATAACAATATAGGCATTTCGTGTAGATATTGAAAAAAGAGTATAAATGTTGTGAATTGCGTTATATTACATTTTGTATAGCTATGTATTTAAATTAAATATTTAATTATTTTATTAAATTAAATATTTTTTTCAAAATATTTTAAATTAAATAATTTTGGAACTCGTTTAACAAAATCCCCCGGCCCCTTTTTGTGTGTTCATCACATGTCAACGATTGAACCTGAGTTAGTTTTTCTTTCGATGCATTTTAAATGATTTACTGCGCTTACGAGTAACTGTTCATAGTTGCTGTACAAGTTATTAACCGTTGCCGTTACAGCCCAAATGACGTAATAAACGAAACGACGAATCGTATTAAGCGTGAACGGAACGTATCAAAAACATGATTTTTTGTTTTCAGATTTCCACCCCACATGTCTAGATACAGTATGCTAATGCACAAACAGGAGAGCAAAAACGTGGACCGCCACAAGATAATGGCGGAGAACGCCGGAAACTCGCAGAAAGATGGACTCAACTCTCTGCGTTACGAGACGGTCAGTGTTACAAATCACCGCCTTTTCACTATGGTTGCCGTTACATTTTGATTGCATCGGAATTCTATATACTCAATTAAAATAGATAATTATGTCTTAATATTTTTAAAAGTTATTAACACTTAAGATTATTAACGTATTGAAATTCTGTATTTTTTTTATTATTTATTAATAATAATGTTCAAAATGTTATATTATAAAATATTTGTAATAACCTTGTATAGTAACATGAACAAGAAAACTTTATCATGATAAAAAATCATAGTAAAATAAGAACTTATAGTTAAATTGACTAACTTGAATCTATATAAGTGGAGCCGGTTCAAATCCTCTTATGCTAATTTATTTATACAGAAATTCAATATAGTTTTTGTAAATTCTTTAATGCCAAAAAAATATACATAAAAATTTATAAATTCGACAACAAGCTAATATTAAATCTTTATAACCGATTAACATATAGTGGTGCATTAATGTATAGCATAGTTATTAAGTTAAAGAATACTTTCTTACACTTTTGAAATAAATTACATGAAATACTCTCTTTATTCATATTTGTATGGTACTTATTTTGTATTATGTAAAAGTAACTCATTATCTGCCAGTTAAAGACCCTTTAAAGTCGGTCCAACCATTCCACAGATTAACCAGCACAAGGACGTACATACAGACAAAACTTGTAGAAAATGTTAGAGTTAGTATACATATGTCAATGTGTGCAATGCTATGTATACATACATATATACATTTAGTAAAAAGTGGTTATTTTAATATAACAAACAGACACTCCGACTTTATTTATTTGTATTTATAGATGTGGGTTCCAATATGTATAGTCTCTAAAGTTGAGACTTAAAAAAACATTATGAGTTATAGAATAAAAACAACTTTTTAGTATTACTGTTAGTAGTAAATTGAATTGTATTGAATGTTTCAATTACTTGTCACCATCATTTTCTTTGCTTTGATACCTAATAACTACATAACTGGCATTAAATCAGTTTTTCTCCCCATTTCTCCCATCTGGTATGAAAAGTGCTGCTTTGAGTTTCGAATTCATTATAAAACGAGACGCTAAAAGAAATCACTGTTTGTCCAGATTTGACGTCATTAATTGACGTTTGTTAAAAAAATATATTATTGTAAAAAAAAATTACTATTAAGTATTTAAAAATGAACAATTTATAAATATTGTGTATTTATGTATATTTAAATAGATCTTGAATGTATATTTAAATCTCAATTTTTTGACAATCTTTTGATGTTGATGTTATTAAATATGTTTTTGTAGTATATAATAGACATATTGTATTTGTAAAAATTCCAAATTTAATTATAAGATGAAGTTATAATATAAATTGTAGTTATTTCCAATTATTATTAAAAGTTATACATTGCTAATTTTTAAAGTTCCAAGACAAAATTTTCTTAATTTTTTATAATATATTTTTATAACTTAGATACTTGTAATTTAATATGAATGTTTTATATTTAGTCAATATGTTTTTGAGGCAAATGAAATATGATACAAATTACAAAGTGCACGTAAATTAAAGTTTAATTGTAACATGCATAGAATATATTTCTGTGTATTAAATAAATTATTGCTGTAAGTTAACATTGTAATAACAACTAAGTCTCTTAATAATAAATTAGCACATATAATGTGAAAACTAAAAAAGTTCTAGTGAAATTTATATTATGATTGAAATAATTCTTGACGTCATATTTTTTTTAGACATCTTTTTCATAAAATGTGTGGTACAATGGTTTTTGATTCGGAATCGATTTCATTTACAAGAATCGATTCCGAGAATTAACATTTAAAAGAACCGAAACGATACGAAAATCAATTCTTCATCTCATAAATCCATACCTAGTTCCACCACTCAACCCACAATGTCTCGAATGCGAGCGGAAATTGACACTAGATACTCTGGCTACTAAAAGAACGTGAAGCTAAAAAAACAAAAGACATTTGACATTGGTAATAGGCGTTTTTGTGTAACAGATTATAATAGATGGTTATTTTTATCCTTTATGAGCTCTTTTTAAAATACTGTATTAAAACAAAATATAAAATAATGGTAATTTAAGTAATACTTGAATTAAGTTAACATTAATTGAGTCAGTTTTAATTGGTTGTAAATTTGAAAATGTTATTTATTAAATCATTTACGTATTACTTCAATATATTTTTTATTCATTTTACTTGATGCATTGATGTATAAAAAAACGATTTTTATACTAATTTAATGTGTGTGAAATGCTTTGTTTAAATATAAAACGAAACGTGGTATATAGCTTGAATATTATTCATATTCTTACATGGGCAGGTGTGTCAATTGCATATGCATATGCGTCGATAGTAGCCCGAGAGTACCCGAGGGACCTATACATGTATAGATAGACATTCACTCCATGTTTTATCTATAAGTGGAAACTTAATCGGATATTATTTATTTATATTTTGTAAACGCTAGTTGTATTTCTAATTTTAAAACAATGCTTAATTTATTTGTAATTGCTCGAGTAATGTTTAATATGCTAAAGTGACACTTGCAATTATCGCTTGAGGCAAATGTTTTGATTTTGAAAGTGAAGGCTTAGAGGAGGAAGTTACTTATAAAAAATATTTGCCGAACTTTATGACTTAACTCATATCATACACAAGTATTTTTGTGTAACTTTATTTTATTTTATTGTCATATCCCCAAGTTTCATGTGGGATTTGTACCCACTGTCATGGCGTATTATTCAGTAAAATGCCAATTATTCAGTCCGTCTCTCCAAACACAATGTCTCCAAATCGAACTGAAAGTGATGAATGGAGGACGTCAACACTCTCTAAGAGAACTAAGTGTTACAGGAGATGTGTCAAACTAATTAAATATATGGGATTACTTATGTTATTTGAAATGTCACTGGACCTAGCTTTCGGCCTTATTATATGTACTCTTGTACTTTTAATTCATGTTGCTCTTCATTATAAATAGATTATATTACATAAAACGTTATATGTAACAGATTAAAATTCTATATGGGTTAAATGAACAAAAAAGAAATACTGAAAAATACCGTTCACCGTTGTTTTTCAACGTTTGTGGATCTAAGTTCTGGGCGGTCATAAAGTTTGGCATCAGGCTATTACTGAACTTTTTTTTATACGTTAAGTCTCGTTTCAAACTTAATTATAAACCAGTCGCTTTTGTTCACCATTGTTTAGATTTTATTTTTTAAGTGATTTATTTTGATGCTGTAATATGTGTAGTATGATGTATTGTTTTGAATGTGTTTGTTTTTAGCTTGTGTTAATATACAGTTTTGATATATATCTCTTGTCAGACTTTTGTATATTTATGAATGAAATACATGAATTGGGAACTCTTGTTTTATTTGTTCACGGAACGCGCCGCTCTCTCCGCTCGTGACATAGGTGGTTTAATAGTACACTTTACAATTCTATTTCATATATTATTGACTTCGATTAACTTCGTTTTAATATTAATATGATATGAATGGTCTTCGCATTTCAAGAATTAACCGTGTAAATATGTGTAATATTTGTGGGGAGAATAGAGATAAATACAAATGTACTCCGATTTTCATACTTTCAGCAACAACTTTGGCAACCGATGGTGTTTGACCAAAACTATATACTTTACAACTCTGCAAAATGTAGGCTATTAATAATGAGTTATTTTTAGTGTGGATTTTAAGCTCATTCCATAAGTTTGTAATTCGAGTAAAGAATAATAACGTCTCACGTTCGGTTAAAAGTCCTCCAAATGGCCTGCAAGTTAAGTGCGAAATGACACCGAATTGTGAGTAACACCAAATTTGTCCAAATCGAGCCCACAACATACATGAAATGCAATTTCTCCTCGCGAGAACGATTACATTTAAATTGTTCACATTCCCCTGTTTCGGTAAAACTATATCTCTAATTCGGGTGAAAGCAGACTACCCACTTGATAGTCTGCTCGGAGCGCTCGGAGCCTCGCCCATTGTGCAATTTTAAAAGACGTTGCGTTTTGTTTGACCACATCTCCGAATGAAATGTATTATTTTTCGGAATTGAATTCGACTCTACATACGTATATTTCACTCAAAATATTAATTTATGAAGTCATCAACAATCTCTAAATTGTACCAAAAGTAAACAGCGGAGTAATTTACCACAAACTCTCTGCCCCCGCAACTATATAAAACTCACCACAGCCTCCCGAGTGCCCTTGGCCGCACTTGTCTCCACGTAGTGGTCACACGACTTTGAAGTGTAGACTCCGTTGACTTTCTATTATTACATGACTTCCTGTTTATAAGTTATTATTAAAAACAGGCCATTCTAGCAAAGGTGTAAGGTTCTATCTACACTCACGTGGAAAAGTTCTGCCTTACAACACGCAACGTTTCGATTTCAGGCGTCTCGTCATGAGATTCTCACTGCCTACCCCATGCTGTGCGGGGACGAAGAACCACCACTGTATTTCAAGGGTGCCATGTATTTATAGTTGAGCTCTTATAGTGTCTAGGTTAATATGAAAAACATTTGTAGAAAACGTATAAAAAATTGAATATATATAAATAGTTAATGGGACTCGAACCCGTGCCTCGTGTTTACTGTTCCCTGACCGCGCTCTGACCACTAAGCCGTTAGTTCTACATCCGGCTACGTCGAAATTCTTATACACTTACTACAACTTCTTTTTGTTACAGTAGTATTTAAATTTGTTCTTATTTAACTTATATTTTAAAACCATCCAGATTCGAACTTACACTTCTTGAAGTGCACATATAAGTGTATAATCTTAACTGCGTGACGAACACCAAAACTGTTAGTAGTAAATAGCATATATAATACAAATTAGTAGTGGACAATTATATACAAAAGACATATTTAGAAAACGTATAAAAATTTGAACGCAGCGGGATTTAAACCTGCGCCTCTTGAAAACCGTTCAAGCGCTCTGACCGCTAAGCCATGCGTTCTACATCCAGTTAAAATTCTTATACGCTTATTACAACTTATATTTGTTGTTATCTCTGTAGAGATTTTTATAAATTTCTGCTACCCAAAGATTATTCTACGAACTATCGTCTTTCAAGAAAGAATGCTATTTATTAAATATATATTTTGTTAAATTATTTTATACGTTTTCTAAATATATCTTTTTCAATTTCCTTAGTGTGGGAATAGCACTTTAAAAAATGTTAACAAAAAAATTATATACAATTTTCTATTTTTAACATTTTTTTATGTGTGGAAGGAAACTGAAAAACATTTTTAGAAAATGTATAAAAATGAACACAGCAGGATTAGAACCCTCGCGCCTCTTGCATAGTAACAGAAATTTACAAAAACCTCTAACAATCTTCGATCAAGTATCCATGAATATTGAAGATAAAAAAATAATAATAATGAGCGCATAAGACAGATGAACCGGATGGCTTAGCGTTTTCTAAAGAAAATGTTTAAAAAATTATTTTGTTCTTATTATAATTTAAATATAAATAATTGAAATCTATATAAATTAAACAAATTTACATAGTGATTTGTCTAATAAGCGACAATCTAACGCAGACACAGCTAAAGTACTTGTCATATACAAGTTCCTCGTTCAAGTTATTGTCATCTGTAATATTGACAGCGAAGGGACGTCTCGCTGGTACTACAAGTTCAGTTCAGTTTTGTTAAAGGTTTTTTATCGGTTAAGGTTTCAATCATTTGTTAAGGTTTAGTGAACTTCATAACGCCATTTTTATTAGCGAGCTGAGCTTGAATTGTACGCTTTGCTTTCTTTATATTAGAAGACGATTCATTCATTTTTCTATTGTAAAAATCTAATTTTGGAATTGTATCTGTTCCATGCTCTTCTAGAACATCTTCTTCAACTACATTCGCAGGATCGACTTTATTAAGCCAATTTTTAACTGTTTTTGTATATTTTTCTTTTCGAAATATATTTTTATTTGATTCAGGTTTTTTTAATTTCTTTGATGCGCCATGTTTTGAAGGATTATTTCGCTTTCTGTTATCATCTTCACTTTTATCACAATTATTAATAGTCTCTTGATCATTGTCTCCCACACTTAAAACATTTACAGTAATAATTTGGTTCATATTATTTGCACTTGTATTAGCTTCGAATTGTTTTGTACTTTCTATATAGTTTTCTTCTGAATCGTCTTGATCTTCAAATATTTCAGCTTTAAAAAAATCATTCCAAGATATACCTTTTCTTGTTTCTTGAATAACATCTTTTGTTGTAGGTATTTTTGTACTCAATATACTATTTGTTAAATGAGGCGAATTCTGAAAATGGTCATCAGATCTCGTTTCGGTTCTGGTTTCTTTTCCATTAGAGGTATCATCTAAATTAATATTAGGCAATGTATTAAGTAAGTCGACAGATGTAGATACTGATGAAGAATCATTTTTTTTATCTTCAAAATGATCTATTTGAGAGTCTCTGACATTTTCATTCATGGATAAAGTATTTGTATTAGTTATATGATCATCCGTATCTTTAAATCTGAAAATTATTTTTAATTTACCTCTATATAAATTATATAATAACCTATCAAAAACAGAAAGTAAATTACTATAAACTAGTTTATTCCGAGTAAGGTAAACAGAGAGAACAAGATGCCCCATTGCGTTTTGCTTGGCGGAACTCAACGCCGCGCATTTTCATTTCTCTGGTCAAGTTCAAGTCAAAACTTGAACTTGACCAGAGACATGAAAATCAATAAAACAAGCGGAGTAATGAAAGTAATTTTAATATAATCGTTCCTCCGAATGGAAATCGAACCCACAACCAATCGCATTTGCAGCTAGACTCTGTCCCACTGCGCCACGATGTGACCTTTATATAAAACTTGTACGTTTAATTACAATTAGGGCTTGTTAATATTACAAAGACTTCTTTATATTTTATTATTCTAATAAAGTTGTTAATAAATCTTAAAAAATATTTGATATTTACATTATCACTTTTTTGTTTATGGATCGCGAGGGTTCATTAATAGGTTTGATAGTTTTCATGTCACTGTCTGAAAAAAATCACATCTTATATAATTAGTTTAAAACAAACAATATTAAATTGCTAAATTGCTACTGATTCTTTACCAATTTTTATGGTTAATAAGGAAGTCATAACTTTTCGACCAAATGGTGACAGGAGTTTTTCATATTTGCTAATAAGTACATTATGACTGTTTGAAGATGTATTTCTATCCATTTTCTTAATTGTTGTCTAAAATTTAAATCAAAAGCGGCAAAACTACTTCAAGAAATAGCGGCAACTGGCACAGAAGGTATATTACATTTAAAATACAGATTGTCAAATTTAGAATGCAGACAAAACATTAGATTTTTCTGAATGCATAATTCATATTGATGAATCTAAAAAAAATACAAAATTATATAGAATTATTTGTATGTCTGCTTAAAGCTTAAAGCAATTATATTTTAATAAAATAATAATTTCTTATAGATACTGACCAAAATCTATTTATATTTAGACTTGAGATTGTTATGTTCGTAATAATTAAGACATGGTTAAAAAACTTTATATTAAACATAAAGCCACGAAATATATAAAACTGAAACAAAATCGTTTCAATTCTGACAACATTAAAAAAATATTACAATGGTAGCCCTAATTCTTGCAATCAACTTTAAGTCAAATGTCAAAGTCATGTATTAAAATTACAAAAACATCTAAATTATGTACAAAGAGGAAAAGACGTTTAAATTGTTTTCAGAGGCATGTAACTAAAACTAGCCAATGTGTGCACATGTTTAATAATGGCATTAAATTTAGAGAGTTGCGATAGTTTGCCTCCAGATGAAGAGCCTAAACTGAAATATGATCGCATGGGCAATGACGTTCAAAATATACTTTTAAAAGACGCTGTAAGCTGTATTTGTGTGCATACAAAATTTATTTGCTTAGGAACACAGTGGGGAGTGATACATTTACTGGATCATGAAGGAAATACAGTGCCTATATCTCAAGATAACAACCAAAAGGACTTGCAAGCCCATGCCATTGCAGTAAATAAAATCTCAGTAGATCTTAATGGGGACTATATAGCCAGTTGCTCCGATGATGGCAAAGTATTGGTGTATGGCCTCTACACGGATGATAATATCCACAATTTAACATTGGGTAGAGTTGTGAAATCAATTGCTTTGGACCCATTTTATTTTAAATCTGGCTCTGGAAGAAGATTTCTCACAGGTTAAAGTCTGTTTACATTATTAAAACAACAAATTTATTTTTAAATTTAACACATGCCTTAATGATTCTGTAAAAATATCAAATTTATATTAATATTATATGTTAAGAAAGTGTTAATATTATTGCTATTTCTAAATAGTATTTTACATATAAATGTGCTTGTTGTTAATTGAATGCTGTGATATCTTAATTAATTGAATATTTGTACACAATATGTATGTACATAAAAATATAATTATAAACAATTATATTATAATAGGCACTGAACCAATCTATTATCAGTATCAACAGTAAAATATTATTTATTATTTGAACTGTTATGTTTAGGATTATGAATATGCACCAGTTTATAAAACAGTAATATTATATTTAATATTAGATTTATCACAATACCAAATTTGTTTAATTTATAAAATTATTTATAGCTATGACAATGCTGGCTATGCCAATTGACACATTTAAAATCTGATTGCAACAGCATTTCCTCAACTTCAAACAAAAATCTTTAGTATTTATTTTTGTCTTTTGTCTATTATTTCCTCATTGTGTATTTTTTTAAATATACTATATGATATATTTTCACATTTCTTACATTATAAAACATTTCCTGAACATTGTGATATGAACTAAAAGTATTAATAAATAATAGTGCTAATAATACACAATATTTTTATGTAAAGCAGAATAAAATAAAATAATATCTTTTGCTTATCTTGCAGGTGATAACAAACTTATTCTTTATGAGAAAACATTCTTAAACCGTTTGCGAAGTACAGTCCTTTGCGAATGTGAAGGCTATGTTCAGGCAATAGCATGGCATGACAGATTCATAGCTTGGGCTAGCGAAGTGGGTGTACGCGTTTACGACCTCGTGGCAAGGTGTTCGCTGGGCTTAATTCAGTGGGAAAGGAATCCAAATAGATCAATAGAAGATTTTCGATGCAATCTTCTTTGGTCGGCCCCAAAGACTCTTATGATTGGTTGGGTAGACACTATACGAATTTGCGTCATACGCAAGCGAAGTCACATAGAGTTGCAAACTCGTGACGTCACCGAATATCTTGTAGATCCAATACATACATTTCAAACTGACTATTTTATAAGCGGTCTTGGCCCCTTAGATAATCAATTAGTAATACTGGGTGTTCCAAAAGAGAATGATGCCGAAACTCATAAAGCGCAAAGACCTGTGATCTCTGTCGCTGATTACAAAGACTGTGAGTTTTGTGAAGTATCAACCGATAGCTTAAATATAAGAGGCTATGAGGAGTACAACTGTAACGACTACTATTTAGATATGATTATAGAAGAAAATAGATTCTTCATTGTATCGCCGAAAGACATAGTCGTCGCTAGTCCTTACGACATCGATGATAGAGTGGATTGGTTAACAAAGCATGGAAGATTTGAAAAGGCAATCTCCGTTCTGGAGGAAGTGGGTGGCAAAACATCGAAACATTCAGTAGTCGAGGTAGGAGTTCAGTATTTGGATCATTTATTATCGGAACACCTTTTTGAAGAAGCCGCTATCCTTTGCGCTAGGATATGCAGAAACGACAAAGTCTTGTGGGAAAATCAAATTCTAAAATTTTTAGCAGTTAAACAACTACGTGCCATTAGTCCGTACGTACCTAGAAACCCAGAACAAGTTTTAAATCCTCAAATATATGAACAAATATTTTGTGAGTACTTGGATGTCGACGCCCAAGGTTTCTTGAAACTAGTCCAAGAGTGGAACCCTTCCTTATACAAAACGGGTGTAATTGTCAACAAAGTCTTAGAACATTTGTTCACTACTGAAGTCGATAAGAATGTTTATTTAGAAGCTTTAGCTCTGCTTTATTGCTACCAAAAGAAATACGACAAAGCATTGAGCACATACTTAGCTTTACAGCATAGTGATGTCTTTACATTAATTACAAAATACAATATGTACTCGATGATTCACGACAAAATACTCGATCTGATGAGTCTGAACTGTGATAAAGCCATCTCTGTACTCTTAAACGACAAAACCAAAGTACCAGTTGAAGTTGTAGAGAAACAGCTAAAAAATAACGACGAATTTTTATACAAATATTTGGATGCATACAGCAAAGTTGAACCAAATGGCAAATATCATGGAAAACTTGTCAGGTTGTATGCGAAATTTAATCGAAGTAAACTACTTCCATTTCTAAAGTGCAGCGATAATTATCCTATACAGGAAGCTCTAGATGTCTGTCAGAGCAATGAGTTTTACCCCGAGATGGTGTTCTTGCTGGGCCGCATGGGGAATACGAGAGAGGCACTACAAATAATTATAGAAAAACTAAATGATATAAACCAAGCAATTAACTTCTGCCAGGAACACAATGACAAGGAACTGTGGACTGATCTTATAAAACAAACTGTCGATAAGCCAGAGTGTGTCACCTTACTGCTTAAACGGATCGGCAACTACGTGGACCCTCGCATGCTCATCCAGAATATACAATCCGGCTGCGAAATAAAAGACTTGAAAGAGTCCTTAGGAAAGATGATGTGCGACTATCACTTACAAATGTCTGTTCAAGAAGCTTGCAAAGTGATTACTCTGAGAAACTACTTCGACCTCCACGAGAAGTTAATCATTAACCAGCAGAGAGGAATATCGGTCACAGACGAGTTTCTGTGCAGTGTGTGCCAAGGACGCATTATAATTCGGGATTTGTCCAACGCTTCGGACTTAATAGTTTACAACTGCCGGCATTCCTTTCACATAGAGTGTCTCCCGGACGGCGTCAAGTGCGACCACTGTAGCGTCTGCAGCGCTGTGAAGATGTGACCCTCGAGCTCAACTAGATAGGACTGTATATACAAAATATTAGTATTACGTGAGGTCGTTGCCTTACCCCAATAACGTCAATGTTAATCAATGTAGTTTATTAATAATGTTATCAGTATGGTGCTTTTGTAATGAGGTGGCGTGAATAAATTATCCTCAAGTTACGAGTTGCAATTTACATAATAAATCCAGATAAACACTTTTACACATTATAGTATTGTTTATTTATTTTAACCACTTTCAATAAATATTTATGTAAATAAATGGATTCTTTTAATGTAATGGTCGCAATGACGTGTGAAGTGCTGTTTTTACACCATCAAGTATATTAACACAAATTTAGCATTCAACGCATGGCTTAGCGGTCAGAGCGCTTGAACGGTTTCCAAGAGGCGCGGGTTCAAATCTCGCTGCGTTCAAATTTTTATACGTTTTCTAAATATATCTTTTCCATTTTCCTTAGTGTAGGAATAACACTTTAAAAAATGTTAAAAAAATATATATATTAACACATACAGGATTTCATAGGAAAACCAATTCTGAATGTGTATGTATGTCTTTTCTCAATTTGCTAAATGTTATATTTGGTTCTAAAAGCAATTAACCGTTATACAGCCAACACGTACTATATGCAAGAAATACGTGACAATAGAAACGTATATGAAACGAATATTTAAAATATATATTTAATCAACAAAGTCCGTCTAACATACTCCTTTATCTTCGTGCTATTAGCATTGTCATTTTGAAGACCTCTGCTTGTTGTATATATTTTGATATACTTGCTGGATGATACATTACGTACGTTTGATCGTTATTTTTGGCGTGACAAATTACTATATGGGTTTATGTAACGACATTTGACAATAACAAATTATGAATAGTATGTGAAATGTAAATAATATGCAAATAATGTTTGTACATAAATAAAAACGTTGACAATTTAAAACAAATTAATGCAAAATTTGTGATTTTGGTGAGAACGCGGGCAGGTGAAAAATCGAACAGTTAGTAATAGTCGTGTTCATTACACAGGTGAAGCCGCGAGCGGGTCGATAGTTTGATAAATATATTTTTAACTTGCATTAACCTTTGAATTTTTAGTAATCGAAAAGGTTCTGGCAACATTATTTAAAAAAAATGCTGTAGTTAATAAAATATATATAATAATAAATGTAATAAATCCTACAAAGTTATTATTTATAATAATATGTAATCATTATTATTACATAAAGTTTTTTTTTAATTTATTTTAGCAAAAATGTATCTTTATCTTAAATAAATATTTCATGATATTAAATGAAATCTACATTTTTTAAGTATATTCCATATATATTTTTTTAATAATATAAATAATAAGTTTTGTTTTGATAATTGGATATATTTCTTATAATGAAGAACTCTGCACAAATGTCAATCGTGGAATGAAGCAAATTGTTTATTCCCATGTGGTGTTGAAAAATGGACGCGCACATGATTTTGTGAGCGTTTGAAAATGTTTTCTTTTAATATTTTCACGCGTTGAACATTAAAAATCGACGAGATAGTGCAAAAGTGTCGTGTGAAAATGACAGATATGCCTCCTTATCTCTCTGTAAACGATGAGGAGAATAGTGGTGAGCCCGATAGTGATTCTTCGGACTTCGAGGATGATTTACCTTTAAGTTTCAATAAGCCAAGGCATTTAGAGCCTATAAAGGGCGCTGAACGCGAGGAGCACACGTGGAGGGTTAAGGAGAAGGTAGGTGTCGTCTATTTGTTTGGTAAACGACGCGACGTAATTGCGTATCGCACCGTAGTACGGCATGTTACGTTAAAAACAAACGCACATGTACTTTACGCTTTCGTTTACTATTCATTTATATATCAATTAAAACGTCGCAACTATAGGAAGATGATGTGTTTTTATATGATATTTTTTAAACAAAGCTTGAGCTAATGGCATTACGAAATTCAATGACAGTCTTATTGGTATTTTTTTAATAATTGCGAAATAATTTTTATGTTTATGTTTTATGTTATTTATCATCGTATTTGAATTTGTTTGTTACAATAATATATTATTATCATCAAGCAATTATAATTATTGATATGTGATAAGTATTGGATTATTATTGAAGTAGCTGATAATTAAAGTTAATTTAGTTATTTGAGTAATTATCAAACACTTTCTTTATATGCTTCTAGATTTTATTTATTTGAATTTTGTAATATTTCTTACACTACAGTAATTTTTTAGCATGTAATTCAATCATAAAAGGTTTTATATATTAAGACAAAAAAATCATTAAAAATTAAACATATGGCCAGTATTTAAATAATTCCCACATTCCAGTTTGTGGGTTTCTGTTAATTATCATTTGTTTACCTTTTAAATGTTATTTGTACACTTAGGAAATTAAAAAATGCATATTTAGGAAACATACAAATTTTTTTATGTAGTTTTGAGAGATTTGAACCTGCTGTGTTCACTTTTTATACTTTTCCTAAATATGTGTTTATTTTATTTATTAAAAAGCAAAAAGAGTTTAAATTTAAATATATTTAAAAAATGAAATCTTTTTATGTGCTATCTGTAAGGCAAAAGCACTAATGCTCAACATTCTGCTAAAGGATGACACTTTGAAAAAAAAATCCTATACTTGAATTAACATCATCATCATCATGACAACAAATGACATGAACAGGTTGACTCATGCATGGGATTCATAACACTTTTCTTCAGATAATTGGTTTTTAACTGGTAAGATTTTGTATTAGATATTAATGCTTATTGCTTGTTGATTTAAATATTCTAAATCTATGAAATTGGTGTATTATTACTATGATTGTCTTGTTATTTAGGCCTCTTTTTAAGTTAATTTTAACTGTTGTCTAGTTGTGAGTACCAGAAATTAATCAAATATATTATTATTATACTATTAGCTTATTTTAATGAAAACTTTCAATTAATGTAAAAATTAAGTTTATATTTGAGTTTTGTTTGATTTACATTAGCATAATTTAAAGTAGACAGTGTCAACCATTAGGTTGTATGTGGAGTCAACTATTAATGTCTATTAATGACACCAGTAAAGGGTTAGATGTTTATATATTCCAAAGCTGATATGGAAGCATCTATAAAAAATTGAGACAGTGCATTCTGATGGCTACTGTGTCAAAGAAGAATGGATTTTTTTTTACATTTTACACTGAGGAAATCTTTAGGAAATTCACACTGAAATTTCCAAGAGGAGCTTGTTTGAATTCCACAAAGTGTATAACATTTTCTAGAAATATTTTTCAAGATTAGATATCCGTGAGAAGAAGCAAAAAAAACTTAAGGCTGAATCTTGAACAAGCCAACAGGCTGTGAGAAAGTTAAATAATAAATATAAATAAATATAGTCATCAAGCACTGAAAAGTAGTAAAGTTATTTTTTAATCTCATTTTCTATTATTGTATTTTGTATTCTACTCTATTATTAATTTTATAGCACAAGCTGTACTTAGTCTTCATTTTATAGTTATTTTTGTTAATTTCTTATGATAAAACATATTTTAAAGTGATAGCCACACCACAGCTATAACTATTATTTGTGCCATATTTGTCTTGTTTTGGTGCATTTGATTTTTTATAGTGTTATCTTTTAGTGCCTATGACAAGGCAAAGAAGAATATTCTTTTTAGTATTAAATATGATAGTTATTCAAGATTTTATATAGAAAAGTTAATTCCAAAATGTTGCTCTAATTGTTAAAAAAAGTGACTCATTCTCAACTAAATACATTTCAATTTTAAGATTGAAGTTTCATTTGTCCTTGAAGTGCATTACTTAATTATTAAATGTTTAAATAATAGCATATATTTTAAAATCTATCTCAAGTAACATTTAAGTGAGAAATTGACTTCTGTTATCTTGAGTTTGATAAAAAAGTATAAATTGTTTTATACTTTTTGTTTTTATATAAATAAAAGAAAATCTTATCAGTATATCTTAAAACACATACTTAACTTAGTAAATTGTTTTTTGAATTTAACTGTAGGCTGTCCAGAATTCTCATCAGCAAATTTATAGAATATATTTTAAGGCAGAATTAGTGGGACCATTTTAAATTTGCTTGTGTAGTGAGAGAAGCTTACATAGACCAGTAACATATATTCTAATTTGAACTTGGTTTGCAAGGAGATACAACCAGTGCGTGGGCGACATTCTGGTTTAAACTCCTCCTCCTTGTCCTTCAACCAGCACTTTAAATTAATTAATTGTTAAGGTATTTAATCTTATGTTTAAAAACTAAAAGTATATTTAATAAATTATTTGTATTATTTGTAGTACAAAACTCATTGTGTGGCACTTGTTTTGTGCCTCAATGTGGGTGTGGATCCTCCAGATGTGGTGAAGACACAGCCATGTGCTCGACTTGAATGCTGGATAGGTATGTATTAACATTTCATATTTTTCTAATAGTAATATTTATAAAAATCTTTAATTTAACTTAAAATTATACAGAACATATTAGTTAATAACCAAAATATAATTTTGATCTGAGCTTAGCTTAAACTCTAGCGTAGAACAAAAACTTTACTAATTTTTTTATGTTTCTTTGTTTGCTTACAAGTTTGCATTTACAATTGTAAAGAAAGCAGTAATATTCTATCCATTACTTAACTAATTTTTACTTGTTTTAGTAAATATAAATAGTATTTTTTTATTAAAATGAATATAATCTATCTAAAGAATACTTAACATTCAATTTTAGATCCCAATTCAGTATCACCGAGCAAGGCTCTAGAGAGCATTGGACATGCTTTGCAGACTCAGTATGAGAGGTGGCAGCCGAGGGCACGCTACAAACAGTCTTTAGATCCTACTAGCGAAGAGGTATAAGTTTTATAACTTAATATTTTTTTCAGCTTCATGCACTTTGTCACAAATCCCTGTTCTCCAATTTCCACTATCGATATAGAGACTTGGTTTCAGGATAGGTGAGTACTAAACGCCGCGCTTTATGTAATAAATATGATCTTATAAAATTCATAATTAGGTGGTTCGATATTTACTGGGAGGCAGGACTCAAGAAATATAATCCTGCGTCCGAGTACAGATCGAACCAACGACTATCGCGTTTACACTCAGGCACTGTCCCAATGCGCCATGATCTGTATTCATGATAATTGGTATTATACCTCTTGAAGAAAATTACATAATATTTTATTTTCTTCCTAAATTTATGCGATTGCCTCAAATTCGAGTTTGATTGAATTATTCAATAAAACAATAGTTATTTCTAATCTTCCAATTGACGTGAGAGTGCAAAATAGTAAAAATGCGGCTGTTTGGGTCGAAAATGTTGACTGGATTTTTCACTATATGCCTCTACCTTTCCCGAAAAGTACCGAATATTCGAGATAAAAATACATATTCACCCAACGTTGTCATGACTCGTGAGTCACTGTACAAATTTATAGTGACGTCATACTCAAAAAAGTATCTCAGATGAGACATCGGTCGTAAAGTGGTGGGCGGCGCCGCGTGCTAGCTGTTAGCTATTAGCTAATTAGGTTCGAACGGCTTTGCTCTAATTACGAATGTTAGGGTTTCACTTTGAATACTTATAATTTGAAAAAAAAATGACTAAATATTAATTACGGCGGAGCTTTTAATTATTAATTTAAAAACTTTGTTAAAGACCGGTGGGTTTTATTACTCGGTTAACGGTTATTGGCTTAATGCTTCAGGGGTGTGAGTTTAGAAATACATTTATATTCATTGTGTCTCGATATATTATTTTTATCTTTATTGTCACATAGTGTTTTTACACTATGCTTTGTTTTCAAAGCATCCGCTGTCTGTACGCGTATATCTTTCAAACTACTAAACAGATATAGTTGCAAGAGACTAAACTATTTTAGTGAAATATGCCAGAAGTTATAGCAAATAAAAAATTACCACGAGAGAAATATAATGGTCAATACCTACGACGCGAAGCTACGTATCGCAGTTTACTTGCTCGCTCGCAAGAAATATAGGAAAATATAAGCTGTATTATCCGAGAGGAGCCGGGCCGGGTCGCTAGTCGGTACATATAAACCTTTCGTTACTCACTGAGTGACAGATGATTCGTAGCTCATACCGGGTGTAGTAAGCTGGAATTTTGCATGTACGTTTTTCGGCGTCTAGAGAGACTAGACTAGATCTCATCGAGTCCAAGTCACAAGTGTAAGTGACAAATAGAGTAGTTTGGAAAGGATAGAAGTGTCGACCCGGTATATCCTTTTTATGGTAATGAAATTAGTTCTTAAATAATGTTTTATTTGCGAAGATGTTTTTATATATATGAAACTAATGCTTATCCAAATGATTGAAGACGTTATTTATCACAAGTATTCAATTTTAAACGAAATTACCTTTCACATTATTTGATTTCAGCGAATATAATTGGAGATATCATAGTATTAAAATATCAGCGCAACAAAATTATGAATAAGTATGCGCTTCGGGAACGGGCAGTATAGTATATCGTTGTGCAGTTCACGCGGGCGAAGCCGCAAGCGGGTCGCTAGTTTAACATAAGTTTGCATGAACTTGTTCAAATATCGTTATAATACTTCAGAGAGTAGACGCTTCCGGGCGTAGGGAGACAGTGTCGCATTTGCGCTATGCGAATCATTGTTGTAATTTTTTCAGTCTAGATATGTAATGTCTCAAAATTGTACGGAAAGTGGATCACTTCTGCCTGCCGGGACCCATTGTATGCTGAAAATGCTAAATAAATAAACAAATATTATATATGTATATAGTTAATATAACAATTTTATTTAAACGAAATTACCAGATTAAGAAGCTGTGCTGCTCGTTGCGTCGCAACGCCAAGGAAGAGCGCGTGCTGTTCCACTACAATGGCCACGGTGTGCCCAAGCCCACTTCCCAGGGGGAGATATGGGTTTTCAATAGAGTAAGTTTTACGTTGTTTTATAATATTTTGTAGTGTCTTTATAGTTATGACTGAACACAATGGATGTAGGTACAATCTCCACTCGACTGAATGGTTTCATCAAGAATATTTTTGTCGTAATATAATTCGTCGTTCTAATAATCTCACTAGGCAATAATTGACAGGTCTTCTATTATATGTATTAAGCTAAACTGGCAACGTACTGTATTTTGCTTAGATGCTTCTTGTGGAAACAACAATAAAGTGTTCAAATAAGTTTACAGAAACACATACATACATACGTACATTCATACAAACGTGTTTGTTGTAAAAATTATATTTTAGGATAAGTTAATATATCCCCGAAGTATGCAGAGCTAATAATATAACTGAATAGTACCTACGTTATATCATTTATATGTATATAAATAAAACTTTACTAAGTTATTTATAATATTAGCGTATACATGAAAGCCGTTTAAAAATAAATTTCAAATATGACTGTCTAAAACAAACATTTACGTTTAGAAAACGTATAAAAATTTGAACGCAGCGGGATTTGAACCCGCGCCTCTTGAAAACCGTTCAAGCGCTCTGACCGCTAAGCCATGCGTTCTACGCATGTTTTTTCAATTTCCTTAGTGTGCGAATAACACTTGAAATAAATATTCATTTACTTTTGTTTTAGACAGTGACAACACCTTTGTGCTTAGGTGTGGTATCTTTAAGTATATACTAATTAATAGTCAAACGTGTTTGTTATTTATTTTTTTCGAAATATTGAATATTCATATAAAGATGAAATGAAACATTAAAAAATTAGCTTAAATATATAATTTAAATTGTTGTATTATTTTATTTATGAACCGATTGCAATAAAATAAACAATAAAAATAAAAATTGGTTAAGCCGTTTCTGAGATAAGCGTGCACAAAGGCACAGACAAACAGAAGAAAATAAATAAAAAGTCATTGTTTTGGGTTATGTGGGGTAGTATTTTTATATATTTTCCATGTACTGACAGTTATCATTTACATTTTTATTAGATGTATAGATTGTTTCTGGGCCTTGTACCCACAATTTCTTTTGACTTGACTGATGGAATATTTTAAAAGAACTTGAATTAACGATCCTCGTAAAGCAACTATAAAGGTATAATGCAAGCTAGGCGTAATTGATGTGTGCTCTTGTTGCAGGCCTACACGCAATACATTCCGCTGTCCATGTACGACCTGCAGACGTGGATGGGCGCGCCCTCGCTCTACGTGTACGACTGCTCCAACGCCGGCGTCATAGTGGACAACTTCAAGCAGTTTGCGGAGCAACACGAGCGGGATTACGAGGTTGCAAGGGAGGAGGAGGAGGGTCTAGCTTTTGGCGTGTTCTCGTTACTTAAAGAGTGCACTGGTGCAGATGCAGGCGAGCTCGAAGGGCGCGGACGCGGGCGCGGGCGGGGGCGGGGGCGCGGGCGCGGCGGTGTCGTACCGCAACTGCATCCAGCTGGGCGCGTGCGCGGCGGGGCAGAGCCTGCCCATGTCGCCCGAGCTGCCCGCCGACCTGTTCACGGCCTGCCTCACCACGCCCGTCAAGATGGCCATCAAGTGGTTCGTGCTGCGCACGCGCCTGCGCGTCGCACGCGCGGACCTCGTCGACCTCATCGACAAGTTAGCACGGCCTACTAAGTTCATATAAGCGGTGCTTAGGTGGCACATGTTTTACGTATTTTGACATTGTCTCAGGATCCCCGGGCAGGTGACGGACCGGCGCACCATGTTGGGCGAGCTGAACTGGATCTTCACGGCCATCACGGACACCATCGCGTGGAGCTCCCTGCCGCCAGACCTGTTCCAGCAGCTGTTCCGCGCTGATCTGCTCACCGCCAGTCTCTGTAGGAACTTTTTGCTAGCCGACAGGATAATGAGGTGATTGTGATTGATGAATATTTGTACAAAACGAGCAAAAGCAAAGCACACAAGTGTAATGTGAATGTGTAATGTGGCGGCAGGTCGTACAACTGCACGCCGGTGTCGTCGCCGGCGCTGCCGTCGCTGGCGCGGCACCCGCTGTGGGCGGCCTGGGAGCACACGCTGGACCTGGCGCTGGCGCAGCTGCCGCACGTGGGCGCGCTCCGCCCCTACCGCCACTCGCCCTTCTTCCGCGACCAGCTCACCGCCTTCCGCCTGTGGCTGGACCTCGGCGACCTGGGCGACTGGTCCGTGGCGCGGCCGCCGCCGCACCAGCTGCCCATGGTGCTGCAGGTACTGCTGAGCACGCTGCACCGCGTGCGCGCGCTGCACATCCTGTGCCGCTTCCTGTCGCTAGGCACGTGGGCGGTGCGCGCCGTGCTCGCCGTTGGCATCTTCCCCTACATGCTCAAGCTGCTGCAGGCCTCCGCGCACGACCTGCGCGCCTCCATGGTCTACATCTGGGCCAAGATCATCGCGGTGGACCCGGTCAGTACCTTCGCCACCAGCCCCCCACACCCTCTGCCACTCCACAACTTCGTGTGTAACTAAACGTGTTGTCTGTTGTAGAGCTGTCAGGTGGACCTGGTCAACGCCAAGGGACACAAGTACTTCCTGTCGATCCTGCAAGATCCAACTGTTGATGTATGCTACTTATATATTGTATTTTTTTATAAATACTATTCGTTTAGTATCTATTTTGATAACATGTTATTTTTTTAGATCGAGCATAGAACTTTGGCGGCGTTCGTTCTGGCCGGTATAGTTGATAATTACCCAGCGGGACAAGAGGCCGCATTACAGGTTTCGTATCATTATTTTTAATTGGGTATTTTCAAACGTAAAGGTGTTTGTCGTTTGAACTAAATTGAACAGTCTGTGCGGTCGGCAGGGCTCCATGATCTCGCTGTGCCTGGAGCAGCTGGAGACGGGCGGGGCGGGCGCGGGCGCGTGGCGGCTGCAGCAGTGGGCCTGTATCGGGCTGGGCCGGCTGTGGCGCGGCTGGGACGCGGCGCGCTGGGCGGGCGTGCGCGACCTGGCGCACGAGAAGCTAGCGGCGCTGCTGCCGCACCCGCGCCCCGAGGTGCGCGCCGCCTGCGCCTTCGCGCTGGCCGCCTTCGTGGCCGCGGGCGTGGGCGGGCGCGCGCGCAGCGACCACGCCAACGCGCTGGACCAGCAGGTGGCCGTGCAGCTGGCGGCGCGGCTGCCGCGCGACGCCTCTGCGCTCGTGCGCGCCGAGATTCTGGCCGCGCTGCAGTGGATGGTGCTCATCTTTGAGCAGCACTTCATGGCCGTCTACATCAACGAGAGGACGCGGCGGTGCGACAGGTACTGCCACCGGAATCTCACTGTTTATTTCAGTTGTCGATACTGATGTTCATGCCTCCCCTTCCCGTAGAGAGGCGGCGCGAGGCGGGCGCGGCCACATCGACCGCGGGCTGGACGCGCTGGCGCCGGAGCGGTCGCCCCGCACGCCGCCACACGCTCACTCGCACCCGCCAGCCCTGGCCTTGCCCGCTATAGGTAATGTCTTACTGAAAAACTATGCCAGCTATGTTAGCGAACGTAATTATGTATAAAATACATACAACCAAGTCTATATTATGTTCCTTAAGAGAGACCACTTTTTTCCACTTTTTACCACGTAAATGTATGTACAAGTGCAATCTCGTGCAGTCAGTAACGCAAGTGTCGTGTCGCAGGGTTCGGCTCGGTGTATATGAAGCTGTGGGAGACGCTGAGCGCGATGGCGAAGGAGCCTCATCCGCAGCTCTCACAGATGGCCAATGATATCATCAATTACGTGTCTAACCAGGTTTGTTCCACGAGGCAAATTCCGATAGGAAGTTATATATGAGATTATCCAAATCACAAATACGGCATCCCGCGGGATTGAAAATTCCTAGTCCCACAAATACCGAGATTGACAACCGTCTGCGGAATTGGATTAATATATTTAGCGCCATCTATTATAGTTTTCGAGGACTAACTATGGTCTAATCGTTGGTCGGAGTCGTTAAGTTCATGTGATGGACCGGATCCTAATTCCCGGTTGAACACATAGCGTTAATGAATGCATAGCTTTATAGCAGTGAGTGATTACTTATTCAGTGTTCTGGTGTCAGAGATGACATATATTTCTTTATTAGTTTTCGAAATATATGAAGACTATATATATAAGAATGAAAATTATTATAATGTATTACAATATTTGATCTTTATTATTAAAAGAAAAAATATGAATACATTAAATTTAATTTTGTTTTTAATAAAATTAAAAACAATGTTAACAAAACATAATAAGAACCGACGTATGAAAGTGCGACATGACCTTTAAATCCATGCCTATCTTCATATGGACTATACGTAATATGTCGGGGATTGGATGTACATCTTTTTGCTACTGCAGGTGGACAGCGTGGGGCGCGACGCCACGATCCCGCACGCGCCTGCGCACGGCAGCGGCGGCTCCAGCTCGCTGCCGCCTTCGCCGAACACGCGCGCGCCGCACGCGCACGCGCACCCCGACACGCGCACGCTGCCACATATGGGTACGTACCACTACGCAGTCCCTGTACTGTGGAAGGTGGGGAATGACAATCTCAATATTTCAATCTACTTTCAGGACGCGGCAAGTTCGGGCTCCCGCACACGATATCAGAAGACTCGGTGGCGCATCGGAATCGCGAACGTGACTCCACTTCTTCGAATTCTAGTACGACTTTTCTATTGACTTAACTAATAAAAGGGTTCCCTAAAATACTTCCTACTTTTCCTTCAGTCCACGTGGACAAAGTTACCAGCGAAAGTTGGTCTCATATAGCACTTTTAATTCCTTTTTTATATATTTGCAGGTCAAACAAAAAAACCAATAGTAACTACTCAGTTCGTGGAGTGGGCGACGGCGCAGTTCGCACGCGGCGACGCCAGCGGCGGCGTCGGCGGACACTTCGCGACGGGGGAGGCCGAGGCCGCCGCCCCCGCCGCAGCCGACGCGCCCGGCCCTGCGCCCCAGCCCACGCCCGCGCCGCCCGCCGCCGACTGCGAGAGCCGCGCCCACCACGAGCGCGTGTGGCGGCGCGCGCGCAACCGCAGCATACGCAGGGAGGCGCGACGTTAGTGACGCCTGAGGCTTATGTCTTATATTGTTTTTTTTTCCATATTTTGTATATATTGTATTTTAATTTCATAATTGTTATGTAAGAAAGTATTTACAACAATATGAAATATTTTTCCAGTATTGCGGACGGCGCCGCCGCCTCGGTTGGAGACGGTCGCGTTCCACTCGCGCTGCCCGCTGCCGCCCGCCGTGGTGCAGTTCCACCCGTACGAGCAGCACGTCGCGCTCGCCTCCAAGGAGAACTTCGGCATCTGGGACTGGGGCACCGCCGCCAAGCTGTGCGTGGGCGCCTGGCGCCGCTCCTGGGGGCGCATCACTGCGCTCGCGTACCTCGACGCGCACGCGCACGCGCTGCTGGCCGTCGCCAGCCACCTCGGCACGCTGGCCGTGTACCGGCCCGGCGAGCCCGGGGAGCCCAGCGAGCCCGCGCTGCTGGCCGCCTGGCGCGCGCTGGACGCAGCGCTCCGCGCCCGCGCCCCACCCGCCGCGCAAAGCCGCCGTAGCTGCGCGCCCGCCGCGCCTCGCCTGCGCCGTGCCGCCCGCCGGCACGCTGCTGTACGTCGGCGCGTTCGCCACTCGCTGCTGGCCGGCGCCGCGCCGCCCGTGGCCGTGCGCCTGTGGGACGCGCGCGCCGAGCCGCTGGCTGCCGACATCCCCACCGAAAGGCGCAGACGCGCGCCTGCCACGGCGCTGGCGCGGTGGCGCGCAAGCTGGCCGTGGCTTCGCGGATCGGCTCGGTGCGCGCGTGCGGGACGAGCGCGCGCCCAGCGTAGCCCGTGGTCCGCTGGCGCCGTGCACGCCGCCGCCGCGCTGCTGCGCGCCGCGCGACGACGTGCGCGCGCTGGTGACGGGCGCGGCGGACGAGGCAGCGCAAGATGACGCAAGCTGGCCGCGCCGCGCGTAGTGGTGCGTGCGCCCGCGCCGCCGGCCGCGCTGACGTGCACGCGTCCGCCAGGGGGCGGCCCGTGAACCAGAGCATCACGGTGTATGACCTGGACGGCTGCGCGCTGAATAGCATCCGCTTCCACGAGGGCTTCATGGGCGCGCGCATCGGGCCGGTGTCGCCTGGCGTTCCACCTGGGCTGCGCTGCGCGCTGGGCGTGGGCGCGAAGGACTCCACGGTGTCCGTGTACGTGTCGGAGGCGCGCCGGTGACCCTCGCTGTACGGCCTCGCGCTGCCGCTGCCCTTCTCGCAGTGACGCCGTCGCCACTGGTACGCAAACGAATTACATACATTAGTACAAGGAAGGTTATTATTGGAATATAAGTTTGTACAACTTTTCAAGCATATGCGAATGTTCTTGCAGGTACTGAGACCACAAGCAACAAGGCAGCTCAGCGCCCGCGCCGCAACTAGTATAGCGGACTCACTGTATCTACTTGTATATACCCTATATCTATATATAATATATACGCATATATCTATTGTGCACACGTTTGTCCACTTACTCGTCTAATTATGATTTTTGTACATTTTACAAAAATATTTATTGTGTTCAATTGTTTATAAAACATAAGCGTATATTTTTTTTAAGAAAAGCAACTAGTTTTCTTCTATAATTACGAAGGAACTGGTGGTCAAGTGTGTGCATGTAATGCAATTCGACTTCCAAAACTTAGATGTAAGTTGCTATCTTCATTCTACTGACATTCACTTTACGACGCAAGCACCCTGAGTACTACAGTCTGTAATTTCTAGTCTGCATTGGAATTAATTGTTCAGAAATTATACACTTTATGAAATTTTCAAAAATGTCCTAAACCCACCGAACAGTGCCATAAGTCGAACAACTCGTCTATTCTCTTAAGCTTTCCTGTTAACTATTCAGGGTGCTTTTATATATAAATATTGTTTAAAACACCATTAAAACAAACATATTACCAACTTATATAGTATTCTAAAACGAAATAGGCTAATGAGTTTGCTAACTTATATACACAAGTTAGGTAATTTTGACTAAATAACTAATTATATTTGACACTAGCAATATTATATTGTTAATAGTTGGATGTAGAAAAATTGCCTTTTTTTGTACAAAACTAATGTTAAAATAAGTCGTCGACATTTTTTGTATGTTTCATATATATATATTTGTACTTCTCTAGTAATATTTCTATATTATACGAATAATGAATAGTAAATGAAATGTCATACGAGCTAATGAGCTCGTGCGTTTCGCTATGGCACTATGTAAGGTACATATTTTTTAATAACTAAAAATGCAGCTAATAATATATATATGACCTAATGCACGCTACGATTAAGGCTAAGTTGTGTCGCAGTGAACTCGAGCCGCTCACGGAAATAAGGGGCGGAGTGAGTGGTGTTTATATATTTGTTCTTTTCAATATGTTAATATTGAAAATGATTTTAAAGTCATCATGGCGCAGCGGTCTTGGGGTCGACCCTTCCTCGGATGAATGATTATATTTAAGTGATTTAAGTCAAAGTGCGGTGTTAAGTTCCGCCATTCGACGCGCAATAACTGGATTTTGGGCGAAACGTAGAGAGGTTGACATTAGGTTCTCTCTGACTACTTTGTAGCTGAAGCTGTAAAAATAACATTTTGAAGACTTTCAATATTGAATATAAAAATATATGTTGAATGTGGCTGTCTTTTAGACATCGCCAAAATGACTCAATTTGAATTCCTTAAAACTGGTAGTAAATTTGCACATGCATTTTTAATATAATTATATTACTTAAAATAGACATAAAGGTGTTAAATTAGACTGCTCTCTTCTCAGTGGGGTTTATATTCTGTATGAGCAGGTAAACTGAACCTAATGTTAAGGCATTCTATTTTCCATTTTGTAAAACAAATTATTGCTTCAATCATCTACTTTCCACATTGTAACCCATTGTAATGGATTCATTGCATTAAGGTACTATTAAGTTTATTATAATATGTGGCAGGAATCATATATTATGTGAGAGTGAGTTTTGAATACCAACATTCGCTTAAAATCTCACTAGAATATAAAATTATTGAACTTATATATAATCTGTTAGATGGTTCTGTTAGATGTTTTAAATGACAATCAGTTTGAAATATATTTTTCATTTTGTAAATTGTGTCCTGTTCTTTTGTGAGCAATTATGTCAAATGTCAATATTCAATTTAGTAGGCATTTCTAAAAAGACTGAATGGTTGGTAGTGAGTGGTAGATGTAAAGGGTAATGGACTCGTCGTCAACTTGTCTATATATAGGACAAGGTTCAAATATGAATGGCTGTATCGATTTTGATAAATAATTGTAATATATGAAAATGTAGGCTTTGAGCGTGATTCCTGTCACACCTGCGTACTGTTTAAGTGTGAATACAACATATTTAGCCAAATATATCGCTGTATATTACCCATTACTGTAAGACTTAGAGTACTTTGTACATATGCGTATATAAATGTCGAACCGCACCAATGGAAGTGACCTAATTCAAATCTTCATTAAAAAAAAGACTTTCAACTGCCCATTTAGGCTTAGCAATGGCAAAGGTTACAGAAAACGTGACTTATGTCACTGTCATTGTAAAGGTGCGATATTACTGTTAGTGTTCAAACAATAGCGAGGCCGGAACTCGAACCCGCTACAGCGCGACAACCGCCGCACTTTGCTCACTTCGTTTACAGGTGCCTTAACTTTGTCCTGTTCTGTCCGTGAGTACTATGATATTTAAAGGTTTGCTTGTATGTTTGTGTGCGGTGCGTTGTCCCGCGGCGGCGGACGGACGGACGGCGGGAGCTCTCGTGGCAGTCTCAACGACAAAGTGTTCAAGAGGTGCTACATTTGTTATTACCTTAGATTTAACTCCAGCGGCAGCTCCGGCTCTATTCACTTACATTATTTTTTTTATTTTCACATTTGTGATTAGTGATCAGAAAGTTCCTAAAACTCAATAGTTACTAGATGCCATTTTGTTTTTGTAAGATTCGAGCGGCTGAATGTTTTGTGTTCTTTCGTTTACATTAAGCGTAGGTTTTAATTTGTTGGGGCGTAACGTGCAGTAGCTGTATGTTGTTAGTGTAACAAACTCATGCATTTATCCATTTTACTGAAAAAAAGTAAAAGATGTCGAACAAAATTGTATTGACTTCGGATTGGAGCAGTGTCACATTTTACAATCGACTAGTGTGTAAATGAAGTTGGTTTATAAATTGATTTATATCATCGCTTTTACATATTGTCTAATTTAAATTGTACATTTTACATAATAATATTATTGTTGTTGTTAAATAAAACAAAGTACATAGCTCGCCTTTTATTTATATTATATTTAGCCTGTACTTAAACTTAGCAAGTTTATTATGCATAGTAATTTAAATCTTCAAAATGCTGTTATTTTCAATATTTTTATTTGAAACTACAGTATACTTGTAATCAGAAGTGTATGAATGACCTATGTAAATAATATAAAATGTGGTGTGTATTTTTATACATTTTGAATGTATTATTCACACACTTAGGAATTTAATAATTTTCTCTTGCGAGCCGATTGTTTTTAGAATATTAGTTAGGTAGCAGAAATATATAATCTCTCTACAGAGATGATGAGAACAATAACTTTTAATAAGTGTATAGAAATTGCAATGTAGAATGCATGGCTTAGCGGTCAGAGACCACTTGAACGGTTTCCAAGAGGTGCCGGTGCAGTTCAAATACCAATTTCTTAAAACAATAAATGTGTGATTTACAAATAAAGGCTCAAAAGGAAAGTGGAGAATGGAGTGTCTTGACACTAGGGTCACTGACTACACTGCTATGTAGGGAAAAGCGTGAATCTGAAGTTACAGTAAAAGCCTGTACTACAAGAATCTTAAGATTTTCCAGTAAAACATACAAGGTTCAGCAGCTTTAATGGTAAACTCTCAAGCTGTTCTGTAACTACTAAATCATCTGTTCAATCTTATACTTTTATAGAACTTGGGTTTTGCCTCATGAGAGATATAGTGAATGTTGAATAGATCAGATTAGAAACAGTTCAGAATTTGCCTTTTTTATCTTATTAGTTTTGGTAACCTTAAGTTTTAGCTTAGAAAATCTTGAGACTTTTTGTACTTTTCACAAGACCGGTACTGAGATTGCCTTGTAAAGATGGAAGAAATAAACAAAATACATTAACAAAACCTTTACTTAAGTCACAAAATTTTTGGTTACCATTCTACTTACAATAACATCAAGCAAATCAACATCATTCTTAAAATTATTCAATTTATATGCGCTTTTAATATCATTTAAACTACTAAACTCGCTTAATTCACTAATAGGACATACATTTCCTTCAATTTGATTTATAAATTCTTCACTATTGTCATTTTCATCATTTAGGAGGAAGCAAATTAATAATGTATTATTCTTTTCGATTCCGAACTTGCTCAAGCTTTGCGAAATGTTTTTCGTGAGAGATAAATTGTATAATATTTCTGAATAAACAGTCTTGGTCACCATAGTGTTAGATTTTTCTGACAACACTGCCCGGTTCGCAGCGACTACAACTTGAAATATATCTAATATTAAACTAGGTTTTATCACTGCACAATTCGCTTTTCCCTTTAAAATAATTTTTCTAATAGTTTCCACATTATTTACATCTTTGAATAAATATATTTTTATAGTTGTTTTAGTTTCTGGATCAAGAGCACATGTATAATATTCCGTAGACATACTTTCCATTGTATAATGTGTTATTTTAGGTTAAACGTATATTATTACTGAGTAGATAATAACTGTTAATTTAAAGTAAATTGAACTTATTATTAGAGTCACAGATGCATGTTTAATGTCTAAAAAATAACTAACAGATAACGCATGATATTGATTTGATTGTTATACACTAGGGATGTTCGTCGATGATGAATAAACATGAAAATTCGGCTGGAAAACATCAATGTCTTGAAATCTATATTTTGAGTTCCTTTGCAACACAAGTGGATGAAGACCTTGTTTAACAAAGTATAGATATATGGAAAGATCATTATAAATTTGTTAGTGAAAAGAATACTACATTGGCCAGGCAACGTGCGTCAATTATGCCTACGGAATTCCATTTTATTTAAAAAGTCGGTTGTGAATTTAAACCAAGACTTTACTTTTATGAAAAGGGCTAGAATCTACCTACCTTACCTTAAACAAAATTGCTGTGAAGTAAAAACAAAGTATTTTTTTTTTGCAAAATAGTGCCTAAAACATATTGGGAATGTTGATTTTTTTATTCTTTCAACACAATTGACACATTTGTGTAAAAAATATATATAATTTTATTTCCTACCGAATAAAGTATCGATGTTGTTTACATTTATGTCAATATCGATCATACCTATTATATACTATGTAGATAGGTGACAGTATTGACATATGTTATTCAGTGTTGCGTTATTAAACTAACTTAATTTTATAATGAGTTCATTTTTACAATTAATATATTAATTATAATTAAATATTTTATTTAACAGTTAAAATGTGACAATAATAACAATTAATACTTTATATCTATAATGTTATAGAATATAAATTCTGTCTCTATGCAAAACATATGAACGAAAATAGTTGTTACAACGATTTACGAGTGTAAATAAATTACATATGACATATACTGTTTGGAGATGTACAGTATGAATTGAAGTGGATTTTTAAGTTATTCAAATTTAGTTATTTCTAGGAACGATTGCCGTTTGTATGTTGTAAGTTTTAACCCGCATTGTTAACAGTTTCTTAAAATAACAAAATTAATTTATTAAAGTATAAATAGTATCTCAAATATACAAATATTTATAATACAGCATCAACATTTAAACTCTGTTATCAAATTTGATAAGATAAGTTATATAAATTTTAATAAATGACATTTCTAAAAATGTTTTTTAGGTACGTAACGTTATTCGTTGTAAAGTTTTGAGCGAAACATAATAATTCGTTACCATGTGGTTTCAAAGAGTGAATTCTCTAAAGTTGCTTCATAAATTTCAAGCTTCAAGATGCTTATCTACCAGAGCACAGGAAGTGGAAAGCATAGGACCTGTAGTATTTCATAAACTAGGTGGAGAAGACAAAGGCATTGCAGTGTACGGACTGAACAGTCCCAAGGAACGAAATGCTCTCAGTTTTGACTTGATTAATGCTATGAAGGAAGTCAACCAAATTATCCGGGAAGACACCAAAATTTCAGTGGTGATACTGCATAGCTTAGTTCGTGGTATATTCTGTGCTGGTTAGTAACACAAGTTTAATATTATTTTGATACTTAAATTATTGTCTATATAAAGTATAATTTCTACAGGTGCCAATCTTAAAGAAAGATTCAAAATGAATGATGATGAAGTAGCAGGGTTTGTGAGAGGCTTGAGAAACACATTTATAGAAATTGAGGATCTGCCAATGCCAACTATAGCAGCTATAGAGGGTGCAGCAGTGGGTGGAGGACTGGAATTAGCTTTAGCTTGTGATATAAGAGTAGCAGCTGCTACTGCTAAATTAGGACTTGTGGAGACTGGGCGGGGTCTCATTCCTGGAGCTGGTGGCACTCAGAGGTTGCCAAGAGTAATACATCCTAATATAGCTAAGGAATTGATTTTCACTTCTAGAATTGTTAGTGGAGAGGAGGCTAAACAACTTGGTAAGGTTAGCCATAAGGCTATATTCAATATCAAACTCAACATTAAGTTTATATATTGGTATATTTTAGTATATTTGTAACAGTACAGTAATAGTGCATAAATATGCTAATAAACTATTTACATTATTTATTTATAAATTTTAGGTGTAGCAAACCATGTGGTTCCTCAAAACAGTGATAACAATGCAGCTTATGAGAAAGCCATCAGCATAGCTAGAGAGATAATTTCCAATGCACCCATAGCTCTCCGATGTGCTAAGCAAGCTATCAATGAGGGAGTCCAGCTCAGCATTAAAGATGGTTATGAAGTGGAACAGAAATGCTATGAGAAGAATATTCCAACTAGAGACAGGCAAGAGGGCATGATCTCATTCATAGAGAAGAGGAAACCCCAGTATAAAGGACATTGATATAGGAATTTATATATCAAAATGTATATGAAAGAAATATATTTTTGTTAATAATATGAAGATAAAGAAAGAAAGCCTGTTTCTAGTTGTATGTACACATGTTAACAGAACTTTTGTATGAGATAAGAATGTTATAGGACTAAAGTCTGAAATGTACAATTTATCCATATTTAATGAATAAGATAATATAATGAGTTTAACTAATTGAATTTAAGTACAGCTTGTTACTGTTGTAAATGATAAGATCACTATTTTTGTAATTGTTTTTATTTGTACACATATACACATATATAATGCAATTTTATACACAATATATAATTGAAAACCACTTAATGTATTTGATTACTAGTAATGGACACAAAATGTTTTCACTTCAACTTAATATTTACTGACAGCTTATCTTGTATGATAAGAAGAAACACGAAAGATCAATAAATGATGAAACATTAAAAACAACCCCAACATTCATTTATTTATGGAAATAAAGCATTTATAATATATACATTTTAAAATAAATTCGAACAAATGTTGCTTGTAATGTTTACACAATATTAAGGCACTCTTTCAATTGTTCTTTGGTATCTTCTGGTGATGTCACTATGTGGCCAATTGTTCGTGAGTCATTGTAGATTTCATGGTCATTACCACCTGGCATAGTTTTATCACCAAAGAAGTGGATCTCACTAAAATTCTCATTTTCAATATGTTGCAGACAATAGGTCTTATCCCAGCTGGTGGGAAATACATCTACACTAATCTGTCCTCCAAGGGCAAATGTTAGCTTTGAATTTGCAAATTCTTTTTGTAGGGCATTCACAAACTTTGCTCTAATTTTGTGTTCGATATCAAATTTAGAGAACTCTTCCCTTTCCGCCTGGCTGCAAGAACGGCCAACTGGGCAGATATTAATCATACTAGAGCGGAATTCTACAAAATTTCCTCTTTTCGCCGGAAGTTGTAATTTAGACATGTATCCTAGAGCAAAGTTGATTACTTTTTGCAAAGTTTCCTCACCAATGTAGTTTAAGATGCTCTGGGTGCTTTTTAATTTCCCCTGCCGGTACTGCATCACTCCATTTTCACAGAATACGTAATCGAACTGATCAGTGACCTCCTCGCCACTCATTTGTTCCACGATTTTCACATAATCAGAGCCGCTGACGAGCCCTATAGCGGCTTTGGACTTAACTTTGTCTAATAAGAAGCTTTTAAGATGCTCTGAAATAATCTGCCTTGGTTTAGTTAGCGTGCCGTCCACGTCAAACAAGTATAAAACGTTTTTACGTGCCATAACTTGCTGTAATTGTAATAAATTATTCAAATTTTGGTGGCAAAGGATCGGGCAATAACTAGACCACCAATATACACAGAGTACAGTGTCCAGCTGACTGACACAGACGCCCGACACGTCGCCGGTCGCAGCGCATCGTCGTCAAATGTCAAACCCAAACGTCAGATGACAGTGCGTCAGACGGCAGACCGTCAGCGGTCCGTCAGTACTCAGTAGTGGTGTGTCAGTGTTGACATGGCTAGGTTGTGGGTTGGGGCACGGGCCGGGGCTCCGGTCACAGTCCTTGTACTACTGTTCGTTATCTCGCCAGAAATCGTGCTGTCGAACAAGGCGCGCAACGTCCTCATACTACTGGGTAAGTGCTTGTGCTTGGCAACTTGAATTTTGACAGATACGAGTACAATTAGGTGAAGAAAGCTTTATAATAACTGTAAAATTTATTAACTGTTCTTTTTTTATTATTATTTGGATTATATACAAACTTATGTTCTTTGTGGTTGGCTGGTAATGAAGGATTTTTTACAAATAAGCCTGTACATTTTTTATATTTATGCGTGTTTCTATTCATGTTTTTTATGCAGCTCAGAATATTTATAAATAAAAAAAATATGTATTATATATAATCAATTATCATTTTTTGTGCACAGCGGATGATGGAGGGTTTGAGCTTGGTGCTTATCGGAACAAAATTTGCCAAACTCCCAACATAGATGCTCTGGCACATCACAGTGTCATTTTCAATAATGCTTTCTCCTCCGTAAGCAGTTGTTCGCCGAGGTGAGCTAGTGGCTAGACCATGAAATTATACTAAATATATATATATTTTTACTTAAGGCATTTAAAAACTTATAATAGAAAGGAACAGCTTTATATTATATATAATTATAGTTTACTTATTATGGTTTTTATGTCTTGTTAAATGTTTGTCGACTATTTAAAAGCATTCGATAGATGTCAGCATTTCACTAACAATATATATGGAGCACACTAGAAAACAACAACATATAAAAAAATATAATAAAATATGAAAATAATATAAATTATAATATATATGTATATTAAAAGCGTAAGTCGAATTTGTATTCGAGAAAACAAAGTAGAACTATTTAGAACTATAGAAGAGGCGTAAAGCAGGATGATCCACTTTCCCTAAATATATTCATAGCAGTTCTTCCAGACTGGAATTTGTCTTGATAAACACTAGACTAGTCAAACAAAGGGATACTCAATAGACATCTGACACATTTAAAATTTGCTGAGCACCACTTACTAAAAAAATTTAGATTATGATTAACATGGCAACAATAGTCAAACACTAATAAATGATATAGAAGGAAATAAAATAGAATATGTTTATACCTTGCCTTGGACCTTACCTTGGAAAACTCACATCTTTTGATAGGAACAGAAATGAAAAAGAAGTTAACTAAAGGAAACAAATAGCATGAAAAAAGTATTGGGCGCAAAGAAAAAAAAGGTTGTTAAAGATTCGTGTCTTACCCTTCTTAACATATGCAAGTCAGACATGGATGTTTTCTAACAAGTTTAAGAACAATATCCTATTGTGTCTGCATGCGATTTAAAGAATCATTCTAAAACTAAGAATAGATAAAATACGTAACATACGTATACACAACAAAACTAAATTGAAGTACACTCTGCAACATGCCATGACACCAAAGTGGAAGTGGGACACAATTTGGCCAAATACCAGGACAGCTGGTGGACACTTTAAACGACAAGGTGGCTTGGCCGCTTCGGCAAAATACAAAGAGGACAGCAAAAGAAAAGGTGGGCCGTTGATATTTTGAAATTTAGCCGTTCAAAACTGAATGAACACTGCTCAAGATAGCAAGATGGAAAAAGATGGTAGAGGTTTTCCACCCTAGAGGGGTTTTACAACAAATCACACGCTATAAAAACTAGAACTAAAATTATGTATTTTAATGTAACTATTTGTTGTAAGGACTACTAATAAAGCTAATAATTATGTCCTTAAATATCTTTTATCATTAAGTTATTATTATAGTCGGGCAGCTTTACTTACTGGTACACCGAGTCATCAGAATGGCATGTACGGACTACATCACGGTGTTCACCACTTCAATTCTTTTGACAATGTCACAAGTTTGCCAAATTTGTTGCGAGAAAACGGAATATATACAGGTAAGAATTTTATAAGATTTATATTTTTCCTAAACAATTATTAAAAGCAGTTTTATACTTTTCACGCATAAGGGTACGCAAAAGCATAGAGAACCTAGTGCCCCACTCCATTCTTCACATTCTGCCCGAAAACTGAACAGTTTGATTTTTTTCTACTGGACAGCAAAATGCAAATAATTGAAATATAATCAATTTCCAAGAGGGAATGGAACCCACAACCAACATTGGGCCACAATAGCCTCTAATTAACTATCTCGAATTCCATTTTTTACAGGTATTATAGGAAAGAAACACGTGGGTCCAAGTAATGTGTATAAATTTGATTATGAACAGACTGAAGAAAATAACCACATAAACCAAGTGGGGCGCAACATCACTCACATGAAGCTGTTGGCGAGACATTTCTTTGAAGAGGCAAATGAACAAAACAAGTAATTATACTTAAAAAGCTATACACTCGTCTTATAATTTAAGTTATAATGTTTAAAATAAGCAATTAAAATTAGCAGTCCACTTTTATATTCTTAAATCTTCCAACAGTAATAAAAATTGTAACTATCGTGTAAGTACTGCGACGCGTGCGTAAAAAACCGCTGCATCCAAAACTTCTATACGAAATATATAGTTAATAATTTAATTAATTTTGCCTGATGGCTGATGGGTTTGGTGTGGTTTTTTAGGCCATTCTTCTTGTACGTGGGTTTCCACGATCCCCACCGTTGCGGACACAGCGAGCCCCAATTCGGAGCTTTTTGTGAGCGTTTTGGTTCAGGAGAGCCCGGCATGGGGCGCATTCCTGACTGGACGCCCTGGTACTACCAATGGGATGAAGTCCAACTGCCTTATCATGTTCAGGTAATAAACTCTATAGTTATGTTTTGTCCACGCATCACCCGCATTCAGTCATGTGTAGGCTACACTTATCGGACTGCCGGTTAAATGCCATAAATACATGCATTTTATTGTTTTAAGGATACTGAACCAGCACGAAGAGATATTGCTGCACAGTACACCACTATGTCAAGACTTGATCAAGGTATGCATATTTTTAAATTATTTTCTATATTACTTACCCGCATAGCAGGGAAGTCAGAGAGAACCTTGTTTCAAGACACTTCTGGCTCCACTTCCACGCGGCCTGAACGCCTCGTTTTGTGTTGGGTACTACGTCGGAGAAACGAAAATAATTTAAATATAATCATTCCCCGAATAGGAAGGAATTGAACCCACAATCAATTGTGTTTACAGTCAGACGCCCACTGCGTACCGATGGCCTGTCTATATTACTTCTTTATATTCCTATATAACTTCTATTTTACAAAATAATTTATCTAAAATATCTTTGTCTTTACCCAGGTGTAGCACTCATTCTAAAAGAATTAGAAACAGCAGGACACAAAGACGATACTCTTATTATATATACTTCAGACAATGGCATACCATTCCCGTCTGGGAGAACCAATTTTTACGATCCAGGTCTTCGGGAACCGCTAATCATATCGTCACCAGATCCTTTAGCAAGGAAGAACGTGGCGACCGGTGCTTTGGTTAGTCTGTTGGATATAATGCCCACCGTGCTCGACTGGTTTGGACTTATTAAAGAGCAAGACATGGACAATGAAGTATCGAGTAATGATCGACCTAAGAGCTTGTTGCCTGTATTAGAAAAAGGTATACTGTTATATATTGTTTTTATGTACTGTTGTATGGTATTTAAAAAAAAAAGTCTCCCGTCTTGTTTCGCCTTTCGGTAATCATTTTCATAGTCTAGTCACATCGAACGAAATTGCTAAGTTGGAAGTTCTTTTGTCTGCTTCATAGGTAAAATCCATTCTCTAATTCTCGTCGACTTGAAAGTCTACTCGACCCCGTATTAACGCCAGTTGGTACTTGGCAGAGCCTCCGCCCTCGCCGCAGGACGCGGTGTTCGCGTCGCAGACGCACCACGAGATCACGATGTACTACCCGATGCGCGCTCTGCGCACGCGCGCCTTCAAGCTCGTGCACAATCTCAACTACGGCATGCCCTTCCCCATCGACCAGGACCTGTACGTGTCCCCCACATTCCAGGTCAGGAATTGTTGTGTTTGTGTGTAATGTTAACACAAGGATGTTACGACCCTAACATCATACAAGTCATGTATTGAATGAATAATAACAGAGTATCCAAACGTCTGCTTGAACCGAACAACGTCCGTTAGTTGGCTTGATGGAGTTACCAAACACCTCAAGACTCTAGGCTTCAACAGTTGGAGAGCGGTGGCTCTGTTTAGCCATTGGCGTTGAAGGAGACTAGGGCTCATAGATGTACTTTTTTTCAGGACATACTGAACCGCACGCGCAGCAAGCAGCCGCTCCCGTGGTACAAGACTCTCAAGCAGTACTACTACAGGCCGCAGTGGGAGCTCTACGACATACGCAGCGACCCTGAAGAACTCAATAATTTACACGGTAAAGTTGTTTAAACATTTACGTAGTTATTATTGTTATCCTTTTATGTATATTGATGTGCAGACTAAAGCCTAAACCAAAAAAAATATTTTATATATACAAAAATTCTACTGATCGATCATCGAACCTACAACCATAGCTTGTTCAGTTATTACACATGCCAACTAAGGGACCATGTCGATACACTTATTTCTAAAAACATATAATCAGTAAAAAGATACTCATAAAAACGATATAATTTTTTACAAATAATTAATTTAATAACATTTTTCATTGCAACTGTACTTCACAGGTAAACCATCCCTCCAAGAAATAGAATCAGGGCTTCGCTCCCGGCTGCACTCGTGGCAGCGGAGCACCCGCGACCCGTGGCTGTGCTCGCCGGGGGCCGTGCTGGAGTCCGAGGACTCCGTCTGTCGTTCCCTTGATAATGGACTGTCGCATTATCATCCGCGGTAGTCTATCAGGACTCATGATGATGCTATGCTTGTTGCAATACCGTTATTTTTGATTGCCACGAAACAATCGTTTTTATCTAAGATATAATTTTTTCACATATTGTTGGCTGATATATTTTATAGAAAGTTTATGTAATATTGTAGGCATTCGTTTGGAAATTTATTATGAACTAAATTATTCTATAATAGATCATTACACTATATTAATATCGAATGAAATTAAATTAAACATTGATATTATTTACGTGTATTATAATATATTGTTATAGAAAGGCCTTCATGTCGCAGTGGGTCAGCGTCTGACTGTAAACACGACAGGTTGAGGGTTCATTCCCAGGCGGGGAAATGATTATATTTTAAATATTGTCATTTCTCCGCTTGGGTGGGTATCTAGGACAAGCGCATCGTTAAGTTCCGCCACGCAACACGCAATGTTCCGATTTCCGCCGGAAACTGGAGCACAGAGTGTTCAGACACTAGGCTCAAAATATATACGAGTACAACGAAAAGCACATTTTTGGTCCATAATTGGTTTTATAGTTATAATCTAAGCGTAAAAACAAGTAGTATAATATTTTAATGTGTTATTGACATATCTGTTTTTTTATTTTGTTTTGCGAAATTCCGGGACATGGTGTTACAGTTTTTGGTAATACAATAGGAAGTTCATTTACTTTCCAAAACATGAAACATATTTTGACAAAAATTTGAACGCAGCGGGATTCGAACCCGCGCCTCTTGGAAACCGTTCAAGCTCTCTGACCGGTAAGTTAGTATTCTACATCCGGTTACGTCTTATACGCTTATAACAACTTATTTTGTTATTAGCACCTCTGTAGAGAGATTTTGATAAATTTTTGCTACCCAAAAAGACCTTGAACGATTTCCAGGAGGTGCATGTTCGAATCCCGCTGCGTTCAAATTTTTATACCTTTCCTAAAAATTTTTCAATTTCCTAAATGTGTGAATAACACTTCAGAATTTAAAAAATATTTCCATACTCTCATTATTTCGAAATTACTCGTCCCGGTCCTGGTATGATTTGCAAGTTTTATTATACGACTCAAGCTAATTGAATAACCACTAAAGTGTTATTATATATACATCGTCAATAGTTTTTTTTCTTTAGAAAAAAAAATTAATATTTATTTAATGTACTCGATTTCAGGTCACCTACTTTTTACATATCGCTCAACAATGTGTTAATATTTAAAAATACTCTCCAGCCATAATATCCTTAAAATATATAGCTGTAATTTAAACTATCACATAATTAAAGGGAATGTAGGTAGCTGAGAAATAGAAAAATGGAAAAAGAAAGAAGTTTCAGGCCAATTTCGCGCAGTGCGTGTGCCTCAGACTATATACTATCGGGTACTGATTATATTTAAAGTGAAAAGTTCTAATGGTTGCCAAAATAAACTTCCTTGCTTAACTAGTTCCGTTCAGTTCTTTAGTTATCGCGCTTCACTTAACTATATATTGTCAAAAAATGCAACTTAACACTAAGAATGGCTGAATGAGTGTTATTAGCTGATTTTTTTTGCTGACTTCATATTAAAATAGCCTATGTATTTAATTGTCAAAATATATTACTTAAATATTCGTGCTGTATGTAATTATAAGTTAAGAGAACTGGTTTTTCTTCGACTGATATTTAAATACTGTTACATGTTTTTTTCTGTATGTATGTATGTATGTATGTATCTTGTAAAAGTTTTTTAAAAACAATGCTCTGACAAACATAAAGACATACAAAAACGTATAAAAATTTTTTTTAAGAATCTCAATTCTTTCAAAGGTTATAGACCTTTTTAGACATTTTGTGTTATTTTTTATTTCTTTTACAAAAAGAATTACAATGTTATATACTCATTATTTAAACAGTTCACTCAAATTGTTTTGTTTGAAATATTTGTAAGATATTTAAATAATTTGTTCTATTTAATGTAATTTTGTAATAAATATTTTATTAAACAATAATTGTGCTTGTTAAATGGTTTATTAAAGGAAAATTAAAGCACGTTAGATATAAAAATATTGAAAATTCTGCTCTTGCACCGTATTTGCTCATAAAAGTCTACGAAATGTTAAAACTGCACAATTTTAAAAGTCTATATATATATATATATATCTAGAGCTTTTTTTTATTTTTCAGTATGTATCAAATATGTTTAAATATAAATTTCTTGCCCTAAACTTGTTATAAATATGAAATGAAAGACAAATTGAGTTTTATTGTTTTATTTCCATTAAATATTATATTCCAATACACAAATGCATCCTACAAATATGAAAAGACGCTACAGATTAAGCATACTCATTAAAATTAAATCAAGCACCTATTATTACAAAATAGGCAAATAATGTATAATGCGACAGTAGGATCACAATCAGTCTTTAAAACAAAGCTAATGTTTTATATAGATGTTAGAATTACAACTAGCCTTCGCCGTTCTTCCTCACCCTGTATATGTAATATTATATAAATTATAAGTAATATTAAGACAATATGCCAGCATAGATTCAATGAATCAATTAAAACACCCTAAATATTAAAAAATACATATTTAGAAAACGTATAAAAATTTGAACGCAGCGGGATTTGAACACGCGCCTTTTGAAAACCGTTCAAGAGTTATACGTTTTCTAAATATCTCTTTTTCAATTTCCTTAATGTGGTAATAAAACTTTAAAAAAAAAAATGCTAACAAAATATACCTTAAATATTACTTATTGAGTCTAACAAAATATTATGAAATAAAAAAGAGTATTTTAGTTTGTCATACGCTCAGCAAGTATTATATATATAAGGTTTGAATTTGAAAGACAATTTACATTTAATATTACAATTCCCAACTTCCCTTCAACGATAACTTCCCTTTGATCCTTAAAACTGTTATAAAAAAACATGATTACTATAAGATAATGTGGTTAATATGAGCTATAAATACGCAGCAGAAGACTGGACTTGAGGTATGAGTTCTTGACTGCATCCTCCTTGGGCCCAGCCACTTACTCCATTGGGTTACAAAGCTCGATCTGCTTAAGAAACCTGTAAAAATTCGCCTATTGAACACAGAATATAATGGCAAGACGAGCTTACAAGTATTGCGTGTAATAAGTCCAAAGGCGTCACAGGACAATGCAGCTTAATTGCAATAACGATTGATAGAATTGTAAATAGTTATATTTCGCATAGATTATGATAAGTATAAAATGCCACTAACTCTATTCGACGAGTGTAGGACTCGCGCAGCTTCTTCAATGTCACGGACATGTTCTGGTCCAGCTCGAGCAGTCTGTTCATGCGCCGGTTTATGTCCGCAGTCTGGAAGTACAAAGCGGTTTTAATATGCTATGCTGCAGAGAGAACCTAGGTCTCGTTCTTAATTTTTTAAGAACCGAACACGAGCGGAGGAATGAAAACAATTAATTTTATACATTCTAGAAGTTCTGATCGAGTATTCAACCCTCGGGTGTACAGATTGGACGCCAGACTGCATCACGAGGGCCTTTCTAGGAATTAGGTGGAACTTACCATTTCAGCGAGGCGGTCCATTTCTTTAGTCTTGGCGATTATTGACGTTACTTGGAAGTATATGTAGGTGTAAATGACCACCGACAACGCTATCATCAAGAAAATCTTGAAATTCTCCATCTGACGAATGCGTTCTCCATACTAGAAGTAGAAATACATATAAAGTTTTATTCTTATTTTATAACATATATATTTTTTAAAAAATAACAATAAGCAAGGTTTTGAGTATTAACAAGCCTGTTCCTGATTGTTGCGTATAAAATATATAGGTACATACTTAAAGATAGAAATATTAGAAGAAAGAACATTCTTGATCACCAGAAACTTACGCATTTGAATTCGACAGGTGGATCACTCTCCACCTTTGCTGACATGACGAAGTTTTGTTATGTTTTCGAATAAAAACTGTGTTGAAGTTGATTTCTTGTTGAATTTAGACAAAGGTTTGCTCCGACTGCAGACGCCCAGTGCGAGACAAGCGCCCGGTAGCCGTGTATTGATTTTTAGTGCTTATAAGTATATGATATTAGGAGGTCGGGTCAATGATTGATTTTGAGCGGGGAGGGGCAGAACGCAAGCGCAGCAGGCCTGCACCTGGATGCACCCTGCAATGAGAATCCTGTATAAGAATCCAACATACGTATTAATTTAAGTCTGGCAAATAAACATTTTAAAATATATTGTGTTATAATGTTCAATATTTATTTTTTACTTTACCAAATAAATAGTTTTATTTTTATTTCATAATAATTGGGATATATCAGAGCTTTTCGTTGTACGTAATAATAATCTGACATTCATATTTCAATTCAATTTTAAATTTGACATCTGACATCTGTTCTATTTCAAAACATTAGGTATAACTAAGATTTAACTCAAATATATGTAAGAAATAGTAAAATTAGTAATTTTAGTCCATAATAATTATAAATTAAGTTCTGTTTTTTTAAATATTTTTATATCTTATATTACTTTCCGGTAACAAGCTTATCTTTAATATATAGTATATATGGTACAGAGGTTATTTATTGGATTTGCAGATCGGACAACAAAATTAAACGGAGAATATGGCAACCAATTTTGTTAAGTATTCTCAACTAATAAATTCTTCTACGAAATACGCGCAGCGTATGAAGAGGCTATCAAATCGTATTTTTGGTGAAGTAGCCATTCCTACCAACTCCAAGTCTATGAAAGTTGTCAAAATGTTTGAGAGCAGACCTTTGCACTCCAACGAAGAAATCATGCATTACTATCCTCGGCACGTAGAAACCCACGCCTTGATGTTAAAGCTGCGGGAATATGGCTTGTTCAGAGATGAGCATCAGGACTTTAAGGAGGAGATGAAGCGTCTCCGTGAACTGCGTGGTAAAGTCAAGGTATGGAAAAGGAAACTTAACCAAGAAGCAAAGTCTTAGTATTAGTTGTTTAATGTACATGTAAATAGATTTGGTAGTATTTAAATAAAAGTTTAATATTCTCAAGATGTCTTTAATTAAATTCTATTCTATTATACATTACTACAATAAATTAGACACAATTCTTCTTTTCATTATTGAATCTTTTATATGGAATTTTAACATTGTTATTTGTTCCTGTGAAAAATATAATGTACATAAAAAATATAATAAATGAGACAGATGGTAACACCACTGTAAACATGAACATCCGCACTGGCGTTGAATACATTTTCATATAGTTACTCATATCAATTTGCTCTGAGTACATGTGTTCCCGCTGAATGCTCTCAGCATAGAGGATATTTTTAATCCAAATGTCAATTCTGTAAATAAAATTAATGATTGTTTTACTCAGTCTAACTTAATTTTACAAAAGAAATGTTAAAAATAGAAAACATTTTAAAAAAATATTACTTTTCCAAAAAGTTATCGTTCCTAGTATAGTTTAGACCCTCCATAGCATCTGTATATGGGTGGTCAAGTTGCAGCAGTGCGAGGTCTACTTCAGGGTACAGTGGGTGCTTGTAGCGTGCCAACACGTTACGGGAACACACATTAAAGTTATCTTTCACAGTAGTTGCCTCTACAGAAACATTTTGTATTAAACTACTGCAATCATTTAGTTGGTTGGAACATTTTCCTGCATCTAGCCAGTATTAGTATAGTTCATTCATTGAAATTACAGAAACAAATTTATATGTTTACAGACTGGGTCCTAACACACTTTTTGTTGCATAATCAATCTCCATTTAAACAGATTACATTTATTTTTAAAGAAAGAGACAAAAAGTTGTGTTATTTAAAAAATAAATAAATACTTTCACTTCTAATAAAATAAAGACTTTAGTAAGTCGTTGATAGCTCAAGATTTTCGTTTATGTACTCGTGTAGTACAAACCGTGGGTACAGTTGACGACACCCATCTTCACTACGATGGGGGTGAGACGGGGATCGCTCAGGCACGAGTACTTCACCAGCATCCAGTCGCGCCGCCACAAAAGGCCGGGGCACGTGCACCCCGAGCCTCCTCCCACGCAGGCGGTGGCGCGCCGCCCCCCGCCGCCCTCCAGCACGTCCTCGAATATACTTACCGCGGTACACGTGTGCATAAAGAAACATATGTAGATATATTTAAGCATTTCCTGTATGCTAAAAATTTTCTTATATTTATGTATTTTGGTCTCTCCCGCACTTAGCAATCATTTCATTGATGAAGTTTCATAATTTTTTCATCGTCGTACTATTTCCGGCCTGCATTGACGCAGGATTAGTAAAAAAGTTTATACAAATATAAATGAACGGTAGTAGAAAATAAAAGATGTAAAAAATAGCCATCATTTATTCGATTACAAAACGTTTCGTCAGGAAATAAATCGCTACATAAAGGGGGGTGCGGGGCGCAAGCGGGTGGTGGGGGTGGGGGGAGGTGCCTAGGTGTAGTCGTTGAAGTCGTCGATGGCGAGGCGGCGCGCGTCGGCGGGCGCGGCATAGGGCGCGGGGGGGCGGGCGGCGGCGTGCGCGCGCTCGGCCAGCGCGCGCGCGCGCAGGCGCTTGAGCAGGCGCAGGCGCTCCAGCGAGTTGGAGGCGTAGGCGGCGCCGCCCAGCGCCAGCGACTGGCTGATGTGCGAGGCCAGCGCGGCGTGCAGCGCCGTCTGGCGCGCCAGCAGCGCCGCGTGCGCGTCGGACACGCGCTGCGCGCCGCGCGCCGTGGCGGCCAGGAACTTGGCACGCAGGCGCTCGTCCTTGGTCTGCAGCGCCACGCGGTGCGCGGCGTGCGGCAGCGGCTCCACCACCACGATGCACAGGTTGAACTGCCCCTTGATGGTGTGGATGTCGAACTCGTGGCCGGAGTCGTTGTAGACGATGGACACGAAGTCGTTGCCAATGTACTTGCGCTTCTCGTTGCAGTGAGGGTCGCGCGCGGAGCTGGGCATGGCGGTGGCCACGTGGAACAGCACCTGCATGATGTCGTCGCTCCACACGTACGTGTAGCGCCCGTCCTTGCCGCCCTTCTCCAGGTTCAGGAACAGGTTGGGCTCCTCCGCGCCCTCCAGCGGCACCAGCGTGCCCAGCAGCCGGAGGAATTCCATATATCTGCACATTAAATAGCAACTAATCATCTGAAACTTCACCAAAGAAGCGACCTAACTAAACGAAATATAATACTGTCGTTTTGTCATACCTGACACTTCCATACTCATTCTTTAATATAGCTACTTCGTCGTCCTGCTGTCCGGGCCCCACGTACAAAACGCCCACCTAAAAGCAAGAACAGAGTGGTTTATTTAAGTTTGTGACGCTCCGTAACCAGCGAGGTGGGTGCACGTGGTAGGGGCGTGTGCGTGTGGCTGTGGTGCGTGGGTCTGACCTTGTAGGTCTCTATGGGCGGCACGAGGTCGAGGTTCTTGATGGTGCGCTCGTGCTGCGCACCCGACACCTTCAGAGGACGCTCCAGTAGAGGGTTCAGCAGCGTCGGCGTCTCGCCTGCACATACACACTCAATATCATTCAATAACCTTAATAATACACAGTAAAACAACGTTAATACGCTTTCGCCTAATACGGGATCTTGCATATTTGGAGTATTTTTGCATACACTATTCATGCTGAACACGATTTATCATCCCGTTAATACGCCATCTACCGCTGTAACGGCGGCGACCAATGACAAGCTAGTCTGGTGTTTAGTTGCAGTAGTTTGTACTCTACTGTAGTCAGAATTTTTTTCGATAATGTGGGTAAAATGTATTGAAACAATAACAAAACATGTAATTGAACATATGATTAATTCACTAAAAAGAGCATTACGAGATATTATTCAAGTATATCGTAACGCAATTTGGGAGAAGGGAGAAACCTTGTAAACCTTTGCGTGTATATCTTGTCCAAATGTTGAATTTTAAGAGATAAATAAAAAAAAATAGAAATATCCAATATTAATCATTTCATCCTTTTCCTATTCACTGCTGGGGTAAGCCTCCCCCAGGGTGCTCCTGGTCGTCCGCCTTCCGCATCTAGCCAAACCCTGCAATCTTCTTCAGGTCATCTCAATATTCAACAAAACAATATATAATAATAAAACGTGGTATTACCAGGTACAGTAGGCGATATAGGGTACGTGCTCATGTTGTGGTACAGCTGCAGGAACACGAACGACGGCGACACGCCGCCCCCCGTGCCCGCACCCCCCGCTCCGCCCGCGGGGGAGGAGCCCCCCATGGAACCCACGGCTGGTGTGCGGTTCAATTCCCTGCGCATCATAATCCGTTGTATGATAAAAATAATGGTTGGATACGATATTCTTAAGTATTTTGGAAAATATGAATGTAGTATACTTTTATATTCATAATATAATAAAACAGTAAAGAGCGTGTCCATTTGAATATGTTTACATAAACAATATTTAAGGTCATATTTAGAAAACGTATAAAAATTTGAACGCAGCGGAATTTGAACCCACGCCTCTTGAAAACCGTTCAAGGGTTTGTTATAGAATTTAGCAATTAGACGAGTGTAGTAGACATAAGATACAATTAATTCTGAAGGTTGGTTCACCTACAGAGAACTGTAATAAATCTAAGCTAATTTATTATACTGTAACAAATAAAGAACTGCTGCCTTAGCAATTTCCGGGTACTCACCGTTGTCGCCTGGTGGGGCTCATCACGGAGATGGTGTTAGACCGCTTGGAGCGCGCGAGCGGCGGCAGCTCGTCGCGCGCGCCCTCCACCGCGCCCGCGTGCGACGTCTGCGACACGCGGCTATCACTGCTCGTCTGCGAGACACACACACAAAAAACATTTTTCTTTTCCTTAGTCGTACACACTTGTCGAAGCGACTGTGGTCATGAAATGTACATATTTGAAAGCAAGATTGCGAGCTCTTTGAATATGGAGAGAAGTTATTATTGCAAGCAACCCATTTTACTCTCAGCAAATGCCTCCAGCACCGCATTCCAAAGGTGTAATTCGTAGTTTTTGCTGGATCTGCATGATTCAGCGCTATACAGGAAAATAGGAATGACTAGGCATCTGATTAACGAAACATTGGTGTTTCTGGATATGCGGCGATAATTTCATATTATTTGGAGCTTTTTCACAGCAGATCGTGCAAGAGTGCATATTTTTGTAAGTTCTCTTCACAATTACCAGTTTTTGTGATTGCGGATCCTAGAGATATGAGTGTGGACAACTTTTATCATAGCATTTTAATATCTCGCGTAAATCAGAACGATTTATAATCTTACGATCCAAAGTCACCACGATTTATAGTGAAACCAAAGTTACAGCTGCTGGTTTCCAGAAATAGTAAGTGCAAAACATATAAATAACGCATTATTAAATTCACGTGCTTTTTCAATGATATTTTATGAATCTTAAGATTTGTTCGCGTGTTCCTATTCTGTAAAACTGGCTTGTTCTTGAGCAAATGGACTTATGCCTGCTTATAGCCTCTTATAAGTACTAGCGAACCTCTGAGCTATAGCTGTTTCGTATTTTCGGCGGCTGTTTCAAAAAACAATGAAATTCGTCGAAAAATGGGAGCAAGGAGTAGCCTATGGTCTTCCCTAGACCCTCGAGTATCTCTATATGAAATTTCATCATAATTGGTTCAGCGGTTCAGACGTGATGACATCACAGCTAACGACTGAGTCTTTAGGGCGTTCTGGGCGTGGATGGTAGACCGACCAGCCCTGAACTCGAACTGAGTCTCTGAAAGACCCGGACCTACCTCTTCTAAGTGCTTATTACGACGACAATTTTCTCAAAAACTTGCCCGTCTCATTCAGCAGCATCTACAGTCTGTATGCGGAAGGAGAGTTCTCTGGACGACCCTCCTTGCGCAGTAGGCACAATCCTCCTTCCTTTCAGATATCCGGGAACTGGAAGTTCCCAAAGATTGTCGTCTCAGTATTCCAGGGTGACACTTAAAACTCTCTCTGAAATAAAATCTGTTCCCATCTTAACTAATGTTTCTGGGTGCGTCAAAAACAATGACAATAGTCTGTCTTCTAGATATAATTGAATAACTTATAAAATATATTTGCAGTAAATATCATATAATGCAGTAAGTTTTTTCAGGAATTTTATTGTCTTACGAAAAGGCCGCCGAAAATAAGAAATAACTATAGTTCACGCGGGCGAAGCCACGAAGGGGTCGCTAGTTTATAATAATTCCTCAAGGGTGGTAAGTTTCTTGTCTCTTAAACTGACACATCACATGTTCCCATGAATTGAATGCCGAAGAAGAAGTGGATGTTAAATCCATCTTTTTCTTACCGAAGAGAAGTAATGAAAATAACATAATTATAACCATTCCATCAAACGGACTGGGAATCGAACGCACAACTATCGCTTTTACAGTCAGACGCCATCTTACTGCGGGCACGATGGCCGCAAAGTTTACTAATATTTATTTGTTAACGATAACCCGCCGCCACACTGAATAACTTTTACTAACGCTGCGGCATTGGATTGTTTCTTATACTTCTGCTTATCTGTCATAGTTCTTTGACAGATTTTCCAGATCTTTAATGACTCTAGTTTAGCTAGAGTTCCATATTTTGAATTTGCATATGTCAACGGCAATTGCATATCACGCAGATCTATTATTGCTAAAGTGTTTTTTTATTTGGTATACTTTAGCTGGGCTTTTAGGTTTTTCATCACATGATATCTTTAATATTTATGTATCAAGGGATAATGTACAACACGCTAAACAACTTTTATTGCTATATTTCCTTATTTCTTTTAGTAAAGCTGGTCCATTGTGGTTCTACGTCAGGTCATCCACTCGTTGAAATCAATTATACTCTAAAGCCTGACCAGGTTTAAAAGGTATACAACAAAAAAAGTATCATTGAAATCGGTCTAGTAAATACAAAGATGTACGCTACGCTTAGCAAGATCGTAAATTCCAAGATAGTTTGCCTGTTTTGAGGTTGAGGATTCGGATCGTATTGAGCAGTTGCATGGTTTCCCGGAAACTACTGCTTGGCAACCTTTTTTAAAACCCTAACCCTCGGAAAAGTAATGGCATGATACAAGGGTCGCACGGCATCACTATAGTATAATGGCCTCTTATGGGAAGATTAATGGCAGTGGTTTCTCGTGTTAATTAACACCTGAGGGATACTGCAGCCTCATCTACTCGGTACGACAGTTTTAGATATTATAGTCGACACTCGTCTTTATTATATATTCTATTGTCATAACATATATTCTTTGAACTGCAAGCTTTTGCCGCATTGCAAGCTTTATCGCAGTTTAGACACTTCGGTCTCTACTTTCCGCCCGAAGTGGAGACATATCGTATAGAGAAACGGTATTTCTTATCATAACAACTTACATTTCTCGTAAATAAATTAAATATAATTTGATAGTTCCACTGCGCCACAAATACCATAATATCTAATTTTGTAACACCTATAACCAAACGTTAATATTGAAACCATTTAATTGAAGTCAGTGTTTATTTTTTTACTCGCAACATGTATAGATAGATGTGAAACATAATTGTATAAGGTACCTTCTGTAGCTGATGATGAGCAGAACTGGTCGCAGTGTTGTTCATCTCCGCGGTGGCCTCGGCCTCTGTTTCCGATCCAGTCGTACCTGCAGCCCCACGAAAAAAATATATAAATCATAATAAAAAGATACGTTTCTTTTTATATACATATATAGACCTATAATAAAACAGTAATTAAGATGTTATTGTTGTTGAATGTACATTACATATATTTACTTACTGGGATGTTGGGATATAGTTTAAGAGGGATGCAAAAAAGGTAATGATTTTTTTTATTTTTTGTGTGTCTGTTTGTACGCGCCAAACTTTGTAGTTATTGGACCGATTGGAATGAAACTTTTTTTGTCGTATAGCTTTTAAGCCTGGTAAGGACTAAGAGTATAATTGATACCGAGGAGTGGAACACCTGATGAGGAACTATAATAAAGCAATAAAAGTCAACACGTTTAACAAAAGTTGTTAGCGTGATGAACAATTTGGCGGTGAAATATAAGAATTAAGGATTTGGAACATATGATGAAGAGCCTTATAAACTACAAGAAATAACGAAATGATTGATCAACGTGATGCGCATTTGACGTTGACATATAAAAAGTCAAGACACGGAACAGCTTATGAACTACTCACTATTAGAAAATAGCAAAGTCCCCGTAGCAAAAACTGTTTTACGTGACAGACATTTTCCATTGTCATATATCAATTAAAGATCAGGAAAAATTGACAAAGAACCATGCTAACATGGTAACTAAACTATAAGAAACAAGTAAAAATTGTTAAATGTGGCGGGCAGTTTTCATTAGCAAATAAATATTACTAAACTTTGCGGCCATTGTGGCACAGTGGAATACATCTGAGAGTAGACGCAATAGTTGTGGGTCCGATTCTCACGTTAAAGAATGGTGTATTGTATTTCGTTTTTATCTTTTGTGAGCCCAAAAAAGAGAAGTTTCAGCATCTCAATAAATGCTGAAGTCAAGTCAGTCTATGAATCGTTTGACGATTGCCTACCTGGGTCGGAGTTGTAGGTCATGAGGTGCGGGTGCGCGGGGGGGTGAGTGGGGGGGTGCGCGGGCTGCGGGGAGGTGCCGCACATCTCCTCGGGAATGGCCTCGCAGGACACGCGCATGTCCGCCTTCTTGCTCGCTTTCTTCGACGCGTGCATTGATATCGGCGCACTCCTTTTAACATAATTTTTATACAAAATGTTTATGTTTAGAATTGAATATACAGGTTTACGTTATTGTATACTAGATCATTGAACAGTTCAGATTTATATTTCATCCTGTATATAATAATGTTTGTCACAAAATATAAAAATATTTAAATTTTTCCTGTTCCCGTAGTAATTTCGAAGAATCCTCTTTTAGTGCTTCTCAGAATGCGCTTATGTATGTACGTATAAATGATGTACATACGTGGGCTCGCAGCTGGGCAGCAGTATCAGATCGTCAACGTCGACTGTGAGCTCGTGCTCCGCCCCCAGGGCGCCGACCTCGCCTCGCGCCTCCCGCACTGCGCCCTTCCACGAGGAGGACATCTCGGGAGACGAGTTGGATCGCCGCACCGGGTGACGGGACTTGCCCTGCAATTAGATATCACATTCTCTAATTTTGATTTTAATGGGGTATTAGGATTTATTTTATTTGTAACATGAATAAATGATAAAATCAAAAAATTCAATCAAATTTATTTGAAAACCATATTTAGAAAACGTTTGAAAAAAACGTTGGAAAAATTTGAAAGCAGCTGGATTCAAAGCCTCTTGGAAGCCTATGTCCCTTGGAAAAGTATTTAAACAACATAAAAAAAGATTTCACGAAAAGTAAAATGACACCTGAAAGCGTCTGCCTTGAAAGTGCGTCTGCTACGGATTTACAGATAGCTGAGCCAACTCTTATGCGTATAAGACTTTGTTACAACTTACAATTTGGATTGGAGGTGATATAGAGGATTTAAATTTTAAAGCCTTTGTCTTTGTTATTCTTCGACAATCATAATATTGAATAGTATGGAGACATTACAAGAACTCTTAAGAACATCATTTATAATAATACAAAACACTCAAGCATTACAAAAGTACAAGAACATTATATTTTTCTCATTAAAAGCCCGCGTATTCAGAACATAGATAAATTAAAGACAGTGTCTCGGCCCCAGTAACTGACCTCGGGCACAATGAGCAGCATGTCGTCGTCGTCGGTGGTGCTGGAGGAGCTCTGGCGCTGCGGCGAGCCGGGGATGTTGATGGGCTGCGTGGACATGCGCGCGCCCCCCCCTCCGGCCCCCCCGCCGGCCCTCTGCGAGGCGCAGGGGCGGCCGCGCTTGTCGCTGCCCACTACGGAGTCTGAACTGTTACGACAGGGGCTTCGTTAGTTAGTGCAGCGACTGGAGACATATTGCGTGTTCATGTGCCGACTACAGAGTCTATAAAAATGTAAATATGTGCGCGTTACCTGGATTTGTGCAGGTCGGGCGCGTGCGCGTGCGCGCGCTGCGGCGCGGAGGCGGAGCGCGACGAGCGCGGGGAGCCCTCCGACGTCTGCGCACGGACCGACTTACTTACATCACGTGTAAACACATGTTACACAGAAATATAAAACATACACATTTCACTATCTATCTCTAATCACATACGTTGCTTGTTCATGAACACTATTAACAATTTTTAACAACACATATCAATGTTACACGACAGGGGTGGCCGATCTGCCGCTCCATTATTATTGGCTATTGGCGTTTGGATAAATATATAGAGCTCCTTTTTCATTTTCGTGTCATTATATTTTAAATCAAAAAAATATACCTTTTTGCATACTACGGCTCGTGAAAGACTTCCCAGACTACCGAGGAGCGCGGCCACCCTTGTTGTATATATTGGATTATTCTGATTGTAATAAAAGGTATGCATGTACTTCGGAGCTGTGATCAACTTAGGAAGGGAGCACAAAGTGACGTACGAGGTCGCTGGCGCTGGACAGGTCGGCCAGCGGCGGCGCCAGCAGCGCCAGCACGTCCTGCAGCGGCCACTCCTGCAGCTGCGACGAGCTGATCTGTGCCGGTAAACGTGACGTCACACTACCGTAAAAAGAGGCACGCCTATCGCGCTCTCATGTCGCGCGGTTCGTACCCGGTTCTGCAGGCGCATGAGCCAGGACACGTCGCCGGTGGGCGAGCGCACGTGCAGCTCGGCCCAGTGCGCGCACCAGCACGGGCACGCGCCCGCCGCCAGCGCCGCGCCCTCCTGCTCCTGCGACGCCACCCACGTGAGTACGGCAGAAAGACCACAAGCCCCCCACCCCCACCACACCACACAATTGCTTACCACTTCTTTGGTTATCTTCTCAAACCGTTGTGAGAACTGAGCGAGGGCGTCTGCTACCGGATCACTGCTCTTGTTCTCCGCTGAATTTTGTCTGAAACGGAGAAGCGTCACGCGTCTAAAATAAATGCGATATAGGTTTTTCAAAAATCAAACAGTTAAACAAGAAAACGACTACAATTGTCTAATATATGCTGAAACAAAAAAAAACTCGGAAGCGACTTCACATCTCTATGCACGAATAAAAGTAACCGAAACAGAGTGTCGCAAGAATAGCTTCTCTTTGCCTAAAAACTCCGTAAAATGCATGAAAACAGAAAAAAAAGATCAACAAACTAGATAGAGATTTGTTCCGCAACGAATTAAAAAAGCCGTGCAATATTGGTAAGCTTAGAAGCGCAAGTGGACTTTATGCGGTAAGCCATAATTACGAAAACTTGTAAAAGGGTTGGGTATTTAATATATACACATACATACCTATATATTATATAAATGTGAAGATAATTGTCTTTTTTTTTAATTGAAAAAGGCCTGTTACGGCCAAAACATAAATTTTGAAAATATTTTTCTATTGAATAAGTCATTTTATATACATTATTTAAAATGAAAAATGTTTAATGAAAAATATTAAATCATAAATGTCGTAATATCTTATTCAATTTTTTCAATCTATCAAAATATGAATTTGTACATTAATATATGAATTTATATAATAAAATAAGTTAAATTAAATAATAAATGAAGTTACAAAAAGAAAATGAAAAGCAAAACAATATGTATGTGGGAGGAGGAGGTGGAGGTGGGAGGCGGAGGTGGGAAGTGGAGGTCGGGAGGTGGTGGGCGCCGCCGACCTGGTGGTGAGTCCGCTGGAGGGCGGCTGCAGCTCGGAGATGGACAGGGAGGAGCAGGAGGTCTCGGTGGAGCGGCTGTGCTGCAGCGAGTACTTGCTGTAGCTGCACACACAACACGCGCGACGCGCTTTAGCCACGCCCCCTACCTTTGGGACTCTTACTCTGACACTTAGTTATTATTGACAGGTTAAATGTGAAATGGGGTCTTTCTAAATATTATCGTCTTAAGTTCGTGTCTACTGCTATGTCACGTAAAAGATTACACTTTTAATAATTTCAAATATTAATAACACTTTTATCGATATATACAGGATGTAGACATTGCCAACACCAACAGATATATATTTAATTACAAATTGTTTCTAAGTATTCATAGAAATTTTCAAATTTTATATAAACAATAAGCTTCATGCAGATTCGTTGGAAATTTGTATAAAAAAACATTTAACGCTTATTTAACGCCAATTAAGAAGCAAATTACTTTGTGACAGCCAATCAGTCTCACCGATACAGGGTGAGTTGACATCTATATAACTAAGCATGGTGAAAATTAGGTTCTCATAAAACCTATCCTATACAGAAATACTAAAATCTAATAATTTATCCAATTACATCCAGGTTAGATAGATAGAGTGATAGAAGAGAAAGAGAATAGTGTGTCTTCCATACCGTTTGACTTCCGGTGCGTGGTTGTGCACTTGCAGGTGGTTAGCGCTCGTATGGTTCTGCTCCGAACTGTCATTTACTTGTGCCTGGTATCAACAAAACAGCCATAACTATAAATTTATTACTAAAAACTTAAAACCGAAATAAAGGAAGCAAATAAATATATTTTTTAAAGAATTTAAACATTCAGGCAAAAATAAATCATGGTTAATTTGAAAAGAGAAGTAAGGAAAAGAATATAATGATACAACTCGAGGTGTGCCATTTGTGACCTTGGCCGAGTAGACTTTTATGCCGATAACGGTGGCGAGGACTTCGGTGGACAATACCTACTACTTAAATTTTCGTCAACAAGTCGCAACTGTCAAATGGCGTCAACAAGTAACAATAGGTCGGGCAATGTCCCCTTGCATCTGCTTGGCGTCATACAGACACCAGCAGACAAGTGCCGAGGTACCTGCGGCGCGGGCACGTCCCCGTTGTCCGCGCTGGCGGGCGGCGGCGCGGAGGGAGGGGCGGCGGGCGGGGCGGAGGGCGGCGCAGGCGCGGCGGAGGGCGGCGCGGAGGGCGGCGCGTCGGGCAGCGGGCTGGCGACGCTCTCTGCGTGTCGGCGGCAGAGCGTCGCGCATCTGCCGCATACAAGTATACAAGTAAGATTTGAAATGAATGTATGTTACACATCACATGGTATAAGACACCTCGATGGTTTAATTATAACTTTAAAACAGTATTACATACATTTAAAATGAATGGTTTGATTTGTAAATTTTGACATTGTCTTGATATAATCAGGTAAAATTAGCAATTACCATTACAGGCAGACCATAACAGTTTACCTTTCACAGAGGCCTTGTTTGATAGAATTCTGCTGACATCCTGATGTGGTGATGGTGATGAGCTTGTGCCCCACCAGCCACGTGCTAGACTGCCCTCCATTAAGCAGGAACTCTGCTGCTACACTCCTTTGAAATCATAACACACCCACATATAATGAAATATATTTTGTAATTTTTTATTTTGTATTTTGTAATTGTTTTTGATCTAAGTTTGGATAGACAAAGTGTAAGTTTGGCGTTGAACATGTATTACGGGCTGCCGTAACACCCAAAGCATTTATACCTTTTGCCTACATAATTAAAAAACGACAAATACCTCTGCGGCTTCACGGAACACGCGGTGAAGGTGTATCTGGCGAGAAGGTCCACGCACGTCTCGGTCAGCTCCACGTGGAAGGCGGCGGGAGCACTGGCGCCACCCGCGGCCCCCGCGCCGCCTACGCCGCGGGAGCCCGACAGGGGCGCCCGGGAGACCGCTTTGGAGCCCTACATACAACACATGTACACTGTATTTATGTACTGTTTACACTCTTATGCCTTAAAGTAAGCCAAATGTTATCTATATTATAATAAAGCAATAGAAAAGTAGTGCCTGTATATTGAAAATATTTACGAAAAAACCATTTAGAGGGATGTTAAATAAGGAATAGAATATGAAAGTACGATTTTAAAAATTTTTGTCTGTCTGTTTGTACGCGCACAGCTTTGTAGTTACTAGAACTTTTTTGTTGTATACCTTTTAAACCATGTTACATGTCGTAGAACCATAATGAACCAGCTAAAATATAAGAAATAAGGAAATAGCACATTACTAAAAGTTATTAACGTGATGAACATTTTCCGTTGACATATAATAATTAAAGATCTGGGACATCTGATGTAGAACGATCTAAGCCTAGCTAAACTATAAGAAATAACAAAATGTCATCTTAACAAAAATAGATCAGCTTAATGCGCATTTGCCGTTGCCAAATAAAAATTCAAGATACGGACTATTATTGTTCTGATCAAGAACCATAATAGTCTAGCTAAACTATTATAAAACAGCAAATGCAAAGCAAAATGCCAGCAAATAAAAAAACAATTTAACGTGACAGAAATTTTCCACTATCATATAAAAATGGAAAATCTGGCAAATCTGACAAATAACCATGGAAGACCAGCTTAACTATAAGAAACAGGTCAATGCCGCATGAGTAAAAATTTTCAATAAGGCCAGATTCCGTTAATAAATAAAAATTATTGAACTTTGCGGCCATCGTGGCACAATGGGACACGTTTCACAGTAAACTCGATGTCACTGGGTCCTTTTTGCCGAGAGAGAAAAGCGTGAAGCAAAAACAATATAATGTAGATTATAAACAGCTGTACAATGCATTAGAAGGTGTGTTAAGAATATAATTTGATTATTACAATAAACATATATATTTAACTCACAAGACTAGAGCTGCGCTGTCTATTGGAAGAGTCCTCGTTGGCGTTCTGCTGGAAGTTGTTGCTTTTGTACTGGAGCTGTTCCTCAAAGGGCATTATGATGTAGTTGTGCAGGCCCTGGAACGCAAGAGCGGGTCGGGTCAGTCATGGTGCGGGTGGAGGGGGAGGTCAAGGGGCGGAGGGGGACTCACGTGTATGATGAAGCGCACGAAGTTCCGTCGGTAGGAGAGACGGCACTTGAGGAACCACGCGGCGATAACGTGGTGGGCCAGCGACACCACGTAGTGGTTGTAGCGCGACGGGTTGGTGTAGGGCAGCAGGATGGCGAACACCGACATGTACTGGTCCTCCACGAACGACGCGAACACGTGTGGGAGCCGCGTCAGTGCTGGCACAACACGCACACGCGATATTAAGATACCACAGTACACTTATTTTAACTATATGTCAAATAACGATTGTATACTATTCCTCACTTGATAGAAACTCCAACATGGGGCTGGCGATGGCCTGTGTGTCTGAGATTTTGGATAAGTCCAGCAATACTTCCGGTAACATCTTCACCATTGTGTCCCGGGCTTCTAGTGTGAACATCGTCAACGCGTTGATGTAGGGCTGAGGAGTGCGGAGAACTGGAAAGATTTTTTCATTATTATTAACATTCAAGGTTTATAGAGCTTAATGCAAAGGCATCTAAGGAGTGAACGGTGGTTTCTACTGACCCATGCCGTACTTGAGCAGGCATCGGACGATGCGCTGCTGCGTCTGTGGCTCCAGGTAGTTGTGGTAGGAGGCGAGCGCGGCCAGCGCCGGCAGCGCCGTGGCGTGGAACTCCGACACCAGCAGCTTGCCGCCGCCCGCGCCCCCTGCGCCCCCCGCCGCGCCCCGCTCCGACACCATGGCGCACAGCGTGCTGGCCAGCAGGTCCACGTCCTGCGCGCGGCGCCCCACGGCCAGCGCGCGCGCGTGTAACAGGTGCGGTAGCGCGCGCAGCACGTGCGCCAGCACAGCCCAGTCCGCCTCGCGAGAGAGCGCGGCCGTGAGCGTGTGCGCGGCGCGGCCCACGGGCAGCAACGCGGCGCCGGGCGGTGGCTCGCGCGCCGCGTGAGGCGCGGCGGGCTGCGCGCGCGGCGCCGGTGCCTCCGCCAGCAGCAGCGGCGAGCACAGCGGGCGCAGGCGCGCGGCCGCGGCGCCGCTGGCGGGCGCGCCCGCCTCGTCGTAGCAGAAGCCCACCATGTTGAGCTCGTTGGCGCGCAGCGCGAACAGCATGTCGAATATCTGCAGGCGGATGTCGGGGTGGTGGTGCAGCAGCGCGGGGCGGCGGTAGTGGTGGTCGAGGTGGTCCAGCAGCACGAGGAAGGCGCGGGCGGCGGGCGCGGCGGGCGCGCGCAGCAGCTTGGCGTGCAGCAGCTCGAGCAGCGCGGCGGCGGCGGCGCGCAGGTCCGAGGTGTCCGCCTCCGGGGGGTACTGCACCTCCGACACGTACATCGAGAACGGCCGGTTCAAGATCTGATGAGGAGCACGCATGGTTCATTATACATTTATTTTAGGCTTACAATTAAAATGTCCCAAATTTTAATATCAAGAGAACTATACTTTATATATGATAGACATCACAATTTTCATAATGAAACTTTTACAAAACGCGATTGACGACAACGCAAACGAAACGCAATAGTATATAATATTATATATTTTTTTTAATGTATGTCTAAGAAAAAGACCAACACAAATATAGGTGACATATATAATAAATATATATCGCAAAACTTAGTTTGTACCTTCTCGAGCTGGTCTATGAGGTCGATGCAGGCGTCGGCAGAACAGAGGCGCGCAAGGGCGGGAAGAGCGCGCGCGGCGGCGGCGCGAAGGGCGGCGTCGGGGTCCAGGGCGGCGGCGCTGGCCACGGCGCCGCCCACGCGCTCCGCCAGCTCCTCGGCGTGCGCGTGCCGGCGCACGTAGGCGGCCAGGCACGCCAGCGCGTGCAGCCGCACGGCCTGGCGCCGCTCCGCGCGCACGTAGCGCTCCGCCAGCGCCAGCGCCGCGCCCGCGTCTCCGCCGCCCAGCGCCGCGCAGCGTTCGGACACCAGGCGCATCGTCGACGCCTCCTGCACAAGCACACGGCAAATGAACAAAAGCTCGCACATATTCTAAAATGTGTCATCTGTAACAATAGTAAAGAGGACAACGCACTGACCGGTCGGTCGTGTCCACAGAAGTCTATAAGGTCGAGCAGCGCGTCAGGGTCGCCGTGAAAGTGGCCCGCCTTGTGCAGGTTCTCGATGGAGGTGATCAGCTCGTGCACCTGCGCGTGCACGAGCGCGTTGCGGGGCTCCGCGCCGGGCGCGGGGGCGGCGTGGTGCAGGTGCAGCACGGCGCGCACGATGTCCAGCACCAGGTCCCACGTGACGGCGTGCAGGTCGTGCGGCGCGCGCGCCACCAGCCCCTGCAGCGCCACCACCACCTCGTACGTCACCGCCGCGTGTCCGCCCGACAGCGCCTGACACACGCACGCACGAACACGGTTGTTAAATACACGTTAACTTTTTTTGTGGTTGCATTTTATTCACACAATTTTAAAACGGATATATACTTTCAAAAAAGCAGGCAACACCGCCAGCAGCGACACGTGCAGCGTGTGCACGCGGCGCGGGCCCCACAGCGCCATGGCGGTGTAGAAGACCGCGCCGCGCGCCAGCCCCGCCGCCTCCTCGCCGCCCTCCGCCGCCCCTTCCGCCGCCGGCGCCCCCGCCCCCGCCCCCGCCGCGCGAATGAGCCGTGTCATCTCCCGCAGCGCGGCGTGCCCCGTGTCCGCGCCCACCACGATGCGCATTAGCTGAAGGGAGCGAGTTTTCATTATCTCCTCGAAAGGCAAAGTTACAAGCAATATTAAAGATGTTGTTAATCACTCCGTTACACATTATATTTGCAATGTTGTATGTTGGACGGCAAATCCTAATACCACATTTTATTTAACCAGACCAAGATTATAAAAAAAGTCATCAGGTATGACAATGTCTGACTGTAAGCGCGAAGGTCGTGGGTTTGACTCCCACACGGGTAATGTTTATTTATGTATTTTTCCGCTTTGGTCAAAAGAAAAGCGCGTCGTCGAGTGCTTCAAGCAACAAGCAACGATTTGGGCGGAAACTGAAGAATGGAGTGTCTTAACTCTAGGTTCTGTCTTACCCTGCTATGCGGAAAAAAGCTTAACATTGAAAAAAAAATGAAATATAAATGTTCCCTAGAGCGAGGTTCGAACCGACAATCATCGCCGTACTCAAGCACTTGGGCGCGCACCTTGCGGCTGGTCTGGCAGTAGTGCTCGACGTTGACGGTGCGGCACAGAGCGGCCACGAAGGCGGGCAGCGCGTCGCGCGGCAGCAGCGAGTACGACACCACCGCCTCCAGCAGCGACAGCGCGCCCAGCACCACGCCCGCCTCCGGCGAGTACGCGCACATGTGGCACGCCTGGCTGCACGCGTTTGGGTAACACTTATAGTAACACTATACATTCTATCAACTACATATAAGAAAACATTGCTGAATTTTTATTATTTTATTATAATTCTTGCATATACGGTGCTGACAGAGTCATTGCATTGTCCAATTAACACACAAAAATATTTTTAAAAGCATATTGTCTTATTGTATTTCACTATAATTAGTTTTAATTCTACAATATCATTCTATACATATAGAGATTTGAATTAGACCTAAACATAATAAAAAAAATATATTTTAAAAAATTGATCTTACTTAACAATTCCATGAACGATTTCCTCATTTAAATAAACGGCGTTAAATTTGACTACATTGGTGACGAGGTTGACGAACTCTATGATGTGCACCGGAATATGTATCTGAGGAAGCCACTCCAGCAGGAACGGCCCAATCTGAAACACCATTATACACTTTTATTAAAACCTTACAAAAGCAACTAAACTAATATTTTAAAATGCCAACAGTGGGACAAAATGTAACTGAAAATGCATACGGATTGGCGGACAATCAAAATGCATTGTTGAGATCTGCTATTGTTAATATGTTGTCTGTGAAATAGACATTTGGTAAAAAAATAAACATTAGGTTGTTCAATAATGTCTAAAGCAGAATGCCTACACTAACATTTTCCACAAAGAAAGCACACATACTCTACAATGGTATGGCTATCCGTTTGTATGAATAATAACAATTTATATAATATTTAGAATTATAAAATTTATTACAATATACATAGTGGACTTAAGTGACATGTTGTTCGGTCTCTCTGCCTATTCAATAAATGTCATTTAGTTGCAATAATTCAGAGCAAAATAGGCAATAAATTTTGTCTAACAGCAACAGTCACACTTCAGTGTATATTATAAAATACTGTGTCAATGAGTGCATAGGACTGTTGCCATTAAAGATGAATAACAAAAATTTTAGAACATCACTATTATTAAATATCAAAGCCACAGTATAATTTCTTTGGGTGCATTGTATTATTAACCATCTGATGAAAAACTAGATTATCATATTATTTAAATCATAAATCTAATATCAGTAAAACTAATTGTAGCACATGTTCCGAGTTCAATTACACAGCAATGCAATGTTCTAAGTCATCCACATACAATTACAAATAGGGCAATATTACAAAAAAAAAATTACATTTTAAAATCCTGTATAAGTATAGCAAAAATCTTTATTAAAAAACATATTTTACCTGTTCTTCAAGACATTTGATATCTTTTCCTGAATTAGTTAATGTATAGAGTAGTTTGAAGCGTAGCTGGTAATCCTCTGGTGGATGGTTTGCGTGTGTATCTTTTAGATATGTGAATAAAATAGTGCGCATAACTAATAGTTCGGATTGGCCCTCAGCGATGCATTTCAGGAGCCATAGGGCCGGGTGGCGTGCTTCTATATTAGAATCTTCAAGAAGGTCTCTTGTGTAAGCCCATATTTTTTCTATACCACCCTGTAAAATGCAAATTTATTCATTAATTTATATAAGAAAGAAATAGCATTAGAAAAGTGATAAACAATCAGATGAGTCAGTTGTAACAATTTATAGTAATTTACCTTAAAACACATTTTTTTATTAGTAATTGTGAGAAGCTGATGCAAATATTGTATCTCATTTATATACCTATATTTATTGTACAAGTCATATTTTAAAGTAATATCATAGAAAGTTAATTATAATTTAAATTAAAAGATTTAATACAAGCTTGCAATAGATAGAGAGCTAATTTGGTACTTCTGGAAGAGTATATCGGAAGAACATGACTGTTTATAGCTTTTTTACATTTATTAAAATATTCAAATGCATTGGCTGATATAAAAACATAAGGCAGATAATGTTTTGTGTCATTGATAATAGATTACCCTTAAAATGTATGGAGGAATAAGGCTACACATGTTCTTTGGATAAATTCTTGTAAGTTTTACAATTGTAACACATTTCCTAATTAGTATGGTGTAGTCACCATAATATTTACTTATAATGATTTACAAAACCTTTCCTAAAAACAAAATGAAAATTTAACTCTCACTTTACATTGTAGTCAATTGTTAATACCAATAAATTCATTCTAAGAAAATATAACATGAGATTTAGTACTTTAAAGATACTGTTGCTATGCACATCATAATAGGTTTTAATACTAAAATAATTTGCTATATGTATTATTTTAAGCATACATTTATAAATTAAGCATATTTATGTATAACTTACTGCATGTTCTTATAATCATAATATTTTATAGCAATATATTTTAATTGCCCTTAGGTAACTGGGTTAGAAAATGAGTCAACAAATTATTTAAAAAAATAAATAACAAACAGTTAATTTGAGAAACAAACAAAGGAGTTTTTGTGTCTTCTTTGTATAGAATATGTACATAAATAAATTGTAATTAGTAATCATTAGAGTAATCTGACACTTTCGTATTTTTATAGCAGGGCAAAATTGACCAGGTCATTTAGAAACACAATTTTATAGGAATTTTATATGAGCTTCACAATAAATTGATGTATATTTGTTATTGATGAGATGAGGGTACAATTAAATTACAGGGCAGGTACTTACTTCCTGAACCCGGAATTGCAGAATCTTGTCGCCAACGTCTTTGATGGCACGGAGACGGCGGTTCAGCGGCGCCTCCGGGCTCAGCTCCCGTCGCAGCTCCGCGGTCACCACCACCTCGTTTTGTGCCACAACGGGCGCTGCGCCCACAAATTGTACACCGTTAACCACCAGCCACGCGACCGACTGTAGACCCTCTTAATAATAAACACAGTGATCTATACGCACCCGATGTACCCTTCTTGAAGTACTCTTTTAACTTGTTGTGAAGGGACTTTGTGTCCCTATCTCTAGAGCCCATTGTGCGCCCGCAGCGACCGTGGCTCTAAGTGATATTAACCTAAAGCTAAAGCTAGGCGCGGCGATTACCTATGCGTGTGAAATTGAAAATAAAAACACATATTTGTTAAAATAATTCCCACTACCGCTCTCCTTTGCTATTCACCATCTGACAGATTGATAGTCCTCCGTACAGCTGACAGATATCAGCTCAATACATGAATATGACTTTGTGTGAACTCAGTACGGACGTTGCTTTTTTACTTTGGTTAAAATATAAGTACCACATTTATATCTTATAATAGAGAATAATGCAGTAATCAAGACGGCATTTTTATATCTATAAATAACTGATTATCATACATATATGTCAGTGAAATTGGTAAGCAAATTGCGTGATACGGTTTTCTGAACGAAAGTTAGTGTTGTTAGCGCCGAAATGTTGCCAGTTTCGGGTTGTTGTAGTACGATTAGATTTGAATTATATATTGAGATTATATAAGATTAAATAATAATGAAATTTAGTAGTTTATTATATAAAGACGTAATAATATACGAAACTAATACAGTATAAGTAGTAATCAAATGTTAATTAATTAAACGAGACATTTTGAATAATTCAAAAGTAACGCAATCTGCAAAGAAATTTATCATATAAGAGGGCGGTTCGGAAACTTCTTAGCCTAGCACAAAAAGCGCGGTATAAACAGAAAAAAGTTAAGTGTTTTGGAAACTTTCATCTCTGCTAGGAATACATGTTAAATTTATGTTCGATCTGGCAACTTCACCTTCATATAGAAACAGGTGTTCACAAAAGATGTATCCGCGATTTTTTTACAATGGAAAAATTAGAAATGCGTGGTGTCATTAAATATTTACATAAAAAAGGTTTATCGGGAAAAGAAATTCATAATGATATGGTGAATGTGTTAGGTGAAAGTGCTCCTTCATATGCAACAGTAAAAAATTGGGTTGCCGAGTTTAAACGTGGTCGTACAAGCATTGAAGATGAACCACGAAGTGGACGTCCAAAAACAGCAACAACAACAGAAATCGTAGCCAAAGTGCATGATATGGTATTAAATGATCGACGAATGAAAGTGCGTGAAATAGCTAATATCATGGGCATCTCAAATGATCGAGTCCATTTAATTTTGCATGAAGAACTACAGATGAAAAAGCTTTCTGCAAGATGGGTGCCGCATTTGTTAACAGTCGACCAAAAACGCATAAGAATGAACATTTCTCAAGCTTGTTTGGATCGTTTTAAGCGAAATAAAATGGATTTTAAGCGTCGTTTCATAACTGTTGATGGGACATGGATCCACCACTATACCCCAGAGACAAAAGAACAATCCAAACAATGGACTGAAGCTAAAGGAAGTGCCCCAAAGAAGGCAAAAACAATTCAATCGGCTGGTAAGATTATGGCAACTGTTTTTTGGGACTTCAAAGGTATTTTATTGATTGACTATCTGCAAAAGGGTAAAACAATAAATTCAGAGTACTATTGCAATCTTTTGGATCAATTAAATGTACAAATTCGACAAAAACGTCCTGGCTTACAACACGAAAAAATTATTTTTCATCAAGACAACGCACCAGCACACGAGAGTGTTTTAACAATGGCTAAAATCAACGAATTAAAGTACGAGTTGCTTGACCACCCACCTTATTGTCCTGATTTAGCTCCCAGTGACTTTTACCTGTTCCCAAAACTAAAAAAATTCCTTGCTGGCAAGCGTTTTACCTCAAATGAAGATGCAATTACAGCTGTAAACCACTATTTTGAAGACCTTGAGGAAAACTATTTTAATCAAGGGATAGAACTGCTAGAAAAGCATTGGACTAAGTGTATTGAAGTTTCAGGAGATTATATTGAAAAATAAAAATATTTTTGAAAAACTAACTACTCTCTTTTATTGATAGGCTAAGAAGTTTCCGAACCACCCTCATATATACAAAAAATGTAGTATACTGTTAGTAATTTATAATAATGATTATCTGATACTTTAGACTTCTAATTTCCATCAAACTCAGATCATCATCATCATCATCATCATCATTTGTCTTCATGAACCAAACATTCTTGATCTTGCATGTATTAAAATACAGGAAAACCTAGAAAAAGGTAACTCTTTTGGTCACTTTGCATCCAAAACTATATTTGTATTCGAGATAAATAAAACAAAATTAAAGAACTTCATTGATCAAAGTATTTAAGTAAATCAAAATTCTATGCACACAGCATGTCGCTCTTTATCTTAGCAATTACACTTAAAAAGTATATTTGACATTGAAAGTGGTTTTTTTTTGTTTTTTTTGCCATATAAATTTTGTAAAAAATCGCTATTAGATATTTAATATCGTATCACTCACTATTTGCAGGTAAAAAAGTATAGTAATAATATTCCTTTGCCTGTATCAATTGTACCTATACATATACATTTTTACAAGGTGCAGAGAAGATACCTCTTCACGCTTTTTTTCGCATAGCAGGGTAGTCAGAGAGACTCAAACACGTGCTTGGTCTATAGCGGAGAAACGAACATAATATATAATAAATCCCCCGAGTGGGAATCAAATCCACAACCATCGCGTTTACAGTCAGAACATGTTTCATAAATACGCTCTAATGTATTTTTACAGAATAATATATATTTAAATATTACAATAATACACCGTAGCTCAGTTACCATGTCAACCCTGGCCGGGTCCGTATGTCACAGGTGAGTACAAATAGCCGACCCTCGTCAATGGAGGGCAGTGGCAAATTAAACGCTTAAATAAAACCTGCTGCCGAGTGCGGAATGCCGCTATAGGCGCTATCCCTCTTCATAATACGATAGTTGCGTGACGTGGCTGATTTACTGCGGCCAGGCCCGGCTCAGCAGTGCCTGGTGTGGATAAGGCTTAATTAGTTATACAATTCATTTGGAAATTAGAAAAGATAAAACAAGTAAGAACGCAACGCCATCTGCGAAAAGACGAATATACTTCTGTCCCTTATCCCAGTCCCTTATTAGGGGTCCTCGTCATCCTTCTGTGCCAAGGTAGTCGGTTCAGGCAATTAGGCTTTCTTAAGGGCTCTAGCGATGGTAGACCAAAAGTCAAAACCAGGCGGCCGCTGCTTATATTTTCTTTGGAACAGTTTTTTTTCAGATTTACGTTTTTCCAGCATATCACTGAAATCGAGACATAGCGTTTTGAGTGCCGGAACTCAACGCCGCGTATAGTCATAGGTTAAATATGATCATTATCCCAAGTGGGAATCGAACCAATTCATATTTTTCAGACGCTGTCTCACTGCGCCACGTTGGTCTATACATATAGTGATATAATTATATATTAAAAAAGAGCAAAGTTTTTTTTGTAAACATGCAACTGTACGCACAATCCTTGTGATTATTTAATTAATATCAGGTATGTATTTTGAAGTCCCTGACCCGAAGTTCAAGGTGACTAAGCCGTCAGGCATTTAGTGACTCCATCACCCGGCCTTGATACTTCCGTCACGCACCACCACTTCAATGATATTCATTAAAACTAATTATGTATATATAACATTATTGGTAATTTACATACATATAATGAATAATAATAGTCTCACTTAGTTAACAGTGCTTTTGTTTTGGTTTTTTTATGAGTAGAATTAAAAACCGGTTTGAATTAGTCAAGTAAAGTGCTCGATTGTAAACAATTGACAACATTAATAGATGTGGGGGATTGGTCGCACTTTAAATTTTTCTAGTTATATGTGATCATATTAAGTGTATTATAAACAAATATAAACGTTAAAAAAAAAAAAGATGTAAATATAATTTTTTCTTTTGTGATAAAATACTCAAATATATATTTATTTGCTCTCATATTATATAAAACACATATATATATGTGTTTTAAGTCGTAGTAAGTTAACAGTTTAAGTCATTTCCCATGTCTTCACAAATTTTGATGCAAATCTTTGAACTTAGTTCTTCATACATTTATAATTATATACATAAAGACGGGTTCGGTTAAGAAAATATTTTTTGAAATTAATTAATAAAGAAATATGGAGGTTTTATTTATTGAAATTAAATCCACGAAGAATTCAGTATTTCCTTTCTTCATACAACATTTTCTTCTTCATCCATATCCATCCATCATAATTTAATCTGTGTGTGTTCTGTAGTTGTTGTAAGTATAACAATATATTCAGTAGGTAAGTCTATATTGTCAAAAGTTATTTTGAAATTAAATGTCATTAAGCTTTATACAATGAGACTTCACAAGAAGTTTCAAATCGCCAGTGTGCTTAGTCCTTGAGGAGCCTACTACCGACGAGGTCTGATCCGAAAATCATAAACTATTTTGTAACAATTTCACTTAACTGATAACATTGAACACATGTATTTTATATAGATTTAAATATTTAATTAAATAAATATATGTTTGTCATATAATATACTATAAATGAACAGATAATAATATATCTAAATAATAATAATACATCAAAATGCAACGATTTTAATTTGGGCGTAAAGCAAGGAACGGAACTTTACATAAGAGTATGAACGCACTTTTTAATGAAATTAAAAAATATCCTCGGCTTAGTTTCTATCAATTGTTCCATAAATTCAATTGGCGGCACGTCTCGGCTAATGGACGCGGAGGAACAAGTCGAACTTCCCCACTTTAGAACTTGGCACTTTCGCAGAATTTTTATTTGTGGGGGAAAAATTCAATCCGGACTAAGTATGCCATTTAAGTACTTTCGCATTATGGGTTTCATTTTGTGCTGCGATTTCGGACGGACCAGTGTATTCAGTGTAGAGATGGAGACTTAATCAATGATTTCTCAGAGCTTATTGCTTAATTGATTAGCTTTTGAGATCGTTTCTTTATGCACATTAGAATTTCATACTTTCTCCTACCTAACCAAACTTCGAAATATCCTACTGGCTTCCACTTACTTAGCCTAAACACCGCACTACCTCTGCCGCCTTACTTCTATTGATATTTGTTTATCAGAGTGGAAGAGTTGCAAAGTCTACAACAACGCGCGGCGTCGAAACATTGAAAAAGTGCTGCAGTTGCGTTCGCAGTTTTAGTATATCTAGTGATATATTGGCATTTAATAGTTTTCCAAAGAAAACTAGAATCTAGTATTCAAATGGCTGTCTGCATAACACATATTTGTAATGATTTATTTGCAAATTTTGTTAAATATTAAGTGATTAGAACCTACACCTAATGAAGTTGCGCTTTATAAGCTTATAAGTTCAAAAAGGTTTTCTTTTCAATAAAATAGTTTCCAAGTTCATTATTACTTTAAAAGTTTGTAGTGTATCGGCATTTATTGAAGTTGTACGTTCCGTTCAGCCCAGCTTGCGCCAGCCTCGCGCTTCTCAGTCGCGTCGAATGCCGCTTTGAGCAATTTACTGGAGGACCAATAATTCTCGCAGCTTCTGTATGCTTTAGCGCGTTTGTTATAGAGAAGCACAAATTAGCTAATTACACGAATATTATATAAAATGATTGTAGTATAAGTCAAAGCTCTGAAACGACAAAGCGCAGCGTTGACTTCCGCTATTTGTAATATCTTGAATCCGGAGGAAAGTGCCTTAACTCTAGATTCTTTTTGTCTACCCCGTTATATGGGAGAAAGCGTAAAGCTGAAATAAAAATTGTAGTTTAGCGTGAATATCCAAGAGTGTGTCTATTGATATTTTTTATTTAGTTTTGTTTTCAACACATAAGTACTTACCGGTATCCGGCAAAAGCCTAAACTTTAAAAATGAATGACAATTTAAATGCTTTAGAATGAAGGCGTGATATTTTCTTAATGACATTTTATATTTACTATATTAACTGACCAATACCTTACTAAATACCAGACCTTACTAGACCTTACTAAATAGTATACTTAATACACTAAATCTGGTAATTCTTTAGAATTTTCAATACGAATTTGAAATTTTTAACACTCACCAAAAATAAGCGTGGGTTGAATAATTTGTATGCAAAAATATATATAGCTGTAAGAGTGACGTCAGAGCCAAGGGCTTTCCGGGTACCGTGTACCATCCCTCATTGCTTTACAAAGTGTCGTCAACGTTTATTTGCACCGGCTAATGCGAGTCCCGGGGGCGCAGTGCTGAAACAACTTGCTTGTGTTTTTCCACGTAATGCCGTTACTGTTTTCTGTTGGCCGGAGAGAACTTTACTTGAGGTAAAAACAGATGTCGGAAAAGGAAGTAAAAAGCCACTAGTGGGCACAATTTATGTTTCACCATTAACACTGTACTGTACACTTAAACTTTTTTTTTCAGTCTTAACACACATTTATACTTGTGCACTTCAACACTTTTGCGTTTAGTAATTACATTATCACCGGCTTTTGCACTTAGCACGGCGGCAAGAGAGGGGGTTACCCTCTCTTTTTGTACAATAATCATAGTAACTTACCCTGATATTAAACGATTGCCTTTTTTCTTGTAAATAATGAATTGTGTGATGTTTCGTGTGATGTGAGATTCGACACTTATTAATGGATAACGGAGTGTCTTGACACTAGGTTCTCTCTTTCTACCTTGATACGAGTGAGGGAGCGGGAAGCTCCAATTATTAATAAACACTTAGTAGCCATATTGATGCGTAGAATATTCTGTGTAAAAGTAACGTATATGTCACTGTATAGAAGTATACGTCAAAAATAAAGCACAAGTGCGTATGTGTAATGCTTATTTTATAAAATTTTCGCACTTTGATGTAATGCTATAAAAAATATTGGCTTTCGGCACCTTTGTCCTTTCATACACATTGGTCGTAAAAGACATATTTAGAAAAAGTACAAAAATTTGAACCCGCGCCTCTTGAATGTTTTGAAATCCCGGGTTAAAAATTTCAAATGGCGGGTTCAAATTTTTATACGTTTTCTAAATATGTCTTTTTCAATTTTCTAAGTGTGCGAATAACACTTCAAAAAATGTTAAAAAATGTACATTGGTCGTACTTTGTGGAATTTAATAAAACTTGGTTATTAATTTAAAATATTCTAAATTCTTTTTTAAAGAACTTGCTATGATAAAGTGCAGTGTTGCAAACAAACAACACAATAAGTGTATTTACGATACAAACTTTTAACGAGACCGCAGTTAGATATTTTGTTTCAATTCTATTATACTTGAAGTACCAATTATTGTTAATGATAGAATAAGCTTCTCAGTATATAAATATACATATTTATTTTAAGAAGTATAGGTTCCAGACACTTTATTTATTTCGTGTGTATTATTAATCTTTATTGCACTTTCTAACAAAAATCAGTGCAAAAAGATAACAATATTGTATAAAGAGATGTTTTTATTCAATTTGTAAACAGCTGGAAACACTTTAAAATAGAACGTATATTTTTCCATGTAAAAGCCACGTGGCCAGCTTGGAACAGTGTTAGGCAGCATTTGGAGGTATTCGGTTTTGAACGAGCCTAATGGTGCAAGGCTTAAGAGTGGAGAGCTAAAGCTACACGAGTTGTGTTTTGTTTGTAAAATCGAATTAGCTGTTGTACTGCCGTTTACTTTACTATCCGTCACAGGCACTTGCCGACTATTTTTAAATACAATGGGGGAATTTAATTATTGTCTGCATTCAATGTACATCGAGAAATTTAGTAATGCATCACTCGAGTCATTGAAGTGCCGTTTCTAGACGTTTTCGCATACGACGCAATTTCCTAACCACACCGGAAAAGCTATCTATATTCCCGCATAGCAGGTGATGGAGAGACAATCTCGTATCGAGACACCCCTGTCTTTGATTTCCAACAGAATTTAAGCCATTACATTTTGAGTGGCGGAACTAAACGTAGCGCTTTGTCTTTCCAGAACGTAATTTACATATTTATCATTCCCTCATGTTTGGATCGTACCCACAACCAATTGTGTAAGTCAGACGCTGTACCAATGTACCATGATGACTTTAATCTGGTCTGTATTGTTATTAAAAACATTCTCGGTATCAAGCAATTTTAGAAAACTAGGGTTACTATAGCTATCCCAGCATCCTGATCTCTCTGATCTCCAATCCGCGTTTCGTTCAGAATGGCGAGCCTGCGTCAAGCTTGCAGTACGTGACAGATTACAGCTCCAATTCTAACGATCGAGCTCCGCGTCACGCCGCGTTGTAAAGCTAATACAAAAGGACACTAAATACGTTAGAATGCACATGGGAGAGACAACCAAAAGTGCTATAGGTGTGTGCTATATTTGAAATCTATACATATAATAAAAATATAACAGATCGCTGTCTGTACATGGAAGATATATGCAATAGATATTATTGAACTCCAAACAATTATTTTTAATTTTCTATTGTAATTTCGTAAGTTTGACATTTAGTATTTATTTAATTTTGAAATGAAGCTGTTTTTAAACGGATTAGTAGCGTATATTATTAGTATTAGAACAAAATTTTTAGAAAACCCGACGTTTCGAACACTTTACAGCAGCCACAGGTATACCTGTACGTCGAGTCTAATAGACTAATAATATACGCGATTAGTCCGGTTAAAAATAGTTTAATTTCTAAATGTGTAAAGATAGCGAAAACCAAAGTTATATTATTTCGATTGGTTGATAAATAAAAAAGTTACAACCATTTAAATAAAAAATTTAAGCAAAGTTTGTGATTAAAACAAGTACGCGGGCGGGCGAAGAAACGAAATAGTGTAGTCGTGTAGTTTACGCAGACGAAGCCGGGAGCGGGTCGCTAGTATAAATATACTTGAGACACACGTTAGCCGTTAGTTTTAATATCTTAAAGATATTCAGTAAAAATATTAGGTATAGCAATAAATCGGAGGATACCATGTGTTCCTAACGTTAGCTAGAGTCGACCCAGCGTTTGATCCTACCACACGACGACGCTGGACGCTCGGCGTTCACGTTAAATCATTTTACATTTGAAAAAATGCGTGCATCGAGTAAAGTTAAAAGCTGAGCCGGCTTCGGCGGCTTTGCGAAACGTCGGAAAGCTTTATGATTTACATTTCAGTAGGACGCTGCTAGATTAGTAATGTGCTTTCGTATTTGTACGTCGTTTTACTATTTCATTGTTACGTTATGTATATGAAAATGTATGAAATATATATTTTTTTAACATTTTTTTAAAGTGTTATTCCCACACTAAGGAAATTGAAAGAGACATATTTAGAAAACGTATAAATTTGAACGCAGCGGGATTTGAACCCGCCTCTCGAAAACCGTTCAAGCGCTCCGGTACGTCCGTGGTCACAGGTAGTCTACCTGTGACTAGTGACGGTTATACGCGATTAATCGGTTAAAATAGTTACATTTCATAAAAAGAAAAGCCTGAAGTTGAAAAAATTACAGTCATCTGGAACATCTGATCTCAAACGACACGAAACCTACCACCTTAATAGAAGTTATTACAATTATGTGTGCAAGTTTCAATTTCAACAGGCGGAAAAAGTTACAAAATACGAAATATAATAAGTAGACAAAATAATAATACTGTTTCAGTTTTTGAAAAAGAAATATTTAGAAAACGTATAAATATTTAAACGCAGCGGGATTTGAACCCGCGCCTCTTAAAATTCGTTCAAGCGTTCTAACCGCTAAGCCATCCCATTCTACATCAAGCTACGTTGAAATTCTTATACGCTTATTACAAGTTATATTTGTTGTTAGCATCTCTGTAGAGATTTTTTTGCAAATTTCTACTACCCAAAGATTATTCTACGAACAATCGTTTGGCAAGAGAGAATGCTATTTATTAAATGTATATATATTTTTTACATTTCTTAAAATGTTATAAGCGGGTTCAAATCCCGCTGCGTTCATAGCACTTTAAAAATGTTAAAAAAATATATGTTTCAGTTTTTCTGAATTATCTACAAACTAAAGATTAAATATTGAAAATAAATAACGAATGATCAAGGTAAAATACAAATTCTGAGTCAATTTTTTTCATTTCACTATTAAGAATATGTTGTACCTTTTTTTCTCCATTTTTCATTTATCAGTGACAATACGTTTAAAATGGCAAAACCTTAAGTAGTATTTTATTATTATTAAAAAACAGGCGCAAATGTGCGAATTATATCGACGGATACGGATTCAACACACCACATTGGCCTCAAATATAAAAAAATATTCATTTCTTTCATTACAAAAATCCCTTCCTACATAAAGGCTTTATTTCGTGCACAAATTGTTTAATATAATTCACGGCGGACCCAAAGGATTGGTACAAGCAAAATAGTTTGTTTATACGGACCACCTGCGACTGCGACGGCGACTGCGAGCTCGCGCTTAATGACGCAACTTGACCCAACTTTATACATTTCCACTGCAAACTTTCAAATGCTCTTTAATAACCGGAGTGATGAATTCCTTAAATCATACAGCTTTTATTGTACAGCTTTAGTATAAACAGTTGCGCATTAGTAAGTTCAATTAATGAACGCCACGTGGCTGCATAGCACTTCTACATGAATGAGTTTCTTAGTGTCTGCAATTCAATTATACAGTCGTCGTGGGTTCACAAAATACCGTATACCATATAATTTTATATTTGGAAGGAGCAAAGTAAAATTTTGAATGGAACGCTGAAAACAAATATTTATAATTCTACTGCGAATCTTGTACAGTGCGTAGGTATAATATGCGATGAGCAAATAACTGCACACCATTTGATATTAACATTCAGCAAGGTGGTTTTATTAAGGGGGATTATTACATATATATAATACTAGCGACCCGCTCGCGGCTTCGCCTGCATAAACTATATGACTAAACTATTTAGTTTTTTTAGCCCGCACGCGTTCTCACACAAACTTTACTTAAATTACAATTTAAATAGTTTTAACTTGTTTGTTTATGAAGCAATTGAAATGAAATAAGCTCTAAATGTAAAGGGAAGTTTAGCATAATACAAGTACCATAGTCAAAATGGCATTTTAATCGGTTAAGCCTTTTCTTACGTTAGCTAGGTAATTAAAAATAATTATTTTGGGTTCTATTATATTGATAAATGTCCCGAATAATATTTTTTTGATATATCTTCCATGTACAGACGGAGATCAGTTACATTTTTATTATAATGTATAGATTACCAGAAGCGGATAAAGTATCTTAACTACCATATTAATTTATTGACTACAATGGTTCACTATTTTGGCTTTAATGGCTTGAACATAAGATACTTACTTGATATTTTAGTCAATTCACACAATGTCTTTATAACTTGTAGCCTATGTGTTATTCTGATGTATAAGCTATATTATTGTAAAGTTTCATTAAAATCCATTCAGTAGTTTTTACGTGAAAGAGTAACAAACATCCTCACAAACTTTCGCGTTTATAATATTAGTAGGATTTGATTTTTGAACCAGTCATGTAAAAGTTGCGACAGATATGTATGCTCCTACAATGATACCCACAGAAATAAATCGCCATCAAGTTTCATAAATAACTCGCTAAATAATGTCATATAGTGGATGCAAAATCCTAGGGCAACGTACATCAGTTCACTATATGCTAAGTCCCAACGACGGCAGCAGCAGCAGCGGCAGCACTGTTTGCGATATGCAAGTGGAGGTGGCACCGGACCGAACCCATTACCCCCGAGCTTCCTCTTCATGACCAGACCGGTAGCATTCCCTTATTAGCATAGCAGACAGTAAATAAAAAAATATCTTTATTTCTGTAGTATTGTGTAGGCCGCGTGCCCTAGCCGCCAGGGTTCATGGAAGATTGTAATCCCTGTGGCCCTGGCCAGTGGCGGTGGAGGAGGAGCACCGTGAGGTTTGAGGATTTCCTCACGTATAAAAAAAAGGCCGCGTGCCCTAGATCCTAAGGTATTGTAACCTTAAAATATTTTAATTTATCCCGTCTTGCTGGATATCGCGGTTTTGAATTTTGATACCTAGCACAAATAGTATCTAAAAAGACAAAAAAAATGCAGATCGTAATGTTTAACAATATACAGGTTACTCTGTAAATATATGGCAAAATTTAAGAGATGATGGAATAACATTTTAAAGTTGTAACACCTGCCCTTGTAAAAAGTGGATTCAAGAAATTATCAGAAGTTATTTTACTATCTACGAGTATAAGTGCATACATTTACGGGCTTTACTGCTTCGCAATCCTCTAAAAGCATATAAAACATAAGTTACAGCTTTTAAAACTTTAACAATTCAGAAACTTGGTACTTAATACGTATTGAAAATTTCCTTAAGAATTCATTTTGAAAAGTTCACAGTTTTAATATACTTATGCTTGTCAGCCAAGAAATGGGAACATTCGAGCCGAGAGCGGAACTAGACCAAATTAATTTAACTACACCACATATAACTTCAAATAAGACGTTTTAACAGATTCTTAGGCGAATAGAACCTGATTCCCTCTCGCCACATTTTTTTGTCATTTGATTGACTTTTTAATAAATTGTATGTCGATGAAAGGTATTAATTGTTGAAAATATATAAATTATACACATAATAAGACTGTAAGGGTGTTCAATTCTGTACATTGAACATGAACTAAAAAAAAACCTTGACCAATCAGAGTGATGCTCCATCATTCAAAATGTTGCGAAAAGTGGAAAATGTATTTCTTTTGTGACGCAGACGAAGTTGCGAGGGTCCGCTAGTATTCAATAAATATAAATTACGTATGAGATTTGAACTCGCAACCGCCTTTCATTCAGACGTGTCCTTTGTCAATGCGTTACTTCGCCATCATGGCGTCAAGCTTTATGACATTTAGTTTAACAGTCTTGCATAATTAAAATGGACTTCTGCCGCAACCATCCTTCTGCCTCGCCTCAGGCTTTTCGTAGTTTTCCTCTAACTAAAGAGACAGTAGCTGAGTAGAGCAAACCGGCCGCACTGTGTACCTGTAAATGATGTTTGAACTGTTTTGTTTGAGAAAGAATTCGCTGGAACACTGAAAGCTAAATCAGAAGTATGATTATTTAACATCTTTACTTTGCCAATACATACAGAAATGTCAGAACACTCCGCTCTTCGTTTTCCATCCAAATTCGAGACATCGCTTATTAACTGACGAAATTCAACGCCGCTGTTTGTTTTGATAAATGGAGAGGGAGCGCACAGCTAGCACCCAACCAGAGGGGAAATGATAATAATTTAAAATAATTCTTGAAAAAAAACCAGAGAAATATGAAAAAAACTATCGACAACTCGGTAAAATAATACACGTTCATATTATATTCGAATATAGTCAAAATACAATAGCTGCTTAATACTCAATTAATAAATACTTTTGTATTTGATTTTTATAATATATATATGAGTTTTTACACAGTTTTGTTTCAAGTTGCTATATCATTTCTTTTACAGTTAAATGTGTGTACACTTGCTCTCGTAGCAATCACTGTAGAACGTATTAAATATATCTATAAAATATACAATCTACAGATACATAGATAACTGTATATTAAAGTGACAATAGTCAGTTAGCAACTCGACGCCGACGCCCGTTGTAGTTCCGCAGAATGTTAGTTTGTTACTAGTTTGCAAACACCTGCTGGTTTCGACTCGTGTTTAACAATCACTTTAAACAGTAAAGTTAATTTTGGCAAATAGTTCCCTCCTCGTTCATTACAGTATAAGCTTTCACTCACAAATGAGTTTTTGCTACGGTGCTGTTGATAGACCAATAACTAAACAAATAGACGTTAATAGACTAAAAATAAATAAACAAGTGAAAAGGCCTTGTTTACTAAAGTGTTACAAAGATACACTTTAAAACAATACCACATTAATAAATCCTTTCAAATAGAAAACTTTTGAATCCTGTCTATGAACATAAGTTTTCATACAATGGTAGCAAACCTGCACTAAACTCAAATCATATTACTTCCACACATTTTATCCTTTAAATATTTTTCTACAAAGTCATAAACTTTACTTATTAATTTTTTATTTCTGTGGTGATAATTTAAAATAACCGTCAAGCCTAATTCAATATAGATGTTTAATTAAACTTATTTACTATATTACACGATACTAAAGGTTTATGCAAGGTATCGAGTATTTTCAACTGTTCGAGTTGCTTAAATATATTGACTGGTGACTTGTCGCTTTAACGTTAAATAAAAACGTACAGAATACTCGCGTTTAGTCAGTACCAAAGAGAAGTCCTCAAAGAGAAGTGTCTGGAACGCGTATGGCCCTTTTCTGAATAGTATTTGCTTGTACAATTTATACCCAAGTGATTTCGTCTTGGAAAAGACTTGCGTCGGTGTTTTTTGGTTTTTTTTTATCTCTTTGCTTGTAAAAATAATACTTTTGCAACTGACATTCATATGTAATGTGTAATTATGTTATTCTATGAGTATGAAGAGGCCATCGCGGCGCAGTTGAACAGCGTCCCAAGTTAAACGCGATGGTTGTGAGTTTGATCCCCACACGGAGAAATTATTATAATTAAATTATTTTCATTCCCCTTATGATAGAACAAAGCGCTTCGTTGAGTTCCACCATTCAACAAGCAATATCTCAAATTCGGACCCAAAACTGAGGCCGGCGCGAAAGCAGAGAACTGAGTGTAGGCAGAGGCAACCTACTCTCAAGACACTATGTTCTCCATTTTCATTTTGCATGAATTCAAAACATTGCGTGTTAAATTTCGGAGCTCAACGCCGCACTTTATTTTACCAAAGTATGCAAATTAAAATAATTTAATATAATCAGTTACAGTCAGACGCTGTCTCTGCGCCACATTAGCCTCTTCAGTGATAGATTAACTATTTAAGTTAAAAAACATTCAATTTAATTTTCCATTGTTCTAATATTTGAGTTAGTTACTTATTAAATGTACTTAAAATATATTTATTTTTCACTTCTTAATTACCCCGTTGTGTTTTGTAACTTTTGACGTGCATTAAAGAATATATAAATAAAGAATAAAATATAGTAAATTGATAGAGGTATAATGTCACAGATCAGACGACCTAATTGAAACTTTACGGCCATAGGTTAAAATCTCACTCATAAAAATATATTTCAATGTATATAATAAAGACGTAGATAATATTCAGCATTTGCCTTTTGCTTTTCATTATCTAACGTACAACACTTGTAGTAAGAAACTTACGCTGAAAGACATTGTCAAATACAATATAAATGTATCGATTTGACATGCATTTGTATCGATTTTGTGTTAATTAGAGACTAATCGACTTTTTTATGTGTTGATTATATTACATAATTCAATTCATAAACAAAAAGTCATAAACGTAATTAATTAAGCTGATGTAAATAACCTCGAATAGATTTTCGTCAGTTCTTTAGTAAAAAAAGTTATACTGTAGATAAATAGTTTTTTTATTTTATTTTTACGTGGAAACATTTCCTGCATCCTGTGAGTTGGACAGAGAGAACTTACTGATACATTATTTCATAGGTACATCTCGTTCCGCTCATCTTAGGGTCATAGCGTGTTGGGTGGTGAACTCCTGAGCTTTGTCTAATTACTTCTCGGAAAATATTTTTCGGCGATTCCCGCGAGAAGGAATCGAACTCCCAAACGCCATAACACTTTCAAACTTGAATATAATATGTAATCTGACTGAATTATTAAATATGTAACTGTATTTTAACTTTGTCTTTATACGCTTGGTCTGAAAACTCTGTTATAAATATAAATAATATATATTTTTTAATATTCTCATTTAAAAAAAATGCATAAGTTGATACAGTGGAGTTTTGGTTTGTATGTCAGGAAAAGATAAGTTATTTTTCAATAAGAGATATTATATATACATATATACACATATATATCAATCAATGATTGTACGTTCGATCCTCACTCTGGCGAAGGATTATATTTAAATTATTTAAACTTTTCCTCCTCCGCTAAGACTAAGGGGTGTTGAGTTGCGCCACGCGTCCCGGATGTAGTCGCAAGGCGCACAAAAGAGTATCATATCGTGAGGCGGAAAAAAGAAAGTTGTTCTCTACAATAGAACAGTACTTCGAAGTACTTACAACCACGACCCTGACGTTCCCTACGAGCTATATCAATTGTAATTATAGCGTAATGTATATATAAGAAAACAAAATAACGATTGGTGAATCAAATTCATAAATAAATCGAATGAGCTATGACGACATCGTCGCAGTATACTTGTTAAATACCTAATAAAAAAAGTTAATTTGTCGAATTGACATAAGTCAACTTGACATTATATAATTAAAATTTTTGGTATCGATAACAATACATCTATTAAAAACAAAGCTCCAGACAATTATTAGTGGGTATTTTTCGCTGTCTTTTTTCAATATCTAAACACAAATGTCGTGAAATTCATTAACATTATGAACCTTTGTATGAACTCGTATATTCATTTAAGTAATGGGTTCAACTCCAGACGTTGGATAGTGCCAATAAGGCGTCGTCTTTAATTTAACCCTTCATCAATCGTGATCGCTTCTCAGGAAGGCGCCTTGTAACAAACTACAAAGTAAACGGCTTCAGCGACGAGATGGAAATGTTTTCTAGTGTTTTAATGAATTTTAAATTGCCTCGATAGATAGTCTGTTTTATCTTAAGCAGGAAGTTATATTGTGTCCTAGTAATGCGCTTCGACTTCTGTATATTTTAGATTATTTAAACTATTTATTAGTACTTAATCTGTATCTATTCAATGTAAAAAAATCAATCAGTTTCGACCGATTTGGGAAACAATATGGGAGAAACGGAAATCGACTTCACAACCTTTGTCAGCGAGACAGTTCACTACTACTGGGCTATTATTATTTGTAATGCAGATACCGTTTTTCTTACTTTATGTGTAACTTACACTAGTTCGCGGGGCAGTAAAAGTGTTTGGACTTACCACCAAAGTGATTTGATAATGAGATGGTCAACAAAAACATAATATATATATATATATATATATATGTGTATATATAATATCTTTTGTTGAAAAATAACTTATCTTTTTCTGACGTACAAACCAAAACTCCACTGTATCAACTTAAGCATTTTTTTTAAATGAGAATATTAAAAAATATATATTATTTATATTTATAACAGAGTTTTCAGACCAAGCGTATAAAGACAAAGTTAAATACAGTTACATATTTAATAATTCAGTCAGATTACATATTATATTCAAAGTTTGAAAGTGTTATGGCGTTTGGGAGTTCGATTCCTTCTGGGAATCATGAAAATATTTCCGAAGTAATTAGACAAAGCTCGGAGTTCACCACCCAACACGCTATGACCCTAAGATGAGCGGAACGAGATGTACCTATGAAATAATGTATCGTAAGTTCTCTCTGTCCAACTCTGCCAGTGCGAAATGTTTCACGTAAAAAAAAATAAAAACTATTTATCTACAGTATAACTTTTTTTACTAAAGAACTGACGAAAATTTATTCAAGGTTATTTACATCAGCTTAATCAATTAGGTTTATGATTTTTTTGTTTATGAATTGAATTGAATTATATAATATAATCAACTCATAAAAAATATCGCTTAGTCTCTAATTAACATAAAATCGATACAAATGCATGTCAAATCGATAAATTTATACTGTATTTTACAATGTCTTTGACCGTAAGTTTCTTACTACAAGCGTTGTACGTTAGAAAATGAAAAGCAAAAGGCAAATGCTGCATATTATCTACGTCTTTATTATATACATTTAAATATATTTTTATGAGTGAGATTTTAACCTATGGCCGTAAAGTTTCAATTAGGTCGTCTGATCTGTGACATTATATCTCTATCAATTTACTATATTTTATTTTTTATTTATATATTCTTTAATACACGTAAAAAGTTACAAAACATAACGGAGTAATTAAGAAGTGAACATTAAATATATTTTAAATACATTTAACAATCATTGATTGATATATATATATATATATATATATGTCTGTGTATGTGTGTGCATGTGCATATATATGTGTAATGTTTTGAATTTGAGAAATTAATTTATATTCTGAATATTTTTTTTCACTATTTGTATTTCTTTTTAATTTTTTTAATATAAAATGCTGTACGTTTTCCAAAATAAATAAAAAAAATATAAAGCATAACGAAAAATAAAAAGCATAATCTGCCATACAACACGCAACGCCACTAAGTGAAATTTGAGAAAGAACACTTACAAGCTTCTACACGTATTACTATTTAAAATATATCACAGTAAAATAAACAGGAAACAGCCACAAAACTATACAATTTCGTTATTTCATTAATATTTCTAACTTTACTTTCAGCCAACCTTCTTTCGAAGCAATTGTGTTTCACAAGTCACCTCGCTCTTTGCTATAATATTTTCTAAGCAAATACTTACTCAGTTGTTAGTTTCTTTTACATCGTTACGAAAACTGCCGAAGGGAGCACTGTCATATATATGAAACAGTATCATGTAAATAAAAATGAGTTTAGTATATATATAAACGATCTACATCTAGTTTTTCAGGATGTAGTACATTAGATCCAAAGTTGTAAATCAGTAAATATATCTGTCTAGATTTTTATAAACCTTTTCCACGTTTACATACATCCTAGATCTCGAGGGATTGGTAGAAAGAGCTTAGTTCAATACATTCCGTTCCCGATTTACGTCTGTTTTAGAAAAAAGCGTGTAACCACGAGGAAATAAAGATGATTGAAATATAATCATTCCTCCGATTGCATTTACAGTCAGCCACAGTCTCACTCTGAATATAATATAGAGGTACAACACGAACTGAAACTGAACTCATTAACAATAAGAGGCCATAGCGGCGCAGTAGGACAGCGTTTGGCTGTAAATGCGATTAGTTGTGGGTTCGATTCCCACTCGGAGGAATGATTATATTTAAATTATTTTAGGTTCTCGGCTCTGGTAAATAATACAAAGCGCGGCGTTAAGTTCCGCCACTCAATAAGGATTGTCACGATTTCGGGCGGAAAGTGAATATAGAGTGTCTTGATACTAGGTTCTGTCTGAATGCCCTGCTATGCGAAAACAAGCGTGGAGGAGAATAAAAACCTCAATGCCTGTATACTTAGTACTGTACCATAAATATTGTTACAAAAAAACTAATATTTTTTTCTGGTACGAAACATTTATTAATATTACAGTGTGTTTGTTGAATACATTAATATAAAGCTTATTCAAAGTGATTTCCATTAGCTGCAATACAGCCCTTCAAACGTTTAGCTAAAGTAGTTGTTTTGATTTTACCACCGTATTCTTATTTAAATTTTGCGACTCTTATAGGCTGCAAGTCCTAAGTCATCTTTTAAAACATGCGACATGGTTCTAGATGCTTTCTTCTTCCCCCAAGATAAAATCTTTTGCTTTCAATTTTCTATAAACAGAGAACCTATCAATAGCCCAGTTCACAAACATTTGATTAATACCAAAGGTATGGAGAATTTTAAAAATTGTATTAGCACCATATCTGCTTTATGAAATGCAATTACAACGATTTGGTTCTCTTTAACACTCTACTTTTAATATGACAAAATATTTTACAGTAAGTCGTCGCGAAAATATGAAAACTCTATGAACAGTCATTTTAATAATGACAGATTCCAAATTCAAGAGTAATATTTTGTTTATTTTTGAATTATAATAATATTTATGGCTAGATTAAGTGTAGTCAGATATAGCTTAAGTGTTAGTTTCGTCTAAAATAGACTTCAATGAACTTGTCAGACTACATTTACGATTTAAAGGTGAACGCAAAATGTTTTGCTAAAAAGTGTCAAATAATAACATGTTGTCTTAAAGAACCGCCTCTTTTTTATTTTGTAAGTCTTAATGATTGTAGATTTACTGATATTCGTATTTGTCAGAGAATGCTTACAAGGTAACTCTAAGCATATTCTAGATCAGTTCGTTGGTAATAACTAAAAAAAAAATATAATGAACCCTTTTTTTTAAAGTATCACAGAGTAGAGAATAGTGTGTAATCTTCTATTAATATAGAGAATTTTTATTTGTTTTACGAACAGTACAAAAATCTAGTATAAGGCAAGTACTCTTACAGATATTTGAACCTGTTACACTTATTTATTTTTTATTATTATTTAAATAAGTGTACCGCCGCGCCACAGTGGCTTCAGTGGTGTATTTTCTTAATGCCGCTACTTTCTATTTGTTTGAAACGTTTAAGTAATAATTGAAAAAGTGTGAATAGACGTTATCGCCGATCGCTTTACAGAGATTGTATCAGAGGCCATTGGAGCGAGTCACGCAGAGCGCCGCGCGCCATCTACCGGAATATTTATACCGTTTAACTTTGTACGGTTCGAAAGTGCTATGATTTTAATAGACTTGAACATTTTTATTTAAACCCATTACATTTCATTATTTGCGTGATGAGAACAGACATTTTATTTTATTAATACAAAAGAAAAATCTTCGAAAATTGTGGAAAAGTATGAAAATCTTCGAAAACACTAAGCGGGAAGCGTCAATATACTAATATTCTAAAGTTTCGGCTTAGTATTTCATGAGCTAAAGTCAATTTAAGTAAAACAATACTAATTGGGATTTGAACGGTTTTCAAGAGGCGTGGGTTCAAATTCCGCTGCGTTCAAATTTTTATACGTTTTCTAAATATGTCTTTTATTATTTCACCGTGTTAAAAAGCTACATGTTCACCGAGTAACATAGATTATATTTGTTTCCAGAAACATTTAGAGTACTAAAACTTGAATATTGTAACCCAAGGTGTAATACTTGTCAATTGACTTTGATCCCATGCGGTGTGAAAAGTGCTTATAATAATGATAGAACAAAACAGTGTACTACAATATTACATAATATATTCAATTCTGTTAAAAAAAACCGGATAGCATATGCCTATCTCCGGGCGATAACTCTATACAACTCTATACAGTTTGAACAAATATGTTATATATAACTACGCGCGGCAGTAATTCGGTCCGTCCGTCGCGTCGCAATGTAGGTACGTACGTTATGGCCTCCGGGAAATTTAAATTTAAAATATTTATTGCACCATATTGTGTACCAGTATAAGATCGTATTGTACAATTATTAGTCAGAGATACCTATAATAGTAATTCTCACTTTAATTTAATCTAAACTAATATTAAAAATGCGAAAGTAACTTTTCTGTCTGTGACGTCATCACGGCAAAACCGCTGAGCCGATTGTGATGAAATTTAATATAAACTAGATTAAACTAGATTTAATATGACAAGCTTATTTACTAGCGTAGTGTACATATAGGTTTCGAGTTAGTGAGTGCACATCGCTCTCCATGAGAAGAAATCATCTATCTTCGTTGCCTCAAACTGTCTCTCCAGCTCCTGTAGCTGAGCTATTGTGTTACATACACACGGTCGCTTATGTTTCACCTAGTTCTTATATATATATATATATATATATATAAACCGTTACAATTATTTAATAAGATTCATTCAGAACACCTGTCTGAAGGAAACAGCAGGTTTAATTGCAACTCGTTGGCTTAATTAAGTAGCATGTAAAGTAGCTTAATGGTAAATTCCTTGCTTCTCTACTTTCTCCTTGCAGGACCCTGTGTTGTGTACTGTAACCCTGTAAATCGGACTTAGTGTAATTAAATATGTATGTAATATTTGGTTTGATTCCCCTTATTTGTTCAATTTATATTTAACTTATTGAACTGGTTTGACAGGCAGCTAAGCGTGTTGTCATATACATTATACATCAAATACATTATAGTATTTATAATATTTGTTTTATTAATACAATGTGTTTCTATAATATACAGTATTAATATAATAAAATATAAAAATTGTCTTTCTGCACTTTTTGTCCGTATAAATTTTGAATATGCCATATTTTCATAAATTATATATTTGTTTAAATGAAATCACTAATCATTTGTTATATGCACCAGAATAATTAAAATAATATTTAAAAGGGAACCTGCTATAGTACTTTAGAAGCGAGGTAACATAAATTATTTAAAGTTGAATTAATTGTTTTGGAAGTAATTAAGACTACAGTACGAAGTGGCACGAGTACCGGAAATTGTTATTTCTTATATAAGATAAACTAATGCATGCATGTCTTTTAGTTGTGTCCCTGGACTACTGTACAGTGCTCGAACTTCCAAGTGTTGGACTTCCAGTTTCACACTTTATCCGGTATAGTAGAGAGTACATAGAGATAACTCAATTTAATTTACTTCATAATTCATTTAAATATAATAATTTCCCCAGTTGGGAATCGAACCCACGGCCACCTTGAATTATGCATACAGGAAATTAAAGGTTTAATTAGTAGTATTACATGGATTTCATACTTTTAAATATCTATGTCCTGTGGCTTTATGCTTTGGGGTAATGCAGCAACAATCAATTCGATTTTTGTCTTGCAGAAGCTTAGGCCCGAAAGAATCCTTAAGGCATAAATTTAAGGAAATAAATATATTGACAGTTGCGTCTCAATATATATTTTATAATGTTATTTATGTACGTAACGAAAAATATTAATGATTTTTCCAAATTCGGTGATGTACATTACTAGAAATAGCCTTATATAATAAATATCATCTAGCATCGAACCCGTAATTCTTTTATGAGACAATGTGTACGCTTTTAAAATAGGATCCGAGAATACGTCCGAAAATGATTTACATCGCAATTTAAAAAAGTTGTGAAAACACGTTTGTGTGTTAAAGGTTATTACCAATTAACGGTTTCATAAATGATAAGATGCCTTGGGAATGAAATGCTCGCTCCAGTCTATTTCAAAGGTATCATTGCCACTAATAAGTCTGTAAATTATTGTATTGAAACGAAAAAAGAAATGGAAGTTTCTTGCTGAGTTTCTTGCGCCGGTTCTTCTCAGGTCTGAGGCATTAATTTTAGTGAACCGATGGTAAATTGTTTGAAGTTCAAAAAATGAAGCATGTAACTTCTTATTTTAAATAAAAATATTTGACTTTGACTTTGACTTTATCGTATCTAGTGGATTTCTAGCTGAGTAGACAATGTAGTGTTAGAACATTAACTCGTTCTTGATTTTTCCCTTATTTTAGACGCTATTTGTCGGGAGTAGTGGTTAGTACGGCTCTATTCATACTTTTGTTACTAGGTTAATAAATAAATTTGAATTACTTCCCTTAGATGTAACTTAAAATAAGTGCACACAATACGTGCACAGTAATATGGCAGATAAATATTCTTTTTTTTATTATAACTTACATTCTTTTTAAATTACATAACTTGACTTAATGATCTAGGTGGTGCATATAATGCCACAAGCACATTGCTTGCCTTTTCTAACCGCTTCTAACGTTTTCGGTCTTGAGTCCAAGACATTGTCTTGGATTACTAGATCGCAGAGAACGGAGTGTCTTGATACTACTTTCTCTCTGACTACACTGCTATGCGAGACAGCAGCTTTCCTAGCTGCTTTTTTAAAATATCAATTAATTAATTCAAGGGGTTGAAAAAACGTGCCGCCAAGCACTACGCAGCAGCACACTATCTATTTTTATTGCAATGAAAGGAAGTTAAATAGAAATTTCAGTTAATACAATAATTGTACTTGTCATTATTTAATGAATAAAAAAACACAATATCATTTATATAATTGAACATTGTTAAGACACTTTTCTTTCCTTGACGTATTATTTAATTTGAATCAAGGAAATTTCGCAACATTGTTTCAAGCCACATCTTGTTTCGGATTTGCATTAAAATAAGCTCACGTGTCCGGATGCTATCACATTAGTGTTTTAACAACTTAGGCCCTAAAGAATCGTTATGGCATATGAAATGAATGATAAGAAATATATTAATGATTTTACCAAAATCGGTGATATTTCTAATAATAATACTAGAATTAATAATAAAATTACAGCAAATGTTACTCGATTATATCGATGCAGGGTATTGAATAAAACTCAAAAATGGACATTTTTGTTTAATCCGGAGACAAAAAATGAAAACAATATAAATATAACTGCGCCACGATATAATTCAATGATTTTTAATAATCAACATTGAACGCCCAATGGAACTCTATGAAAATGAAATAAAAGAAAATATATATATAGGTATTTAGATCTGCGAAGTATTTTTTAATTACTAATTTAACTTCTTTTTAATACGTTTCCTTATTTGTGGTGTTCGAAAAATATAGATATAAATATATATATTCCAGATCTCCATTTAAACTTCTCATCAGATTTCTAAGCATACAAAGAGACGCCTATATTTTGAGTCCCATTCTTCTGGTATATTTGAATTCCTTACCATTGCACCAAGTCAAACAGTTACAACCAGTCTTCAGCGACTGTTTATAACGTATTTTTAATGTTCTTATTAATATTTTTATGTTTTCTTTACACACTTAAGTCACGCGTGCTTAGTATAATTATTCTTATATAATATTTTATTAATGGGTCGTTTTCGGGTCTTTCCGGGGAAGGCCTTTTCTAACCGCTTCTAACGTTTCCGGTCTTGAATCGCGGTTGGTTTGACGATGAAAAGATCAATAAATATATCTATCATTAATTTATTTCTAATTTCGGTACATACATAATATTTATATTTTGTAGCTTAAAAATCGCCTAGATATTGCTGTATTTAGGACAGAGGTGGGCAGAGAGAATCCAGTGTTAAGACACTCGGTGCTCCAATTTCTGCCACATTCCACCGAATGATTATCGAATCCACTAGTAGGGTGTACAGTCACACAATACTTCACTGAGCTATAATGATGTCTAATATACACGTTATAAATAAAAAGAATTGAACCAAAATTTGAAATTGTGCAAGTAATTTAAAACTCATTATTCCTTGAAATTATATAAGGGTAATTTTTTATTTTTAAATGTAGCATTAAATTTTGAGAAAAGATAATGTTTCAAGCTTTTTAAAAATGATTTATAATTTATTTAGATTATTAATCAAAGGAGTTCGTTAATTGCCGCGTCATCAGACTAATGAAAGCGTTTAATTAGGTGTATCGTTGTTTCGTACCATCTAACGACCGAGCCTGTTGCGAGCGATACAGCTTGGTTCTAAAGAAAATATGAAATAGATAGCTTTCTTCAACATACTGTAAAAATCTGTATCTAATAAGATTGGTAAAAGTCCGATGTCTAAGTTAAGCGAATATTTATATTTACGATATTAGTCTAATGTATGTATTATTTTATTAGTCTTATATGTGAATAGCCTACAATAATATTGCACAAATAATTTCAGACCTGCCACTTGAACAGGTTTATATTATATTATATTATTGACAAAAGTATATATGCTGTTAAGTTTTTCGCCTGCTTTTCTCATCAGAACTGCCTTTGAAATCGGTGGTTCTGTTAGGACTGATTCGGACGGACGGACGGACATTCTATGTTAATTGACGATTTGAAAGTGCTTGTAATAAAGTATTTGACTAAAGAATATTTTAATTTTATGCAACTTCTAGACATAAGAAATTTAATAGCGGAATGTGATTAAAGCAAAATGTATTGTAATATAGAATATTATCGATATAAGAAAACAAGTTCGTCAATCGGTAGCCATACCCTGTATGTAGCTAGTACTTCCCCATCCTTTTCCAAAGCTATTAAGAAGTTCAGTTTGGGCAGTAGTCGCCGTGAAACTAGCAAAATATAATAGGAAATTAAATTTAACACAAACTCGTGACAGTGATGTATGGTGGGTGATCCTCCAACGCAAACAGCGGAGTAATGCCCGGCTCGCGTGCCGCACCTGCGCGCTCGCACGGTCTTAGCTACACTACACTAAACCAAATACATGGAAAAGAACTATGTATTAAACTATGTATATATATATGCACATATTTTTCCAACTTCGCATAACTAGGTTAGGTTTATTCAAATTAAACCGGCTCAATATAAATTAAATACTAATTGACAACTTTGCATTCGGCCGTTTTCTCCAAATAATAAATCGACAGACGGAGGGAGCTACTTTCATGTTTAAAGTACGAATATAAAAGACTGTGTAAAAATTTAAAGCCACAGTTATAAGTAATAAAAAATAAAAAAAAATTGAGCAGAAGAAAATAATACTATAATGTAATGGTTAATGGATTGGGACTGGAGAGAATTGTAACATTTATTTGTATTTTATTTTCTCGGTCTTGTAGGACAAAGTGTGGCTTTGGGTTGAAGTACCCAATACGCAATGTCTTCAAGAACGAAAGTGCATCTACCCTACATCGCTCTCCCTACCCTCCCTATAAGGAGGGAGAGTAAACGAAAAAAAACAGTTAATATCTTAACAAAACCTAAGACAATACACGTTGTTGATTTCCACTACTCATAACGCAAAGTCGGAATATGACCGGAAAGTCGAAAACGGACACGCTTCTTGACTATCTCTTTCTTGCCTTCCTTAAATTTCAATCTTCAAATTTTTGTACGTTAGTGAGGCAAAATTTATAAAAAGCGGTAATGAGTCAGACGCATCATAGAATACTATCATGAAGCTTCGTGTACGTAAGCTGCGATCCGGCTGGTGCGATGAGCGGCGGTAGCCACTCACCCACGTAGAAAAAAAAAAACAATCGTATCCTTTCAACTACAAATTTGTTAAATTGTAGTTAACCCAATACCTCGAAGACAATAAAATCAACTGACATGATATCCGCTGGTCGCTCAAACATGAAACAAAAAATTTACTTCCAACGATTTCCTCTCAGCTAAAAAAATTTCTGACGATAACTTCTATGTACCTATGAATAAATATATTCGTCCTCTGGCTGTAACTCGGTGGAAAGACCGTCAGCTGATGCGTTCAAAGTTATAACGCAGGACTCAGGCGGCAGTTTATATCTCCTGTTTAAATGCATCAGCTTACAAGGTTTCCCTCAACTTATTGACAGCTGATTTTGTTTATTAATTTCAATATTATATTTATAATGAACTTACAAATAAAGCAGGACTGTTTCATGTTAAAAAATCATTTCAAAGGTATCGATTTACAATATTACACCTGAAGGAAAACATCGATGTTTGTAAATATCGATATTTTTATGGTCTTTAATTAAACTGTTGTATTTTCTCAATTTTTTATGTCTAAACGTAATGTTCTTATATGTAGGCGACATAGGTAATTAGTTAAATGATAAAATATAGCTCATTTTATAATTCAACTAATTACACTAGCGTATCGATCACTTATTTACTTAGAACGTGTAAAAACAACTTATGTTAGTAAAGTAAATGGCTGTTTTGTGAATAAATACATATTCTAATAATATGTATTAATTAATGATGTATAATTAAGTAATATTTCGCGCATATTTCGATATATACAAAATATATGCCACTCAGTTTAAAAACACCATTGTCGTTCGAATCGTGCTCATTGAAGAAGCTCGTACTCGTCTGATGAAGAGTTAGTTTAGACGACAACAATTAATTTATAAGGTAAGATAAAAAAGTAATATTTTTTATAATGTGCTTAACGAGTCATTATTTTATATATAATTTTTTTATGGTAGAGAAATAGAGACTAGTGTTAGAGCACTGATTCCCCTCACCGCCCATTTTAGAGATATTTCATATTAAAGAGCATTGGTAGCGGAATTTATTACCACATTTTGTTTTTGTTTTTTTATTGAAAAAACAAATACCGTATCGACAGTTAGATGTAATATTTTTTTTTAAATCGTCTATTTATCACTTTCGTATCGTAATTTTTAGTATGGCGTGGTTCGTCAGTCTTTATGTATGTCATTTTAACTTTAAAAAAATATTTAATGCAGTTCGTTTTCATTTATTGATGTATATATATTTCCATGAATAACTTATAAACATAATGCATACTTTCCATTCATTCCATATGTAATACTATAAGTCTGTCTGCCTGTGACGTCACCACGGCCAAATCGCTTAACCGATTCTCCGAGTGTTGGGATGAACATAGGCGGCATTTTTCTCCCATTTTTTTCGGGCAAAAATACTCAATAGCTATATTGCACGCGGGTAAAATCGCGACCGGGTCGCTAGCAATGATATAAGAATGACGCATCATGCATAACATGCTGATTTTCTAGAAATAAATGGAGCGCGCCCAAAAGCATTTGCTATATTATTAGTACTAGTGTCCCGCTCGCGGCCTCGCCTTCGCCACACTTAAGTGGTTGTAACTTTTTTATGTATAAATCAATTGAATTAAAATAATACTAAATGTTAAGGGAAGCTTGCCAAAATACAATAATCATAACTGCATTTAAAACGGCTAAGCCGTTTTTAATATTAGCGTAAAGTATATGCACAAACATACTTTATATAGGGTACAATTTACATAGAATACTAATTAGCCATTATTTTATACTAATAACCGAATAACCAATTATATTTAAACAATAATCGTCGAAGTAAACTATAATTTGCATACCGATGTATCGAGTGTCATCGACATCTAAGGACTTGTATAAATATATATTTATATCTTTAGAATCTTTTTATATATTCTTAGTGGTTTTCCACATTGTCTGTTGTCTGTAAGTCTGATACATACTTATCAGTGTACGGTATACAGCAGACATATTTTTTGTTGCAATCGAACTATTAGGTGTTCGTGTTCTTAGACTTTTGCGTTTGACATGCATCGTGTTGAATTATAGTGCAAATATTATAAAATTATGCAATATATATTAGATTAGTCTTGACAGTCAGTAAAATTCGGGTCAGGGACTAGTCAAAGTGTATGTATGTTCAGTATACGTGTATGTACAGACTATGTATGAGACTATGTATGTACAGATGTTAATGACGTAAAATTTTCCATCAACTGCGTACTTACAGAATGACAGCTGATTAAACTACGGGTTGTGTATATTTTGAAATGAAGACTGAAGACTGTTGTAGCAAGAAATTATTGCAACAAGCCTTCTTTACACACACAAGTCCTAAAATAATATAACGGTTAAGTTATGTTCATTTTCGCTAACATTAAAACGACGAAATTTACAAAAAGTATTGTCTATTGGCTGGCTCCGTGGTGCATTCTTATTTCAATTTTAAAAGCCACGTAATAGTTCCCATGGGTTTGGTAATTTGTTAAAGCAAACAATAAACCGATACAAATTTATCTTTTGAAATGGTAATTTCCTTTACTTCCGTGATTATTATGGTGAGATAAATCGAAGTCTTGTTAATATCCATATGGGATTATATTTTTCTATAAAACACCAAAACACTCAACATAAAAGAAATGTTCAAACGAAAATACAAACGCGTAACGAAAACCGAAAAGAAAATATAGTCCAAGCCCTTTAACCGCCAAGCCTTATATTCAAACGTTGAAAAGCCCTACGTTCCAAGTAGCCCGGGTTCGAATACCGCTACGTAAAAAACCGTTAGCGATAGTTTTTTGTATGTTTCCTAACAATGTTTTAGCATATCCCAAGTGTGTGAATGACATTTTAAAAATGTTTAAAATACACCAAAAGAAGTGAAACTGCGACGTATAAACGAGAGTGTGAGGTATACTGTAGATCGCAGGCGAGAGTGTAACGCTATTTTAATGAGATTGTCTTGAGACGACGTTATAATTATTATTATGAATAAATGTATATGAAAAATGAAAAAGATTGGGCCCAATATTTCACAGGCTTTACCACATGGATGTTCTTCCAACTTGTCTTATTCGAAAGATGTTCCAGGTCTTTGATTTTTGTACGCTAACAGATAATGTTCATCTTAAGTAACGATTATTAAGACGCTATTTAATTGTCTCTTAGAGTTCCTTACAAATGTTCCAGACTTTTGATTTCTAGAAGCCAACGGAAAAAAGTTATATAAGAAAAAATTAAATCCATCTAGAGCAAGAGATTTAAGACTGACAAACAGACAGACAAAATTTTTATGTATTACAGATTCAGATTCGATATACATTATTATTTTCTAATCTCCGTAAATATTTTTTACGTACAGACGGTGTGTCTGTTTTGTTACAGTGTAGACAGATATTTATTGTAAATAAAATGTAAATTGCCTTGTTTACTGTGTTCAATGTGATTTTTTTGCAAAGTTAGAGGGAAATTACTAGTTACATAGTCGTATATATAGAAGCAAGGCACTCCGTACTTCATTTCTGCCTCGAGCGTGGCGTGAATACGACGTGAACACTGAACATTATTGATAAGAACTGGAAAGTTTCATTTAGATAAGCAATTTAAACGGGCAATCTGTAAGGAAAGCTGATTTAGTAGTTTAGTTTGAGGTAAGGTAACTTACGCATATATTGTAATTTGCAGTATTTTTGTGTGATGTGTCATTCTCAATATACATTACCTAATATATTACAAATATGTATTTATTTATTGTTTCACATGAATATATTATTTACTTGTATCATGAGTGACTCACCAGTTACACCAAGCTCTTAGAGCGCATGATCGACCTCTGGCTTCGCCGAGAGTGTTCAATCTCTGAATGTCAATATGGATTTCAGCCAGGATCGGGAACTATGGACGCCTTTTTGCCTTCAGAACTCTGATGGAGGCATAGAGGAAAAGAAGGGGAGCTCTGCATTGTGACATTTCTAGATCTGCAGAAGGCCTTTGACTGCGTGCCTCGTTAATGCATCTGGTGGGCATTGCGATCCAAAGGGATACCTGAGGCCTATATTGATATTATCAGAGTCATGTACCGCGATTCGGCTTCAGTGGTTAGGACTTCTGTTGGCGATACAAAATCCTTTCAGGATAACTGTAGGAGTTCACTAAGGCTTGGCTCTTACCCCGATCTTTTTCAATGTAGTACTGGATACTATTCGGCTCTTGGTTTGTGGGCGCCCGGAGTCTAGCAATATCCATAAGTCCTGAACCAGCTGTTAAGTCGGAAAAGTTAAGGTACCTTTAATACATTCTGCATGAGTCAGGCTTCGACCATGTGTGGTCTACGATCGCAGAATACCACCCAAGCTCAAGGGACTACTATGCAAGAGCGTAATCCGTCCGGTTCTGTTATAAGGCAGCGAATGTTGGCTTTCTCGATACACTCAGTAGCTTTACTTTACGGAAATTAAAATGCTGAAGTGGATGTGTGACATTACACGGTCTGACCACATACGCAACACATTCATCCGAGACTTGGACAGTCTTGGAGTCCGTAAAGTAGCGGACTAGCTTCACCAGAGATCGAGAGAGGCCTGGGAACTATGTCAGAAAAATATGCCTTGATATAAAAATATGTCCCTGGAGTTAGACCTCCCGGACGCCCAAGGAAGCGATGACTACATGTCGTGAAGCAGGATATGATGGAGATGATATGACTGACAACTGACGATGTTGAAGATCGTGCAAAGTCGAGGATCTTAAGATGGAACCCTGACAGACACTGGCTAATGCATGGAAATTGCCAGAAAAAAGAAGAAGATATTACTCACTTGTAGTTAATAATAAAACTTTAGAAGGCTTGTTGAAAGATAAGTCTAAAAAAAGTGTGAATTTTATTTTAAAATTTAATTTAGTTGTAAAATGCATTGGCACCTGTTATGTTGAAATTTTGACGCGATATTTTCTTATTTTTATAATGTAACGTGTCACATATATTCTTAAATATTATGATGATAAAAGCATGCTATCTATACTTTTAAAATATAAGCACAAAGTTTATTTTCGCCAGAAATATTTTTTGATAAGTAAATTTTAGTAACGCTTTGGTATTTTGCTTTAGATGCGGACCGCATTTCTCGTCACGAGCTTGTTAGCTGCATGTTTTGTTCCTGTAAATACGACTTTTGAAGGTAAATAATATTTTTTTCTACAGCAGTCTCTCTGCTGTAGTATAGTTAGTGTCAAGACACTCCGTTTGCGAGGCGGACAGTGTTGAAGTGTCGGAATGAAAATAATTAAAATATAATCATTCCACAAATGATGATCACAAAAGTTTACCAGTATCATTTACCAAGTATTTCATGTAAAAATTGATGATGTTACCATAACGTAGTATGTACGAGAGGTTGACTGCATAAGAGATGTTGGTGAGTCCCATCTCAGACAATTGGGAGAATATTTAATTTGTAAATATTTTCGTTACTCCGGTTTAGTTAGGTAAGAGCGGCGTTGAGTTCTGGAAATCAAAGCGTCTTAAAACAGGAGGAAAGTGATGTCTATTTTTTTTCTTCGTATTCTATAAAATCTGTGTAACACCAAAAAATAGTATAATACACAATTATATGTAGTTAGAGAACACGATTAGTAAGCGCTTTAATACCTATTAACAGAAGTCCTTGAATATGATTACGTGGTCGTGGGAGCGGGTTCCGCCGGCGCTGTGATTGCGGACCGCTTGTCTGAGTGCCCCTTCTCAAGAGTGTTGGTGATCGATGCCGGTGATGACGCACCTAACGAGTCGATTGTAAGTAGCTTTAGATATTCTTAAGTAAGCTAGAGTATGATTAAAAGGGTTTTATACTGCAAGTCAAGGTGTGCACCTTGAGACCTTTGTGAATATCAAACAAACCATGACTAGATTTGACCTGAATATGCTACAGTTTTAACAATAAACAACCTTAACTAGCTAATTCAGTTATAAGTTATTAAAAAACAACTTTAGGGGATTTATAACAAAATTTGAATTACAATGACAAGAAATTGAACAATTCACAAAAAGTCTAGAACTCTCAAATGCATTATTTAGATCTTATATATTTTTTATTTTGTTTACTGAAATTGGTAATTTATTTCAGACGCCCAGCCTCTTCCCAAATTTGCCTCATACAAAATACGACTGGAACTTTACATCAGTTGATGATCACCGTACAGCCCAGGATCACACTATCAAGGCGCTTAACATCACATGTGGGCACGTCCTCGGAGGTGGAAGTAGCGTCAACTACTTGATGTACGTTCGTGGATGTCCTGAAGACTACAATATTTGGGCACAAATGACAGGCGATACCTCGTGGAATTATACTAATATTCTCCCATATTTCTTGAAAAGTGAAAAATTACAAAATTCAGATATTCTTAAATCAAAATACAAGAAATATCACGGCACGAAAGGTTTCTTAGGTGTTACAAGAGATGATAGAAATGCAACAAAACCTTATATGGAAGCATTTGCAGATATTGGACACAAAATACTTCTTGATGTTAATGGGGAAGATAGGATAGGATACACTCTACCCCTTTATACAATTGCTGATGGTGTTAGACAAACCACTTATTTAACTAATTTAAAGGCAAATGAAGATCGTTCTAACCTTCACGTTATGAAACTTACTATGGTGGTTAAAATATTAATTAAAAAAAATATAGCGCTAGGAGTGAAGGCAGTGACAAAAGGGAATAAGACCATCATTTTCAAAGCAAAGAAAGAGGTTATCGTATCAGCAGGGGCAATAAATAGCCCCAAACTACTTATGCTTTCAGGAATCGGTCCGCGAAAGCATTTAAAATCTTTGCGTATTCCAGTCAAAAGTAATTTACCAGTAGGACATAATTTCCAAGACCATGTGGTAGTTATAACATCGTTCAGAACGGAGACCCCGCCACCAAACGAGCCCTCCTCACCGAGTGATCCTCATAAATTTCCGGTACCCCTTTTCGTTGGTTATGTGGCCTTAAATAAATCTGAAGTATGCCCACAATATCAAGTATTTAATATGGTAATAAAAAAAGGCTCTCCAGCACCGTACCAGTTGTGCCATTTTAACAATGGATTGAAGAAATCTATATGCATTAATATTAAAAAAGCTGTCGAAACTCGAAACATTATATTTGGAAACCTCAATATTTTGCAACCAAAGTCTCGGGGACTACTCCTTCTAAATAGTACAGATCCAAGAGATGCACCACTTATTATAACCAATACCTTTTCTGATGATCAGGATTTAGAAGACTTAGTCGATTATACAATGGATTACATTAAGGTACTTAATTCTACATATTTTAAAAGTATAAATGCAGATTTTGTGGATTTCAAGTTAGAGAAGTGTCCGGAGCTCGACTTTGGTAATCGAAAGTATTGGAGATGTTACGTGAAGAGTATGATGTCTAGCATGTTCCACTACTCGGGCACATGCGCTATGGGGTCAGTGGTTGACACAAAACTAAGGGTATTTAACATTAAAAGGCTGCGAGTGGCTGATGCCAGTGTCATGCCCAGGATTGTCAGCGGGAACATCAACGCACCGGTCATTATGATCGCGGAGAAATTGTCTGATATAGTGAAGAAAGACCATCCTTGTAAACCTTGTAAAAAAAGAGAACATTCATATAAAAATAGCTGCCCTGAGCAATCGTGCCATGACATAAATGATTAAACCTACTCAACTTGCCTATTTATTCTAATATAAAACAGTCTAATAGAGATCTTGCCACCTTACGCGGGTTGAAATTACAATTAAATATTTCTTTACAATATGTTAAAAAACATTAGATACTTAGATTTAGTTGTTCAGATTTGTTTGGAAAATGGAAAACACGATAGTGGAGTGATGTTCACGATACTCTTTTCTACCCTAAAATAGCGGCTGATAAATGAAAACGAATAAATAGTGTTGTACATTTTTCACATTTTTAAAGTGTTATTCTCATACTTGGGAAATGAAAAGCATTTTTAGATATTCTCTCTTGCCAAACGATTGTTCGTAACCTTTGGGTAGCAGAAATTTGCAAAAATCTCTACTGAATCCTCTCTCTTGTTCCAGTTTTTATACATTTTCTAAAAAAGTGTTGTAACAGGAGTTAGCTTAAGACACGTATATAACTTGAGCACATTGTAGTATTGCATATGTAATATTTATTTTATCAATTTAATACATTATTATAAAAATATAGACTTGGGACAGCGATTCCTCCAAGTAAACTGAGGATCCCGAATATAATACTCCACCTGTCTGCTTATTTCTTGGTAAAAAAAATATTTACCTCTGACCTGACCAGTCAGGCAAGGTGCGTTGAGTTTCATCATCCACTTTGAATATTTTGTAATCGGACTGGGAACGGAGAGGGGATCTCTTTCTGCTCATCCAGAATTCGCTAATTGCATTAACATAAAAATATTTATATGAGATATTTAATCTAAATGCAAGCAATTATGACAATGGTCTTGCAATTTAACATAAAAATTAAAACCAGTTTACATCGCCAGTTTGAAAATAAAAAAAGAAAGTATAGTCTATGTTTTTTTTCGACCCTCCAAGAAGCGGGAAAATACGTGAAGGTAAAAGAAAATATTTTTGGTTTCATCCAAAGCATATTGTGTTACTGTCTTGGGAAGCCACCTGTAATTTAAGTATAAACGGAAAGACGAGTTGCGCTTTTGTTTGAGCTAGTGTGCTGGGTTGTAGCATAAAGAAAATATTAATAAAATATCAAGGGTTCTTTAATTCTTTATATATGACATGAATTCTGCCTTCTAAAATAGCAAAATATAATTTAGAATTCGAATTTGCTACTACCTAGTGAACAACACGTATACTCGTAGAACACAGTTGCAGTCAACCACAATCAAAGTATCGGATTAACATTAGTTATCGACCGCAGGCGCTATTAGCCCAAATGATAATATATATCCACGTATATATGTATGTATAGTGTGTAATGGAAATCCTCAATTACAGAATACTAATCGCTTCATTTCAAAGCCAAATAAACAAAATAAACCGTCGTGTTTCTCGTAATTTGCGAATTGTGTACGAATAATGTTAGACTCAGTTCGACTGTGAAGCCAATGCTTGGGAGTTCTTACCTCACGTGGCACAATGATTATATATGTTTTTTAGTTTAGTAAGAAAAAGCGCGGCGTTGGTCACACTTTATAATATAGCTAACTTTAAATCCTGGTAGTGTGTAATTTTAACTATAGCTTTACACTGTGTACTTGAAGGATTGAAACCAAGAGGGATTGAAACCTACTACCAACGCATATACATTTAGACACTTCCTGCGCCACGACACCGTCAATGAACTTGTATGCGTTTTGTTTAAATAATAAAAGAAAGTCATCAAATCAAAGTGAAATAATTTTATTCACAATTAGAAGTTACATGCTACATATTTTTTGTATGTATATTAATGTATATATGTATGTATGAGAGTATTTATAATTCTATATAAGTATATTTCTTCTGTCTGTCTGCTAATGTGGTTATTGTTTGCCTGGAAGAGATTATATTTTACAGATTTATTATTGACAATGATACCTTTGAAATATACTGGAGCGAGCATTTCATTTCCAAGGCGTCTTATCATTTATGAAATCGTTGATTAGGTAACAACCTTTAACACACAAACGTCTTTTCACAACTTTTTTAAATTGTGCATTTTCGGACATTTTCTGGGATCCTATTGTAAAAGCGAACACATTGTCCCATGAAAGAACTACTGGTTCGATGCAATCGAGTTACAGGTGCGGTAAGTTTAAGTCTATTTCTAGTATTAATATTATGAACCAATACACCGATTTTAGAAAAATCATTAATATTTTTCCTTACATACATAACGTTATCAAATATATATTGAGACGCAACTTTTACTATATTTATTTCCTTGAATATATGCCTTAAGGATTCTTTAGGGCCTAAGTTATAGATAACGTGAATAGCTCGCTATTGCAAGATAAAAAAATAATTGATTGCAAAGTACAATGCCATAGGACATAATACTATGAAAATAGCTAAAGTAAACAAGGCGAAACGTTTCCTCGTCAGTTAATAATAAATTTTTATCAACCGCGAAGATCTAAGTCTATTCGCCAGTCAATCAATATGAGGTCCCCACTGTAATTTTTATAACAACTTGAAATATTGCCAGAGATGGCCTCTATTGTCTTATTATCTTAAATTACTTCGAACGGATTCCAAGCTAGACATTGAGTTAAACTGTTCAAGAGGAACAGTTGTCTCTAAAGCCATTGAATTGGCTAAATTAAATTGTAAATAATATGATAGCAATTTTTCTAATTTTCTTTTTTAAAAGTAAGATAGGTGCAAACTGTCACATGTCAAATTATATGATGTACTGTTAATTACATTATTTATGTCAATTAGATTATTTTTTTCTATCATTGTCTCTAAGCGTTACGTAATTACTATTCATTAATACGTGTAACATATTATTTAAATTCTTAAATTTAAAGTCTTACATTTTGATTTAATAATATTTTAGCAGACAGCGATTTCTAATAAAAAACTTTTAGAAAATAAGAAATATTTTACGCATACATTCATACTCGTATATTACTAAATTAATACGTTGTTTTTTTTAACACTTTGCACATTTTTTAACAGCCAAACGATTGTTCATAGACTAATCTTTGGGTAGCAGAAATTTGTAAAAATCTCTCTACAGAGATGCTAACAACAAAAATAAACTGTAATATGCGTATAAGAATTTCGACGCAGCTGGATGTGATCGCATGGCTTAGCGGTCAGAGTGCTTGAACGGTTTTCAAGAGACACGGGTTTCAATCTGGCTGCGTTTAAATTTTTATCCGTTTTCTAAATATGTATTATTTTAATACGTTGATTTTTAACAAGAATTATTTTAATAACTATATTCTTTTCTGCTACACATTTTTTCTGGCACAGCAATATTTAGAGAGAACCAAGCGTCATGGCTCTCCGTTCTCCACATCCTAACCGAATTCCGGTCATTGCGAGTTGAGCGGCGGACCTTAACGCCAAGCTTTGTCTTGAACACTAGATCAAAATTGAACCCACGACTAATCACGATAACAGTCTAAATCAGTCCCACTGCACCACGATGGCTTTTTTTAATAACTATAAATACGAAATAAAATATTTGGCTAGTTTCCGAAATCCTCTCGTTACTGGCGGAGTGTAGAGCTCCACTACATTCCCCAAAGTACCTTAAGGTACATATCAAATTTCATCTTTCTTCGTTCAGTAGCTTTTGGTGTTCGTTTTCTGCAGTCATTCAGTAGTTGATGAGTTTATATCGGTTTTGATTTTATATATTTAATTCAATTCTAATTGCCTGCACTTTTATTCATTTCATCTGAGATTGCATTGATGATTGTTGTGGTTTCTTTCCTTACTCTATGAAAAGATTATTTTCATTACCACGGTCTAATAAGAAAAAAGTGAGGTGTTAAGTTTTGCCCAACAACCATTGTCTCGAAATTGGGTGGTAACTGGATCACACTTCCTTCTCTCTACATAGAGGGGATTTAAAAAAATACACAATATAACGAAAAGTCCAGAGATAGTGATATATTTTAGTTAAATTGTCTTGTAGCGTTGACACTTTTAGAGGGTATACTTTACGAGATAGCATGTGAGCGTCCATTACTGTAGAATATTTCACACCAGCTATGACGTATTGAAAAGCTATTATATAGAAGCGTATGTGACGTGAAACGCTTTATGTGATTTGTTTTGCTTTAAATATCTATCGTGGCGAAGTGGACAGTACGGGCGGTTGGTTGTGGGGTCGATTGCCATTCGCGGGAATGTTATTATTTTATTTATTTTACCAATGTGTTGCCACAAACGACAAAGCTCAGCGTTTAGTTTCGCTACTCAATACGCAATGTTTTGATTTCAAGGGGAAAATCAATGATATTGACTGATAAATTACGACATTGACTGTCATCGGACTGCATTTGAGGTTCATGCTTTGAAAGTATTGCAATGTGATTAGATAAGAACATGTCAGCAAATTTTCAAGCAAATAAAATACATATTTGTTTAAGATTCACCTAACGATTTCCAATGTTTTTTTCAAATATCAATCTTCAAGTCAATCAACTTAGTATTGAATATAAAAGGCCTGTTCTACAAATAATGAATTTACAAACTATAAATGTGAATCCACTATAACAGTAACCACGTACACAAGCGACAATTCCCATAAACGAGTCCCCGGATCCTGAAATCCCGGTATAATCCGCAAAGTTGTGAAGTACCGGTGTCGTAGACTCGGAGCAACGGGACGTTGAAGTGCCATCGCTCTAGACTCTATATAGTCTAGATTAGAGACTCTTGTTTTGGTTTTTTCTATGTATATTTTTGTTAGGTCTACCGAAATCTATTTCGACAAATCCCTTTTTAGTAATCTAAAAACATTTTCAAAACATTAGGAGGAAAGCTTGTCTTAACCAATGAGGAAATACACGAACACTACAAAGGCACACATGAAGTGCTTAAACAAGAAATACTATTTAAGAAGTGAGGTCTATTTAAGACATCAAATACAGAAAATATATAAAAATCAGTCTTTCCACAGAACAATGCCACATTTAGTTTTACCAGCATAGCTGAGGTGCAAGCAATCGTTAAGCGAGCTGAGGCCGCGTCGTTAACACGCAACGCTAATGGCTTTCCAATATAAATATTATTTGCAATCCTCAGTGAGCCCGATATTATTGCTCTTGTACGGAACCAATCATCATCTATTCATACAAATATCGAATTGTTGCTATATATCGCTTAATCATACCAAAAAACAACACGTCCCTTGTTACAGTTCGTAAAAGCAATGCGTTTTTGAAATGTTTTCATATTGAAAATATTTGGAATACAATTTGTCGGATGTTTTGTTTTATACGTTATTTTCTTTTACTTAACTGTGAAAAGTGATGTACAAGATGAGTTCTGGTATAAATGTTGTGCAAGAAATTATACTTATGTCTACGAATTTGAGCTTAAATAATAGCTATAACTTTAAAATACAATAAATAAATCACTTTATTGCTTTTTAAAAGATTAGTACATCTTTTTACCATACTCATGATGTCAGTTTTCGCTTTCCACGAATTTTCAAGATTGTATTGTGTTTTTCCCTAAACACGTTGGGAAACCGAAAATAAATAAATAAATATGCACTCCCTCGGGTGATCGAACCTGCAACTGTCAGAAAGTTCCCAATAAGTCCACAATTGCCATTATATAAAAAACGAAACTATTTTATATCCTGTGCAGTGTGTCAACATTGGAGTGGCGAAATAAAACTAACTTTAATTTACTGCTGCTGAGTGCTGAAAACTGTGGAGCGGCGAGTTTCCAGCACTCATACGTAACTTAACATTCAAACGTTTTTTAAAATAAAAGTTTAGACTAATTGATCACTTCGTGTTTGTACCAAAAAACGGAAAATAGTTGATTTATTGGACTCTGCTACGAGTAAAACAACAGACAGTGACATGGTTTAGACTCAATATTTGAATTTTGTATACTATAATACTTTCTTTTAGCTTCACGATTCATCCCGCATAGCAGGATAGGCAGTGAAATCTAGTGTGTATAAAATTTTCCACTTTCCGCATGAATGGCATTGCGTGTTGAGAGGCGGAACTCAGTGCCACATGTTATCTTACCAGAGAAGGAAAATGAGAATAATTTAAATATAATCATTCCCCCGAGTTAAGATTGAACCCCTAATCTGTGATTAGGGGTTCCAGTCAGACGCTTTCAAGTTACGCTAAAAACACACTATATATCTTACCATATTAATAGTATAATAAAACAGTAAAAAAACAGATTGTATGTTGAATATGCAAAAACAAATATGCAAAAATATGCAAAAACAATTTGAGGGATGAAATAGCTTAACTATAAGAAGTAAGGGCGCCTTAACAAAATTTTCTGTTGACATATAGAAGTAAAAATCCGGGAAAACTGACCAAAACCCATAACTGAATAAAAATGAAATGGACAATGTAATGAAGAACTACGATAGATCAGCTAAACGAAATAAGCAATAAGTAAATCTCACTTTCACAAATAAAAATTATTGAACTGTGCAGCCATTATAGTGTAGTGGGACTGTAGGCGCCATCGATGGTTGTGGGTTTATTACCCACTTAAAGGAATGATTTTATTTATATTGTTTCTATTTTTCACCTGATTAAGTAAATTCAATACACGTTGGATACAATACAATTCGGATGGAAACACGGTAACACATCCATTCGAGGTAGTCTTAGAGTACGTGACGTAGCGGACAACCTCCAAGAGCGTCGCCTGAGATGGCATGGCCACTTTCGGCGCCGACCTGAGAACTATGTCGGAAGAATATGCCAAAATATGTTTAAAGGAAAACGTTTTGTTGGTGGTGAATTCTGAAAAGCAGGGAATAGCTTAAGTACTACTTTGAATAGCGTGTCTACAAATTTGTTGAATGTTCGTTTTGACAACTCTAATGTTCCCTCTAAATGTTCCCTCTAAATCCCTCTGGATGATAAATACCCTGAAAAAAATATTTATTTTATGTCACTATGGTAACGGAATGAGCCGAGGATTTTTCCGTTATACACTACATGGTCTCGAATTCAATATTTCTAGAGTATTCATATCACCGCTACTTCCACCGAAAACAAAAAGCGCATTATTTGTTTCACATTATTTATGTAAAAGGCGGCAAAGAACGAAAAGAAATGGAAATAATCACGAAGTAAGCTCTCCATATTCATGAAGCTTTTACAAAACATCGTCTTTGTAATGAAGCTTTTTTGTTACGTACTTTTTTGTTATATTCATTTTGAATATAAACAGAGTTAATGTCTTAGTGTATAATTAGTTAATAATTGCATCTATTATAAATCATTATTAATGGGTCGTACTTTTGAAGCTCAATCGATGTGGGTCCAAATCCCACTCAAGTAAAGTTGTCTTCAACCACATAAAGGGAATGTTTTTGAGTAATCAAAAACTGGGAGCCAAAATTAGTCTTCCTCGTTTTTTTTGCTTCTGGATCAATATTTGGTGCATATTGTTATAATAGTTCTTTATTTAATTTATAATAAGAAAACATTTACATGTATACCAACCAAATATACCAACCATAGTATACCAACAATGACTCTAATAAGAACAAACACTTACATAACAAATCGTCAAACTATAAACTAAAACTCAAGAAACACAATAACTATGTTAATAAATAAATAATCAATAAATAATCACGACATGGTATTTGACTAATAGAAAATAACCTAAAGCCGTGTTGCTCATAAAAAGATATATTTGCAAGCAAAACCGAACGGAATTGCTAGCTTCGAAAGATAATTTAAAGTACTATTGAATGTAGAAAGCACAAAAAAGCTCTTAGAAATGGTACATGTGCAAATAGTGCCATCAGGAATGCATTAGCGCCTGAAAGCCTGTTGAATGCCGCAACCGCTCGCGCTGGCTGCAACTGTGCTCGACCAATTGTGAAAATGCTCAAACCAAACATGCACAAATAAACTTGAACGTTTTGTTTTGCAAAGATGATCAGGTGAAGTGCAGTTTTTGTATCCGGTTTAATGTTGAAATGTTTTTGTTTTAATTTTAATGCATTTCACGCATTATATGGGGGAGGGTCGGGGTAGAATAATAGCTCCAATCTTCAATTGAACTGATTTTAGGGACATTTTACACTATTATTAATTTTGAAAGTTTTAAGAGTCAAGTACATGAATCATTATAACTTCCGTGTAAGGTCAGACAGCTGCCCTGGCAGCACTTTTTAGCGATTATGCGAAGCAAACAGAGGAAGCTTAGTATATACTACTGCTGCAATTCGTTATTTTGAGGAGCGTAATACGAAGGCAAATTCAATTTACAAATAGTCCTGTCTCAAATTCGGCCGGAATATGAAGAATTGAACTGTCCTGATACTCATTTCATTCTACGTACCATATGCGGGAAAGAACGAAACGACAACCTAAAAAAAGCTGCCCCAAACGTATTTAAACTCGAATAATACGCGTCAGTTCTAGCGAATTAAACCAATTATAGCTGAGTTATGGCTAATTTGTGATATTATGAAAATTTATGCTTCACTCTATTTGTATATCACTTGCATTCCAAAATTGTAATCACTTTAAAAATTAATTATATCTTTGTTTTTAGTTGTTAGAATGATATTTTGGATGCGATAAAGGTTACTTAACGCATTCAAATTTAATTGTTATTAAATTAAATATTTTTGCATATGCTCTGAACCCTAAGTGTGTATATATTTTTACCTATTATTATATTTAAAATATTGAGTTGTTTAAAATTAAGAAATATCTATTAATACAATGTTAGTTATGTCAGTTCTATAGACATTTGCATTAATAACCTAATTACTAAGCTGACCACGATGAGAAGTGTCACAACAAAACCTAGGAATAAATAAGTAAAGGATCTCTTATAGATATCCCCTATCTGGAAAAAGGCAAAAATCCTTTTTAAAAAATGTCCAAAAGCGATAGGTCACGCTAAGTGGGATCACGGCCGCTCTCGTCCCAACCAAGATGACTTGATCTCGTAATAAATTAGAATTTATTAAGAAACCTTTGAAATGTCTCAAGGAATTATTCAGAAAAGAAACGCTCGGATAAACGTAAATTTTTATATAATTATACATATGTTTTTACAATTTCTTACCAATCACCTTGTAAAACTAATATTTATTGAAATCGTGTCCTGCCAAGTACTTGTCCGATATTTGGTTTTGGGCATACGGGTACGCAACCCCGGATCTTCGAGCCACCACTATCATATTCCTATTCAATCCATGAAAAATATTCCCTATCCCTATTTCATAATTTTCCTCCCTTGTTAACCTCCTCCTTTACCTTGTATTACCTGAAAAGTGGATTTTTTTTTCAACTTTTAATTTTTGTTTCTCTTGTTCCATACGGGCTTCTTGAGTCAGAGATTGAGGCTTCTTGGATATTTGTTGGGTTTATGATATGATGGATGTGATTAATGAAATTTAACTTATACTCCTAATTTTTTTATTTCTGACTGGTGTTGAGTCATGTATTACTTAGATTAATTGTGGCCTTTTTGGCTGTTTTAGAGAAAATCTGATCTGATTATACTACTTGGTGTGTTTAATGCATCTATTGTAGATTTTTAGACTTTAAACTGGCGTAGGTCATTAGTGAACATGTGATGATTGATTCTATTGGCAATAAGTTTCTTCCTTTAGACTAAATTTTGGATTCCATGATGCCTGTGAATCACGCATCTGGAGTTTTTCGTTCCACCAAGGAATGTAGAACTCATATAGGTTCACTCACGTAGGTTAAAATAACGTGGAAGGAGGCTGCCTACTGCTGGAAAAAACTTGAACGTAAGATACCGTATTTTGGCAGATATTCTGTTTTTAATTTATAAATTTCTTCTCTCATTACAACTACCAGTTCCTTTAAGTGGCTGGCTGTGGGCAAAAGGAGGCTGAGACTCAGTCTGAAACTCAGACTCAGGTTTATCTGGTTGCTGTAATTCTGTGTAAGATATGATTACTTGAAGTTTAATTGTTGCTGGTACAATTTCTGATAATGCTGCTTTAATGTTTTTTTTGTTGGTTGATGTGACATTCTGGTTCTCATCAATAACGTGTATTATATCTGAACTTAATGAACAGTAGCAGTATAATGCGAATGTTACCTAAAGAAGCTGGAAGAGGTTTTTCAATTTTAAGCGCGACTGAAGATTTACTTTTGGTTTTAGGTTTTGATATTTGGGATTGTTTTTGGGAATGATCATCGAGAATGTTGCCAGTCTAACTAATTATATTAACTAAAAACGAAAAATACACTATTATTTGTGGCCAAGGGCTACCAATTGCCAATTATACAATAGATTTCTAATTATAATATATGAGAAAGACACAAACGAGTACATAATGTAATGTTATATTACATTTGTCTAAACACAGCTATCACAAAACACGTATACGTCAGTTGTAAAAGTTTGCATTTCATTTGCTTAATAAATACTTCAAATATTAAATACTTCAATATTTATTTGCTCGTATTATTTCGGATCTGGAAAAAAACTAAAAATGTAGATTGAATCTGCATAGCTGTAACGATTTACATATAAATAAAACTTTGTGAAATTTATGGAATTCGCGCAGCGTGTAGGCGTCGAATGTAGCTGTGGGACGCTTTTAAGCTAGTAATATATCCTGGCCTCACTTTCACGTGTAATTAACTGAAAGATTAAAAAAAGAAAAGGTAAAAAAGTTAATGTAAAAAAAGTTAAGTTAGATAAAAGTACACTTGAACACATGAAATGAAATAAAATCTGAATTTATCATTGAAAGAATAATCTACTTTTAAACGATCGTATCTTAAGAATGTCAAAAAACAAATAAAAAAGGCGATGTTCAAAAAATTTCCAGGTTCATAACGTATTAAACCATACGTTATAGTTTATATAAGGTTAAAGTAAATTAACAAAATATTAAAAAAAAAGAGGTTTTTTATAATAAAATACATAATTAAAATACTATATCTCGTAATAAATCGTCCTAATGCAACCAAGAATGCAAGCAAATTGTGTTATGAAATATGTAAAGCTGACGTTGGCGCCATTGTTGAACAGTTTGTGTGCATTGAACCAAACAAAATGATTAAGGGTTCGAACAAGAGCTGGGAACAAAATAAATTTTGATATTTCTTGGTCAGCTTATGTAAAGTGAAGTATACAGTAACTTGTCACTCGGTTCCTCTCTGAAATCGCGACATTTGATGCGTAAAATATGCGATGTCTGTGTGTCTGTGTGTCTGTGTGTGTGTGTGTGTGTCCGCAACGTGTGTGTCACTAAAGAGACTTACGCATGTTTACTATAATTTATTTAATTTACCATGGCGTAATAAACACCGTTTGAGTTTCACCACTCAACACGCAATGTCTCGGAGTCGGGCGGAGAGCGCAAAACCTAATGTCTTGATACTAACGACTCTCCGACTCTCTGCCTGTTCTGTAATGCTCTACTATTCTAAAAAAAGCGTAAAGTGGAAAATAGAGTATTGCCTTTCTTGACTTTAAAGCTATGACTAATTTCAAACTCGCTCTCCATATAGATAATTGTTGTAACATTTGAATAATTAATGTGTATGTTGGAGTATCTATTTATATATGATATGGCGTATGACGTGCATTAGTGGCGGTGTCAGTGAGTTCTCACGCTGCATTGCGGCATTTTGTTGTATGAATCGCGTCAGATTTAGATACATAGTTAGGTCTGCTCGCACCATTTAAATGGGACCGAAAACGGACCATAAACTCTTTTGATCCTAAATTTGTAAATATTATTGTAAGTATTCATTTAATTAATTTTTAAATTTAATTTAATTTTCGAAGTCGTATAGACATGTGAATAAAACTATCTTTAACACATAACTTTGCATATAATTTTGTTATTAAAACACTTTTTTTTAAATATATAATTTATATTAGTTTGTTTTCCATACGTCAAAGATGTTAAATTCTTTAAAATATTACCTACACACAACACAAACACACACACACATATATATAGATAAAATTTTAATTTTTTTTTATTCTATCATTAACAAGTATTTAAATTGAGCGGCTAGTTATAAAAGGTAACTTGATAATTTTTGAACTTTGTCAAAGCAGGCCTACGTCTAAGTCTATGTCTATTATATCTTATAGCCAACAAACTTTTAACTGAGAATATAAACTTTCATGTTTTATGATGTTCCGGCCGTTAATAAATTATACAGCCGCCGTATATAGTTCTCAAAGCTGCCTGACTGGCATCTTAAATAAAAAGTTTCTCTTCGAGATGGCATAGTAATTAAAGCTTTTAGGTTTCAAAACAACTTCGAAAAGTGAAAGACTTTTAATTTATTGCAAATACTTTGTAACTATAATATTATAATTAATCGTCTTCGAGCACGTTGCGAATTTATAGAATACAAACTTTGGCTCAATTATTATATGCATGTACATATCCCTGTTGTTTAACTCATTCCATATTTAGTGATGGCACTTTCGACAGCAAGTGTTGCAACGAATGGGCCTTGAACTTTTAAAATGGCTGGAAAGTGAAAAATGGTGTGACTTAACACTAGCTTCTCCGCTAAATATCGGATAAACATAAAAAAAGAATTCATAAAATTTTCAATAGCCGCTGTTGTTAATAGTTATTTTGAAGCAAAATATTCGGCGAAGCTCTCTAAAATATATTCATTGGCGCGTCGCTTTCAGCACTTACTAGTAGTAAATAGTAGAGTCGGGGGCCGGCAAAAGCGCGCATGAGAATCGTCGACACGAAAAATAACAATTTCCATCGGATTCACGTCCATTTCCGAAGCAAGCTGACGCCGTTGATTGCATCTGCATTGATGTTGGGAATGTCCGGCGAGATTTAATGATGGCTTTTGAACAAACAACGCTCTGCCCTGCAAATAGTATAAAAGGAAATTGTAGATGAAACTTTGTTAAACGGAAGATGAAAACCTTTTTAAACATGTTACACATATTTTTGTATATGTGTAATATGTTTCTTTTATGTTGACATGTCTGTTACATTTTGCATGGATGGTAAAGAAAACATAATATATATTTCGATTCTCCATTTTCCCTATTTTCTGCTAATTTCGAAACTATTTAAAATATTGCGCAATCCAATATCGAAATCGATATATTTCAAACAAAAGCAACCTATTGAGTGTAATCGAACTAAGAGGCATCGCACATATAGTCATACTAACTGCACTATAGCGACATCAATCACAGCTCAAATCAGCAATCGAGGATATACTCGCAGAATCGAATCACTGCGAAGTAATCCGTTTGTGCATTTCTAACGAATGAATATGTAAATCTAACTGTAATTATATAAAACAATGTTTGGTCAAGTGGACTCAGCACTAGGCTAGATAAAAACGGTATAGATATTGGACAATTATATCTTAAAGCATATTTAATAAGAAATTGTAATATCAGTGTAAATAATTACAAGACAAGTAAATTAGTGCTTAAAGTAAAACAAGTCTAGAGCTCAACGTTGCTTGCCCCTCTGTTTCTGACTAAATAATTCAAAGTATCTTAGTGCTGGTATATTAATTAAGTGTATTATTAGAAAGTCTTGCAGTAGTTATTTTTTTAAATTATTTCTATTTATAATTAAAAGGCCAAAGTATTTTCAACTTTTAGGCTCTTAAATTCGTCATTTTGAAAAGATAAAACAGATTGATTTATCTGAAATTTCTAAAAAATAATTAAAAGTTCCAAAAAGTAAAGTAAATTTGATGCGTAAAAAAAAGAAAGAATTTTGATTTCCAAATATAATATTTACCATATACACATATATAAACGAGATTGTCATTTTAATGACTTTTTCGTAAGCTTTTGTGTCTCAATAAAGGCTGTCGAAGTTTGAGTGAAGGCTCGATGATTAGTTTTTTGCGGAAGGCTTGTGAGCTGATATGACCCAGTGTCTATTCAATTTGCACTTCGCCGTCCGCACTCCGCAGTACTGGCTTATCGCCAATCCGCCGCGGACCATATCCATAGCACACACCTATCTATATATAACGTATATTACAAAACTTATAAACGCAATATACGTGAAGAGAAAACAAACACTTCGAACTTACGAACGAGGACCCTGAGGACCCTGCTTAGGTTTAGATTTTCTCAGATATTAAATGGACCTAAGAGACTTTCAAATTGTAACTTTAATTTTCCATAACTTAGTTTTCTATTCATGACTATTGTTTACAGTTTTGTACTTGAAACTTTCGCCATATTAACTAAAGTTTCTGAGGAAATTATTTATTATAGAAACATATTAAATCAATTACGTTATTTTTTTGAGTTACTTTTACTACAAAGAAATATCAAAAAGTAAACACTATTTTCTACAGCTTCACGCTTACAATTTGGCAGGGGAACTTAGTGTCCAGACACACCGTTCTCCACTTTCCAGCTGAATCCGATACATTACGTGTTGAGTGGTGGAACTTACCGCCACGTTTTGTAGTGACACCAGAGCGGAGAAATGAAAATAATTTAAATACAGTTATTACATAATTACTGCGAGTAGGAAACAAACTTACAATCATCTCGTATACGGTCACATTTTGTCACACTGCGCCACGGTGGCCTCAAACACTTTGTACTATTGCATTATATCTAAAAATGTATTTTAGATTTTATCCGGAAATAAGACCGAAATAAAAGGAAAAAGAGATAGAATAGTAATCTCCACCTTGAGGACGTTGCGTGTTCGTGCACCTGCACCAGTACTAGCGCTGAACTGGCAATGTCGGCTTCCTTTATTTTATTAGAGTATAAACTTTTGCCATGTACAATCCTATTACATACGTTTTCGTTGCACCAATTTTATATATTTTTGTTATTTTGAAACATCTCTTATATTTGGCCCCCACCAAATAGGGGATATGTAGAGAGTCTGGTCCTAAAGAGCTCGGTTCTCTACTTTTTATGACTTGTTTAACTAGGCTAGACATAAATATGCATATATAAGTATATACTTATATTTTTCCTTTCGTGGGAATTGAACCTACAACCCTCACACATTCAGTCAGTCTTCCTCCGTCCTTCTTAAAACCAAATGTTTCATTAATTAAAGAAGTCAAAAACTTGCATAATTAAATTATTTTAACATTCTCTAATAATAAAATTATCTTTGTCTAATTAATGGCTTTCCTGCAACGTTTGACTGACTTAGTATTGAATAATTATTGGTTTTTATTACTTTCAATTTAGATAATGTAACAAGTGTTGGTCTTATTCGTCGTCGCGTATGATTAGCTAACCCTTTTGGGTGGTTTTAAGGGTCGTTTCCCTTGCCGCTCACGACACGCGGCGTAGCGGAGTGCCGCTTGCAGGTTTTCGTTAATGAACTGCTAATACTAAAGTAATTTTTATTTGTTCTGTCTCTATGTTCGGAGTCTCTTTATCGTATATATATGTGTGTATAACACTAACTTACTCGCATCTTAACAGTCTATGAATCTACATCATTCTTAATTTCTTTAGAATATAAAACCATAATAATGTATAAAGTACTCCCTAGATATGGTAAAATGTGTTTCGTATTGGATCATTTTGTTATTTATATTTATTAGGAGCTAACAGAATATTTATACTGCATTTTTTAATATCTCCTCCATAATGGTGGTAATAAATCGCATCAAGATAAACATAATGTGGTTTGTGATTTAATTATACGACCTGTGATTTAATTATATGGAACGCAATTCAAACGCTTATCCTAATGGATATGTAAATCTATGACATAATCCTGCCACGAAGCTTTTTATACTTTCTGAAGATTACTGTAAAAATGGAGACAGTTGCCGGCGTCCGACTTTAAACGCGACTGTAAACGTCATTGATTGTAGTTTCGATATCCACTAAAGGAACGATCATGTTTAAATGTATTTATATCTCCGTTATACCTCCGCACAAATCGCGGCGTTCCGCAATACCTCCGCCTTTCATCAAGCAATGTCTAGCATATGGGCGGAAAGGGGAGAACGGAGTGGAATGGCACTAGGTTCTCTTTGCCTACATTGTCATGTGAAAAATGAGTATTAAGTGTAAAAAAACTTTTCAACATTATCACACTTATAATTCTTCAATAACCTCTACTCTTACATGTGAAAGTTTTTCCGTAGCTCACATGGCACAGTCGTGCGCTAAACTATCTAACTCCAAAGTCAAAGCGGGGATAAACTTGTGGAGAAGTCAACAAAATCCAACTTGCACCTAAACTGTTAGTCTATTTGCAGGCCCCAGCTCTTAAACTTCAGACTTGAACAATTTCTAGCCGTTTACGATTCGTGTCCTGACAAATACGGGAGTAGGGTTGGGCTACTGGAACTAATTCACTTTGACTGAGCTTTGTTTGATACAAGCTGTCAAGCTGTGGCGATTAAAAGCCAGCCATTTGATCAGGTAATAAGTTAATTTATAAGTATAGGTTAATTTTAATATAATAAAATAATCGCTTTATATTTAATATTTTAATGACCTGGCAACATTTATTTTGTACTAGTAGGCACCCGATAAATTTTACGAGTTAGAACAATAAGTAGGGATGACAAAATTTTATTTCAGAACACAATTCCCTATCGCTGGCTTACGTTAGGCATTTTACGCGGAAAATCGGTAATTTGAGTCGACGTCTTCTGTACAATGTTTTTTACGCATAACAAGATTCTGGCCATGCTTTTAGGGTAAAAGCTTTTAACCTAAAATGACTCATATTTTTATCAAGTTAAGGGCGTTGCAATATTTGTACTCAATAAATAATAAACTTAAGTGACAAGTTGCTATCAGCACATTCAATGTACGGTCGCTGTAACATCGACTCTTTGTATGAAATGGACTTTTATTATTCCTCTAATTTATGTAATACTAGCGACCAACCCGCGGCTTCGCCTGCGTAAATTACACAGTTAAACTCTTTCATGCTTTCGCCCGCCAGTATATTCACTTTAATTTATAATTTAAATGGTTGTAACTTTTTTATTTATGAACCGATTGAAATAAAATAAGCGTTAATGTGAAGGGAAGTTTGAAAAAACAATACTGGTATCTGCATTAAAATCGTTAAGCCGTTTCTGAGATTAGCGTGCACAAATGCACAGACAAAAAGACAATAAAATTAAAAATCACCATTTTGGGTTGTATCACATTCATAGATACCCCCATAATATGTTTTTATATATGTACATGTACAGACAGCGATCACTTATATTTTTATTATATGTCGCTATCTAGGTCTGCACCTGCCAATAACTAAACCTGGACGAATAACTAAATCAATATAGCTTTAAGTACAATGCCTTTTTAACAAATTGCTAATGCCTTGAAAATTCGCAAAACAAACACAACCATCAATGACGTCTGTCCTCACGCGTTTGTCCGCGTTCGGGTCGCGGTCGCGCACTCAGCGATGAGCGACTTCTTCCCCCACCTCACGCACCGTGCGTCGGCAACGCCGTAGTATAGCGCACTCGGTTTAAATAATATTTGTCGGAATGAAACCCGTGAAAGTCATTATATCTACTTTAAATACCAGAAGCGATTAAAGTATCTAACTACCATATTAATTTATTGATAATTTATATACAATGGTTCACTATTTTGGCTTTAATGGCTTGAACATAAGATACTTACTTGATATTTTGGTCAATTCACACAATGTCTTTATAACTTCTAGCCTATGTGTTATTCTGATGTATAAGCTATATTATAGTAAAGTTTCATTAAAATCCATTCAGTAGTTTTTACGTGAAAGAGTAACAAACATCCTCACAAACTTTCACGTTTATAATATTAGTAGGATTTATTCTTTTGATCATTGTAATTTTTGTAGTGAAGCAGTTTTTAATTATCGTTTACTAATCAACCACCTGAATTTTACATTTTCGGGTACCTTTCTTGCCGGGTCACCTTTCTTTACTTCGCTCACATTTTTTAAAATCCTACAGCCGCTGTGGAATTTAAACGTACGGTCTTAGCAAACAAACGGACCAATGAGGTAACATTAGATGATGAGATAATATGACATTTACATGGTTCCTTTCAACGTCAAACCTAAGTGTTGGTTCTTAACAACTAATACCTCTTTTTTCTTTTTTAGCTTCACGTGGTTTCTCGCACAGCAAAGTAGTCAGAGAGAACCTAGTGTTCTTCACATAACACGTTCTTTATATTTTAAGAGACAATTTTACAAAATTCTATGCCATGCTTTTATATTTACCAATTAAATACTGGTGAATGCAAATAATAAGCATATATTGATGAGACCTTATAACAATGTCACACACAACGGCTCCGACACAACAAAAGTATGGATCAAGAGATAATTACTCGACATGTTTGCAAATTGGAGTGCGATGTGATGTCGAAATGAAACAGCCTTGTGTTGAATTGAGGTAGATTAAAACGATATTAAATGGGACGTAAACAGAGCCAATGAAATGACATTCACTCTTTCTCTTTGTATTCTTTTAGAGCAACAAATATTAGCCTGATTTAAAAAAAAACTTTTTTGCCGTTCTACAGAATATAGCGTGGAATAATAAAAAGTTTAGTAATTAAAAAAAAACAGCTTGTACATTTAGAATTGATAGTACTTGTCTATTATGTCATCTTTATTGTGTCAGCAGAAGTAAAAAATAAAACGATCATGAGTTTAAAAAAAAGACATATTTAGAAAACGTATAAAATTTTTTTCACGTTTTCTAAATATATATAACACTTTAAAAAATGTCAAAAGATATATATTTAATAAATAGCATTCTCTCTTGCCAAATGATTGTTCGTAGAATAATCTTTGGGTTGTAGAAATTTGTAAAAATCTCTTTACAGAGATGCTGAGAATTTCGAGGTGGATGTAGAACGCATGGCTTAGCGGTCAGAGCGCTTGAACGGTTTTCAAGAGGCGCGGGTTCAAATCCCGCTGCGTTCAAATTTTTATACGTTTTCTGAATATGTATTTTTCAATTTCCTAAGTGTGCGAATAACACTTTAAAAAATGTTAAAAAATATAGATCATTTGTTTGTTTATTGCTTACTTCGAAGTGTACTTAATGTATACTTATATATATATATATATATATATATTTAAGTTATTGTCATTACTCAGCTTGTCATGTAGGCAGAGGGCACATACCAACATACACGTCGTTTGAGTATTATTTCATGTTAAATGAACATTTTTGATGACAATGAATAATATATAATCTGTCACAAAACATATATTAATAACAACGAAAACATGTACAAAATAAAAGCAAATTAACGATTACATAATACGCTTGTACTATTTCCGTATGTGATATGTATATCGTAAAATGGGCTAATCATCGTTAAAGTGCTTATTAATTTTAGCGTTTAGCTTCTTCTCCTCCTCCACCAGCTCCGCCTGTTCCAGCCGACAATCACTTACACGCGTCTTAATACCTCTTCCTGCGGAAGTTTCCGCGTTAGGGCAGAACTTGGCAACTCTATTTCTACTTGCCGGTCTTTTTGAAATCTTCATTAGGCAACAATTTTGATATTTGCATTTAATTTGTATAATAGCGTTTTGTCTAATTTAAGTTATTTTCAAGTCTTCATTGTAACTTTATTTCTATAACAAAGTAGTATTTATTTTATTTAAGCTTTTCATTTTACACCTTTGCCATATAAGGACACCGATAATTTTCAATTTTCTTTAAAACTAGTAAACTTATAATTTAGTTGAAACTATTCATCTTTATATGTATATATTTAAAGATATAACTTCATGGCATATTTAATAAGCACGACTTCCGAAACTCTCTGCTTTCAGATGAGGATCTAAGCTAATTACAGGCACACATGCTCACGCGGAGGAAGTATGAACGTGACTCGCGTCCCTTTACGGATAAGTTAGTACTAGCTCTTTAGTATACAAAGTTTATTTAATTAAAATGTCTCCTGTTTCCTGGTATTTTGTTCATAGGATATTTAGAATTTTCTGAACTATCTTATTCTTTGTCAAATAAATTCATGCAAACCTTTCGACTACACCAAAAAGAAACAGGTTAATTATAGCCAATCATCAAAGTGCAGTGAGAAGTTTGTCGTATTGATCGTGAGTTCTATTCACAATGAGGCATTTTTTTTATTTGTTGAAATACTAAAACTTTTACTTTTTTATTCTTTTTACCGAAATGTTCTGCCAAAACATACTCAATGCTTGTTAAAGAATAGAAGGGAAATGAAAGAACAAAGTGATGTACCACCAGACTCTATATCTCTTCCCTCTACGTGAAGGCTCAAAAGACTTACCCCCGTTTTACCAAAGATATATCATATATCAGACCTGAGAAAAACTGGTGCAAGAAGCTCAGCGGGCTCTTTTGTCTCATCTATTTACAAATTTACAATGATTTTATAATATTAGTAAAAATTATACCTATATCAAGATAAATAAAATCGATTAACAATAATCGATGATCAGTTCTAGATTAGTACTAACATACATATAATAGCAGTTTTACCATTTCGCTGGTAATATTAGTTTTTATCTGTAATGGCGGGTATTAGCAGCACGAGTTACAGGAATTACTTCGATAGCGATGCTATCTTACTTGGAAATGTGTCAATCTAAGCATTAGCAATTATAGGCCCATTTTTTATGTAATTGAAATAATCGTAGTGCTAAGGATAAAGGTTTTATTTTGTTTTAATTAAAATTTAAATACATATACTTCACCTTTTGATGCAATTTTAAAGCAGCGGGGCAAGCCATGGTTGTGACTTGGATGCACACTCGAGAAAATTATATTAATATTGTTACATATTTACGCTAGCTATAGTAGTCTTCTGACTGTTTTGGAACCTATATTCCAGAACAGTCAGAAGACTACTAGACTAGATACTATTATCAAAACCATCAATTTTACGTCCGACATCGCGACTTTGCGTGTTGAGTGGGGGAATTCTACGTCACGCTTTGTCTTGTCACCAAAGCGGAGACAAAGAAAATAATTTAAATATAACCATTTCCCTAGTGGGAATCGAACCCACAACCATCGCGTTTACAGTCAGTCGTCACATAGCTCCACGATGGTCTTATATAATTAATACACTTTTAATTGCTCCACTTATCTCCATCAATCTGCATCAGCATCTATCAATGTAAGAAATTTTACGACGCTATTTTGAATCACTTCTTACCGTCTGACTTGCTTTAAATTGTTTAAATTTGAACCCAAAATTTGTCCGGACGTTTTCTATTAATTTAAACTTACATAGAGATTTACTTAAAAAGAGAATATTTCAGAAAAAAATCAAAAATTTGAGATATTTTCAGTAAAGTTACCAAAGCCCTCTAATCCCGTATATATTGCTTTCTGAACAACGGAGTACGTGAAAGTCACCAAAAGACAAACTTATGCGTAATGTGTGAAAACAGACATTTTTAAAGTTACTCATTAAATTACACATAACATTTTCATCGTATAATACACATAATTCAATGTCTTTTTACATATTTATCTAAGTATAAGAAATTTGAACTCAACATTTTCTTGGAAATCTCTTAATTTTACACATTTACATAAGACTTAAGCTAACTTTCACATTTCTATGCGAGAAATCCGCTGAGCGCGGCGACGCAGTCCTGATTCCGGAGCTTCTGGCGGCTTTCGAACATTTTATTATGTAAAATAGAAAAGATTTTTTTTAACATTTAATATTAGTGTAAGGGAAAAACCTTCTTTAAGACATCTACTATTTCTGTGGGTTGGTTGGTGTGGTCATTCTCGAGAGGTCTACATCAATATTCTACAAGGTCAGGTTACAGGCGTGTGGCGGCGTTGAGTTCCACAATTCACTACATATGTATTTTGTTGTTATTTAAGTAATTAAGACAAGTCTCATTTAAATAAGCTTCCAGTTTTTACTTACTTTGGAAAATGAATTGAAGTTTAGAGATAAAATTAAGTTGGTTTAAAATGATTATAATATATGATATATAAAGTATATATAAAAGTGTAACCGTGAGTACAAATAAACGAAGTCTCTGAAATAAGTATTATACTGTATAAAGTTAAATCATTATTTTCCGCCCAAAGACAGAAAACCATTTAAAGGTGTTATAAGGCTTTTACGTTAGTTAAGTGGTTGCCCACAGCATTGTCCCTTGCAGCGAGCGAGTATGACCATCGACGTCACTACGTGTTACTGAATACAACAAGTAAAAATGCTGGACGGTAAAATAAGCTTTTGTATTTGTTAAAAACGGTTAAAATAGACAATGAAATTAAACAAAAATATTATCTCTTGAAATATATAATGTCAGGATTTGTATTGCCTGAGATCAATATTCGTTGGCAGTCCAATTAACGTATATGGTATGGTATGGTATATGTATAAGGTAAAAATATTATTAGAATTAGGCAATATTTCAATGAAACTCTTGTTAGAGTTAATGTAAAATACGATATTTTTATTGAGTATAACTTTATAAATGTATAATTATGCAGCAATTATAATATAAGTAATTTGCGTTATGACTAACTTGCCTTAGCAACGGATCAAACAGGCCAATTTAATGTGTTATTAAGAAAATTTCTTCCATGGAAACCCTAACTGTGCCACATACAAGTAGTGGTGTATGTAATAATAAAAAAATATAAATAAAACCACACAAAGTAACGAAGGCGACCGCAAAGAATCAGCGAATTTTCAATTACCAGAACAGAAAGCGTTGATTGAATCGGTTTCGGGTTGATCGCTCGTCGTTGTTGAAAACGCTTTGTTTAATGTGATTTTAGCGAGAAACACCGATTGTGCATTAATTGAAATATCATTTGTTCGTTGTAAAGGTTAGCTTCTCTTAGAACTTTAATAATGATGGATAGCCGCTCGCGCTATACTGGCGAAATTAGGATATTTCAGGTCAAATGTTACACAGTTTATATTTAAGTTTATGTTTATATTTAAAGTGTTTTAATTTTAATAAAAAACGTGGCTTTCTCCATCCAATCTTAGGTATAACTAGAATTGTATTGTACATTATGTATAATATTGTATTGTAAAGAATAATATCTCTCTAAATTAAACGAAAAACGGCAACGCGACTTAACTTTAAAAAGCCAAAGGAAGAAAACAAAATCTTTGGCATTCCATGGATTCAGAGTGCAATTGCACAGAGAGGAGTTCGGAATAGTGCTTGAGACTTGAGAGCCACGTGGACATTTAAGGAGCCTTCTTAAGATACTATATGCTATTCAACCACGACCCGAATACTTATACAAAATACACAAATATATAACCCAGAATAGGAATCGAACCAATTACCTACACTTAGATATTATTATGTAATATTTTTACGAGTTTCACTTATTTACGGACATCAAAAACAGTAGTATTTGTTTATAAATAGTAAACATTTGTGTTATGTTATTTCCTGTGTCTGAGCTTTTTTCCGACAGGTAGAAACTTTGTAAACCGATAAAAAATAACAAAAGTTTCCCGAGAGATTGCGAATAAAAGTTGTACAAAAATTCTGTTTGTGTTCCGGATAGGCTGGTGTACAGAGATGTAAGGCTATCGAATCCATCTTCAGGTGGCTTTCGTTTTATACATAAAACACAAAGTTTGTGAATCAATGTTTTTTGTGTTTCTTTATACACGACTATAAGAATATTAAAAAGTGAGTGGAGAGTTCCCTACCAACTTTCCAACCACCTTAGGAAAAAAATATATATTATCTTCGTTCTCCGATCATTGTTTACCGACATATATTTATTATGTGTTATTCTTAAATAACTCTATATTTTTAATAAAAAAAAACCATTTGCCCCAACCTCGTTCAAAAGAAATGTGTACGGGAGTTATATTACGCAGGCGAAAAAGGCTGTGAATTAAATCACCCACCGCCCCACTTCGACTGCACCTGTAGTGTGCAGGTGACTATCGCCTTCCTCTATGTGCACCTTGTAGCTTTACGCCTGGCTGGATTGCCAGACGCTACTGAGCTCCCACCACCATAACACGTTCAGGGAAGAGGTATAGTTAGATCTGTTGAAAGTGGTATTAACGACCGTGGTTTTAAACTGACTGTTTACAACTTTAAAAATGGCAGCAGGGAATGTTAACCAGTTAGACCAGATAAAACCGTCATAAATATAGCATCCGTCCGTATAGTTTGTTTTTAATGTAGCATATTAGTGTCTCACAGTTAGGTTCTATTTTTATAAGTTTCTTAGGATAGTCAAATCAAGGGTAGATATATGTTTCTAGACAATGATTTTAATAAGTCTAAACCTATTAGTCCCTTGTTCTTTAGTCAAATTCAAAGATAAGAAACTTATGTACATCGCTGTTAAATATCGGAGGTAAGAGTAAATTTAATTTGTGCAAATTAAAATAATTCAGTTTTATTTAAAATTATTATGTTTATTCGGTTATATTATTTTCTTTATTTTAAAATGTCTATTTAGTTAACAGGTAAATGTGAACGTGATTCGAGCTATATAGACAGTCAGACTCCAACCGGGACTCAACTTCGATGCTCAGGATTCTTCTTAGATAGATCGCGATTATAACGATGGAAACCGTTCGTTGACTAAAGAGTTATATTATATCCAAACGCCTCGATATTCATGCGGTGACATTGAAAGGCGCCTTGCTCCTTTGTTAACTCGGGTTAAGTTTTTTTTTACTCAACACCGAGTAGACATTGAACTTATAACCATCACAATTGTACCGTTTAACATTATCTCAAACAAAGAGAAATGCACCTATCGTCTTATCTTTCCATATTTTCTACCGTATTCAGTTCCCGTCTCCTCCAAAGCATAATCAATCTTTTCATTTATAAAAATTCTAAAAGTAGTGCTGCTTGAAACGCGGTAGATTACTAAGTCTTATAATTTTAAAAGTGGCTTACTGCAGACCGCGAGCGTGTGACAGGCGACGCGGCGAGGCGCTGCGACGGCAGTACTACCTCGCTTTGATGTCGATAATGTCGTATGGACTTTTAATGTCCTACATTGTTTTTACTTTTGTCTGCAATAAATATTTTTGTAATATAAAAAGTTGAAAGCGGCATTAACTTTATCGCGGTTTTAAACCGACTGTCTCACAACCCTTAAACGGCAGACAGGAATGCGCAACTGGAATGAATTGTATGCAAAACTCGTCATAAATATAGCATCCGTCCGTATAGTTTGTATTTTTAATGTAGTATTATTAGTGTCTCACAGTTAGGTCTCTATTTCTTGGCAAGTTTCTTAGTAGATAGTCAATCCAAGTGGTGATATATGTTTCTAGACAATGATTTTAAAAAGCTCCGAAACCCATTAGTCCCTTGTTCTTTTTGAAGGTCAAATCTCAAAGATAAGAAACCAGGTACATCGCTTGTTAAATATCGGGAGGTAAAGAGTAATCTAATTGAAATTAAAATAACCGCCTTTATTTAAAATTATTATGTTTATTCGGCTTATATTATTTTCTACTTTAAAAATGTCTATTTAGTTACCAGGTAAATGAACGTATCCCTGTTTCATATAGACAGACAGACTCCAACCGGGACTCAACTTCGATGCTCAGGATTCTTCTTAGATAGATCGCGATTATAACGATGGAAACCGTTCGTTGACTAAAGAGTTATATTATATCCAAACGCCTCGATATTCATGCGGTGACATTGAAAGGCGCCTTGCTCCTTTGTTAACTCGGGTTAAGTTTTTTTTTACTCAACACCGAGTAGACATTGAACTTATAACCATCACAATTGTACCGTTTAACATTATCTCAAACAAAGAGAAATGCACCTATCGTCTTATCTTTCCATATTTTCTACCGTATTCAGTTCCCGTCTCCTCCAAAGCATAATCAATCTTTTCATTTATAAAAATTTTAAAAGTAGTGCTGCTTGAAACGCGATAGATTACTAAGTCTTATAATTTTAAAAGTGGCTTACTGCAGACCGCGAGCGTGTGACAGGCGACGCGGCGAGGCGCTGCGACGGCAGTACTACCTCGCTTTGATGTCGATAATGTCGTATGGACTTTTAATGTCCTACATTGTTTTTACTTTTGTCTGCAATAAATATTTTTGTAATATAAAATGAATAATTTATTATTACAAGCTTGTTGTTAGTTATACCAGCTTATCAGTTTTTCTTGAAGTCAATTACGCACGGCAAATTTACCCACTTTACGGTTTCCGATTGCTTTGAAATTTCGAATATATCTTTGGTTTCGATGACAATGCAGTTATGCATATTCAGCATTTTTAATAGGTGTATCAAATAATTCAATAAAATTGATCAAATCTAAGGCATACATTATAATGTACGGGATAAAAGGTTCACGAAGAAAGTATTATAAAGATTAACTTAGTATATAATCGTATAATTTAGACGATATGGCTTTGGATCCAATTTTGACTCACGGAGTGTGTGTTATATAGAATATTTTTATTTGTACGATGTGTACTTACAAAGCTCGTTTGGAGTGAAGAATCGAGAATGAAAAAAATACAAAGTCCTCTCTACGTTCTTGACCTGAACGTATGACAAGATGATTTTTTAAAAAAATATTTAAAGTGTTAATCACACACTTAGGAAATTGAAAAACATATTTTTAGAAAACGTCTAAAAACCCCGTTGCGTTAAAATTTTAATACGTTTTCTAAAAATACGTTTAACAAGATGATTACTTACGCTCGTGCCAATCGTATAAACTTTTCTAAAAAGCTTCCACAAGATGAATAGTATCGAGGTGCCTCTTACTTTTCGGACACTCGATATTCGCCGCCAGGGGGCGCCACGCGACGCGACACGCCGTGACGGGGACAAAGCTCGCCTTAATTACAGAATGACCTAACGAACTCGAATCGAATTGAGTTAGTTGGGCTGTTCTTATTTAGTTAAAACGTTATTTTGTTAATCAGCTTGTTTTTGTCATTTATTGGCGAAACACTGAAATGAGCTTGGAATTTATATTTTATCTTAAAATAATGGACACAGTACTTTACTAAATGAATATTTCATTCATTAAATGAATATTGAAGTGTTTTTCTCGCACTCACTAGTTGTAGAACCTTTGCATTTTTTTTCTCGAATCAGGGCTTGAACCCACGGCCGTAACGAAGGCGTAATAATCTCACTGGACGGCTGTTAATTCAAGCAGTCGTGCAAATACTTATAAACTATTATTTGTCCAACTTATACTGTTTTTTTTATTTTTTACAAGTCCTCGTCTAAATGCAAACGCGATTGATTGTGATTTTATTTAAGTTATTCTCTTTATTTCGCTCTGGTGCAAGATAAAGTGTAGCGTTGGGTTTCTCACATACGCAACGTCTCGAATTCGGGTGGAAATTGGAGCAGTGTAAGGAAATTGGAGCAGTGTAAGTGTTGGAGGAGCTAGGTTCTCTTTGATGGGCGGTTAATATAAGTTACTGTGCCTTTAAGCTTAAAACCCGACACATATAAATAAAAACAGCAGATGAAAATGTAAAAACAAAATGAACAATAGCTACAGCGCACCAAAACACCAAACTGTAGAGGACCAGAAATCTACTTAATAATTAAAGTTTCTCGCGTAGAGTAAATGTTAGCGTGTGGCGCGACAGTGTCGGTGTGCGGTGTCGGCGACACTCCAGCCAGTTTCAAGTGATTGTATAATTAAGTGGGGAACTAATTATAGTTGCCGGCTTTGTTCTAGTTGACGGTCTCTGCTCTCCGACACCACGCGCGTACGCTGCAACATTCGACAGCGCCACGAGCAACTTAAGAACTTATTCTTGCATATTTATAGTTTTTGCTGTGTTATTAATTGGTTTTTAGTTTAGATTTTTGTAATAAGTAAATGAGGCTTAAGTTTCGTTTTGTTTAATCAATTTGGCAATTAAAGGGGTAGTGTGAGTGTTGGTTGTTATTGGACAGGCATATGACACGATACACAGAATGTAGTGACTCCATAGACAAGTGCGGTCGTTCTGCACTTCTATCTATTTTCGAAATATTCGTTCGTCGTCGTTCTGGTTTGGGGTAACGAATATTTTCAATATAAACATATACTGGATACAATTTATATTTGCAAAAGAAATAGATGTTTCAATTTTCATTGTTATTTTAAAACTGTATTTTCTTATTAATTTTCTTAAATTAAAAGTTAAAAACATAAATCAAGATATTTAACCGCCCCAAAGATTACACGCGGCGGTTTAATCCAAAGGCCTGCCCATACCCAGCCAAGATGCTCCGATGTAGTTAGATTTCCCAAAGGAGCTAATATATGGCGTACGTTCCCATCGATCCCCCGGGACGAAGAAGCCTACTGACGCGGTTTCACTATAGAACATTTGCTGCACTTGGTAATTACGGATGCTTTTGTCGATTTTTAAATTGAGTTAGTATTATGACTTGATATATTAAGATATTTTAAGTGTTTTATAATATTGCCTATTACATTTGGTAAGAGTAATTGTTGATATTTTCCGCCAATATTATGAATATTGCAAGTTATGCGACAAAACTCTTGGTCTAATCTTAACAAATCAACAAAAGTATGTAAAACATAACCATCCTCCTAAATGAGAATGGAACACACAACCATTATGTACCATCAGGTTGCCCACTGAGCCACTATATTGTACAATATATTTACAGTTATAACATTAAATAACATTCATCCTAATATAACTGTATCGCGCTGTGTGCTGAGTGGCGCGAGCGTGCACTCGCTCTCCGACACGTATGATTTATTCACAGCCATTGTGTTGGGACTAGAGAAATCTGAAGAATAGCATTACCACAGAACACAGTACTTAATGTCAGCAGGTTTGCTGTTTTATTTGACGTTTGCCGACTTTTAGACGTTGTTAGTCCTAGGAATGATTTTCCTATACAAATACTATTGTTAGGTACGAATGTATAGTTTAATTTATATTGTTTAGTAATGTGGATGTGTCTTTATAACAACTGAAAGCATGATGGTACGATGCGTCGATGAGTTGAAGATTAATAATCCATAGAAATATCCCATATATTACACTTAAAAGTATAATAAATTATATTAGATATGTATAAAAAAGATTTAATAAAGCCACTTTATTCCATTTCTATCGAATCAAAGGCTTATCGATATCATAATTTTGCTCAAAGCTTTCAAATGGAATTCGTGATAAGCTTTAATATAGTCCGTATTTAGATTTGGCTTCCGACACTCAACTAGCGGAACTGCCCTCGTACTTCCTGTTGGACGGCTTGTCAATATTATTGTGGCCTTTGGGTGCCTGTAATATTATTTAGATATATTTTACAGCTTTATCCAGATAGTAGAAATGTATAGAAGTAATCGATAAGGCTATGCATGTACGAGTATGTACTGGAACCCTTGTTATCAACATATCGGTTCGATTTCTACTACGAACCTAAGATTATTTCTTCGCAAAATATAATGTTTTAATAATTACTCAGGGATATAGACAGGGCGTTTCAAATTCCGGTCTTCAATTTCAAAGGGCATTTATGATCAGGGTATAACCGAGTCGCGAGCGACGTATATAGATAGTTGGCCGCAGCGAGAGTGGGGCTGGGGTCGCGTCGCGTCGTCTATGCTCCTCATTGAGCAAATTATTGCCATTTCAGGTTAAAATTTTAATTAAACTTTTAATTTCATCACATTTTCATTTGTTAGAAATGATCATAAGAAAACGAGAAATAATAAGCAACTTATTTTTCATACTCATTTCATATTTTTTATGTAAGGTTTATGATATAAATTTTATTTTTTTTATTATCCCGGTTACTGGAAGCGGTGTTGAGTTCGACGAATTGAATATATTTATTTTTAATAATAATAGTCATCAGGATTTGATTCTCAGATTTCCAGATTTCAATAGCCAGAACAAAGCGAAAAACAAAAATTAAAGAAATCAAACAATTTTATATAAAAAAAGTATTTAAGTAACATAAAACAAATTTAAAGCATAAAAGTTTAAATTTAAAATGATGCGCTTAAAAGTATGAATTTTTGACGAATCTACTATTCACACATGTTACGGATATATGACTAATGTGATCTTGACTTTTCATTTTAATTTAAGTATTGTTAAATGCTAATTAGTGTCTCTGAGTGCGAGAACTCGTTCACTAACAATATTTAATCACTATTCACATGATTCCAAGCACGATACTACAAGGGTATGAAAATGTAATCTAAAATCGACAATCCATGCAAAATGAATGTGACCCGGAATAAGCTCTCGTGGAGGAGCTTTGGGAAGAGGCGACGCTTTACAATGGAGATACGTGATGGATTGGATGGAGCTCGCTACCACTTTGTAGGCAATGACGGAAAATAATACACCTACCTCACCTACACTTCTATGTGTAATGTGTGGTTTTTTCACACAAATTGTTCATAATAGTCGCGTTATTACAATATTTTGGTTTGCGGCAGTATATTTTTTCTGTACTAATAAAATTAGATATTTAATATATTATTTATTGTATAATTTGCGAATGATGTGTTCTCCTCTACATCGTGTACGTTGAAAAAGACATATTTAGAAAACGTATAAAAATTAGAACGCAGCGGGATTTGAAGTCGCGCCTCTTGAAAACCGAAAACAAATCCCGTTGCGTTTAAATTTTTATACGTTTTCTTAATATGATTTTTTCAATTTCCTTAATGTGCGAATAACACTTTAAAAAATGGTTAAAAAAAAGCTGTACGTTGTTAAATATAACAGTAAGAAAATGTGTTAATGTAAAGGAATATGTATAACCGTTGGAGATCCGAATAAATAAATAAATTAATATATAAATAATGTTAAGTTGTAATAAGCGCTTCGTGTAAAATGTTAATCCCGGATATTATAAATCTTAAGCCCGAAAATGTATAATTCCGTGGTATAAATAGAAATATAAATATTATTTTTCTCAATTTCACGCTTTTTTCTGCATAGCACTGCACTGTGTGTCAGAGAAAACCTAGTGCACACTCCCTCCCTTCTCCACTCTCCGTCCGACATCGAGATACGGCGTGTTGAGTGGCAGAACTCAACGATGTACTATTTTTATTATTCATTGCAAATCTTCTTGCAAATAAAAAATCTTGCAAATTTCTCACAATTAGATACAGCCATTGTTAATCTCAACAATAGAATCATCTTTCACATTGATTTATTTTCCGTTGTATAATTAATACAAAAAATGCAAAAATCTAACTTCTACTAAATTTAGTTATATCTCATCAAAAGATTAATATTAAAAGAGAGCCAAGTTCAATGTTATGATATACGCCTTGGATGTTGACTTCAACGAACAAAAGAAGGAATATCAATTGGGTGCCAAGTGCAAAGGTCAGTCCTGTAATGTATTTGTAACAACATAAAATATTTTAAATCAACTAAAAATATCCTTTCTTCTTATAACTTAGAATATTATAATGAAGCCTAAAGTCTAACTTGGCTAGTTTCCATATGATAGGCATATAGGCTTGGCATAGGCCAATGATAAAAGTTTCAGCATGTGAAATAATATAATCACATAACGACTTAACCTCACTCGTCCGCTGCTTGATTTGGCACGTTCCTTCACCTTCCTACCCCGCACCGTGGTCCAAAATATATATTATTGTATTGTATTATTTTAAATAATTTAAAATTGAATTCAACATTCAATAAAATAAACAGAAAACCAATAATAAAAAACACACAATGACGAAAAAATATATAAACATAATTTTCATGGTGATTGGTTGGGACAGGACAATAAAACCTGATTCTTTTGTGGAATCAAATACTTAATATAAAATAATAACATGGAAAAGCGATCGACGTGGCAAATGCGGGATAAATTGTAGACGCTTAAAATGAAAAGGCAAGTCCGTTGGAGTCATCCATATAAGCGGGATCGAGACATATTCTTCTTTGTATTTTCCCCTAATGATTCTTGCCTCGATGACATTAGCTTTTTTACTACACACTAATACACTTCATTACACACTCTTTGTAAATTGTAAGTAGAAGTCAACTAGGCCGAATGCTACTGAATTCAGAAACTGTGTTAGATAGCTGATAGATAAGATAAAGGCATAATTAGAAAATGTATAAAAATTTGAACGCAGTGGGATTTGAACCCGTGCCTCTTGAAAACCGTTCTTGAATCAAGAGGCGCCGGTTCAAATCCTGCTGCGTTAAAATTTTCAATTTCCTTACTGTGCGAATAACACTATAAAAAATGTAAAAAATATATAGAAAAGATAACTCTGTAAGAGGTCGTACCTCTTAGTTTATATCTGTGTCAACTGATAATGAAAAACACTATCCCCCATGTCATTTCTCTAATCATTGCAGATTTGTTAAACAAGTTTGACATATTTGTTGTCAAATATTCATAGGCCCGTTCAGAAACTTTCTTAGAAAGATAATAAATGTGAATTCAAATCTTAATCTAAAGATCAAATGACCGGCCAATATATTGAATATATAAAAATATGCATCGTTAAATCATGCATCAGGATTAACTTACGCTAAGTTTATAATAAGCTATTTTCATTGTTTAATTACAGAATGTATCTTGTTTTAAAGGTATTACAGTACAGGCACAACTTGTATGTGAAAATATAAATGTACTATTTTCCGTGCATTTTTTTTATGTTTTCATACGTTTTGAATCTTCCTTCGACTTCTACAAATATTTTTAAACCAATATATATATATATATATTGCTATTTCAATATCTCCATGAAGCAGTCAGCAGATTGAGGATTTGTCTCGGAGAGCAGCGTCCAAAACCAAATCCCTTCTTAATAACAGAAGCCAATACCATATGAAAATAAATACACGAGTCAGGACAGGATAAGCTCTACAAATACGATAGGAGGATATAGGAGTAATGCTAGTTAGCTTTTTTGGCTTTTGTAATATTGTCTAGTTATATTATTAAACCATCGTGGCCTAGTGGTATGGCCTATAATTATTTTTATTTTATACTCCGGTGAGACAAAACGCGGCGTTGAGCTCCGCCACTCAACTTACAATGTCTTGAATTTAGGCGGAATGTGGAGAACACGGTGTCTTGCTACTAGGTTCTCTCTGCAGCTTCATATTTTTTTCCGCATAATAGGTGTCTATAGAAGTGCAAGCGTGAACGATTGTAATTTATTTGTAACTAAAAAATACACATATTTGTGAGATTATCGTTCATCGGTCAAATTTTTATGTCAGAAATTTGGTTCTTATTTCAATAACATAAATCTTTTTATCCGAGATCAATATAAAATTAAAATTGGTATAAAATTAAAAGCTTTCTATTTTAGAATTTTTATATCGGTTCAAACATAGTGAAATGGTATCGCTTCACTCCTCACTCCAAGCGCGTTGTACGTAGCGGTCACTCTAGAAATGTCACTGTAGTATGTTATTTTATTTCATCTAATTAGCTTAGAATAACGTTTTTGTCTCAAATGTAAATTGTCTCTAAGATTTCTGAAGTGAGACTAAAAGCTATTAAATATACATAAGTCCGTTGCAAGCCGTTCGTTGCATTCCGTTTGCAAGCAAACGACAGTAGTAGTTTGGACGTCGCATTGTCAAGTTTTTCTATACGTAAAGAACATGTAAAAAAATACATTTAGAAAAACGTATAAAATTTGAACGCAGTGAGATTTGAACCCGCGCCTCTTGAAAACCATTCAAGCTTCAAACTTTGAAGCTTAAATATGTCTTTTTTAATTTTTGCGTGTGAATAACACTTTAAAAATGTTGTCAAGCTTAATAAAAACCATTACTTATTGAATACATATACATACCTATAGTACATTAGTTATCATTAAACATCAGTTATACTCGTACAAAAGTATGTATGTGCATTATATATATTCTCTGCAATTTACTATGGTTCTGTGATTTAATATGTTGGAAGAATTTGGAAATGCCTAAATTTCCCAAGGACTCGCGTAAAGGAGTTTTATCGCTTAGCAGCAGCCACGATACCTTCTTGTGGCAAAAATGACGGTGCAATATTCTTGGCACTTGAAACAGAGTCCACTTTGAGGTAGACAGGCAGATGTTCCAACACGAATTATGTATGTCGATTTCCTGTGGTATGTTTATTATGAATGATTTGGCTTTGATTGAAAATAAATATGATACGATGCAAAATCTATACATATAGCACACAGTTCTATAAGTATAAGATAAGATTATTTGTAAATCGAAGCTATAAGATAGTGCTTATTCCGAATGCATCGACTGACAGATTCATCGTCGCCGAGCGAAACTGTTGAACTTATATCCGGCTGATTTTCAGTCAGGTTGATTTCGCTATTTTATAGCGTAGACGCTCTCACTAAGAAAAGGGTTTCTAGAAAATTCAATCCCCATGATAGTGAAATAGGTGCTGTGGAAGTTTGTATTTCCATCCTTCATTTTTAATGCTAGAAATATGAAACGTTATTTTTGGGCTATTGAATAAGTAATTTTTAGTAATGTACGGTTTCAGCGTTTGGGAAAATTTTTATCCCTAGAAGGTGAAACAGGGGTTGGAGGCGGCAAGAAGTTTGTGGCAAATCGTTACCTTTGACGTTAAAAGTAAGCTGGGAGAATATAAGCGTTGGAGTTACAATTGTGTGTTCATTCTTGGTACTGGAGGTGTCGCAAGAGGCGGACAAAACGCATAGGACTGTAACATTAGAGGTCTACATTCCAATCTGAATGCCGTCTACAATCATCTTGAGGCTGGCCTTGTTATTTTTGACGGACACTTAGTTTGCCCGATTCAGCGACATAGCCTATTCAATACCCCTTTAATTGAACATAATTTTATGTCTCGTGCCGGAGTCGCTGTGTCTGTAAAGGATGTCCGAATCCATGCATGAAACGGATCGACTCATGGAGCATATGCAATCGGCTATTGATGATATGATCTCATAGATCCTCTCCACCGATGGCTTGCTAACGCCAACAAAATTTGCTTGCTAACGCACACAAATTGTGTACAAAATGTACACAACAGCAGACACAAAGTAATAACTGAATAAATAATGAATAATTGTAAAGCAATTTCAAATTAAATGAAGCTTGCTGTTCATAAGTTTCATCTACGTTTATGGAAAATAGTTATTAGGCGAGTGCACGCTTCGATTTACGTCCTTTTTAAACGTTAAAGACATATTTAGAAAACGTATAAAATACATATTTAGAAAACGTTTAAAAATTTGAACGCAGTGGGATTTGTACCCGCGCCTCTTGAAAACCGTTCAAGCGCTCTGACCGCTAAGCCATGCGTCCCACTTCCAGCTACGTTGAAATTCTTATACTTATATTTGTTGTTAGCATCTCTGTAGAGAGATCTTTTTCAATTTCCTTAGTGTGCGAAGAACACTTTAAAAAAATGTTAAAAAAATATATTTTTAAACGTTACTGTTTTATAGGCAGTGCAACCAAACCTTGACTTATATTTATCAAAACATACAGCTACACTCAAATTCATTAATTAATGTTTAACATATAAAGGTATGCATGTAATAGTACCATGTAATGAATATTAAACACAAAATTAAAATCTTTGAAAATACATATTTAGAAAACGTATAAAAATTTGAACGCAGCGGGATTTGAACCCGCGCCTCTTGAAAACCGCTCAAGCGCGCTGGCCGCTAAGCCATGCGTTCTACATCCATATGGCTTAGCGGTCAGAGCGCTTGAACGGTTTTCAAGAGGTTAGAGGAGATAAAATTTTTTATATGTTTTCTAAATATGTATTTTTCAATTTCCTTAGTGTGGGAATAACACTTTAAAAAAATCCACAAAAAAAATCCAAACAGTTGTTATCCATAATCATAAAATATTGTGATTTTAATGGCTGGAGTCTGAGCGATAGATTTGCTAATAACGACAAGTGCGATGTATGTAGAAAATTAAGTAGATTAAATAGTTTTAAACAATTGCCATCACCGAGTACATTATTTATACATATAATAAAAATGTAACTGATCGCTGTCTGTACATGGAAGATATATGTAACAAAATATAGTTAAAGGCATTTATCAATGTAATCTTTTCTGTTTGTCTGTGTGTTTGTGCGCGCTAATTTCAAAAACGGCTTAACCAATTTAAATAAAATTATAGATTATTGTATTGTGGTAAAGCTTTCTTCCTTCATATTTGATGTCTATTTCATTACAATCGGCTCGTAAACAAAAAAGTTACAGACATTTAAATTGTAATTTTAAAGAAAGTTTGTGAATTAAGCGAGAACGCGTGCGATGGCATCTAACATCCGAGTGCTTGACTTATCCCCTATCTTCCTACATATATACAGATACGCCAACAACTGGAAGTGAAATAATAGTGTTGATTTAAAAAGTATACACATCTTAGAACCTTTCTATATTGATTGAATGTTTATTAATAATTGATTTTGTAATGATCAATAATAAAAAGCTGAACGCATTAGCAAAGTGCCGTCAAACGTCAAGCCAAACTGTGTTTATAAGAATGTTCTATTTCAAGAAGTTTGATAAACATACTGTTTCCGAAAACAATCAGATATCCTCTTATCAACAAGCAATGACTTAGAACGTTTTCAAAATGTCACGTCACATATCATTAGCTCGAGATTTGATTAAAGATTTAAATTTCAATATTAATTTCTATTTCCAAATGACATCTCATTTTGACACGAAATCTTTCAAAACGTCATAAATCACTCCATTAAGCGTAATTTATAAGTTAAGCGTTTAAATTAAGCTATATAAGGTTTTTTTATTACTTTTTGATTATTATGATTATTATATGATTATTATTATGAAAGATACATATTTTTTTTCAATTTCATGTTTTTCCGTTTATAGACATATAGACAGTAATGTTTAGTCAATTCACTCCTGCTTCTCTATTTCTGCCCGACAATATGTAAAATTGAGTAACGTAATTGAACGTAGCGTTTCGTCTTACCTTATAACTAAATATTGCTTCTAGTTGGTATCGAACCCACAACGGGCCAGTGCGCCATGAATTCCTTTACATATAAATGCACAATTACATTTATTATCAAAGCTAAATATTTTATTACACAAAATTAGTAATGTGTTCAGCAAGTCTTGAACTTAATCTAGTCTCGTATAATGCTTTTTCTATTAATTAGCTAAATATATATGGACGTGTGATTGTCAGTTAATCAAAGCGGTGAGTGTAGGTCCGCTATCAAACACGCAACGTCGCTAAAATTAACGAAACATGGACACCAAAATTACTGGCCACAGCCATGTATATGCAATATAATAATATACATATATAATGTTATTTTCTAATACTAAATTTAATTTGGTATTTACTGAGTGCTAGACAAAGCACGGCCGGAACTAGTGGACAGGCTCGTGAGCTGTTATTGGGCATGTAGGTCCTTGGGGAATAGATGAATAGTAAGAGACGATTATCCGAAAATCCAACGTTCATGGATAAACACGATATTTTGCGCTTTGTAGACCACAAACCGGAATATGCGCGCTGCCTATTCTATATGTAGAGTACTATATAAAATAATAAAAAATCATTTGCAATTTTATTTATATACATAAAAGTGAACGGTCACGGTAATGTATATATATATATATATATATATATATATACTTAGTTATACCCAAGTCTAAATAGTACAGAGGTCTAACATATGCACGTATACATAACCTATTTACCAAACTGTTCCATCAGCAACTAAACAACGGAGAGCAGCTCCAGGGTCGTCTCCTAACGAGGCATTGTTGAACTACCGGAACATTAGAGCCGACCGCACGCAACGCTCTCGGCAAACCACTAGCCCTCGCCTGTGCTCCTATATTATATGTCGATTATGACCTGCATAATGTGGGGGAGCCTACAGTAAACACGCACAGCTCTATTTAAAATTGTGTAATGGCTTGTATTGGTGACCAACAAAAAGCCTGCGACAGTATATATATA